>OX638397.1:16300874-16798374 GCA_951813805.1 Limnephilus auricula | reverse complement strand
ATTCTGTTTGGCAAACAAAAACATTTTACTGTTTCTAAACATAAATTAACTTCAAAAATATGTCAGATTTGCCCTCACAGGACGATTATTTTCTCGATATTGATCGAATTAAAAATTATAGCTACGCCGGGCGTATCTGCAATATCAATAAACCATCGACGGAAGCATAATTTGTCTTACTTATGGGGCTAACAGACCTAGCTATAAACGCTCAAGCGTTATTTGGCTTGGCCTACTTCAGCATAACGCTCGTCATACATTCCCATTGGGAATGTACGGCAACCGAAATGCCGAAATACGCCAAACCAAATAACGCTTGAGCTTTTATAGCTAGGTCTGTTGGCCCCATTATGCATAAACTCTGCTTAGTCAACATCCGTTTATGTCTTAACTTCCTGGCCGAGGATTAAGATTCTCGACGGGCAAACCGGTGGTTGCGGGTTCAAATAAGTTTTATTTCATTCATTTGTTTTATTTCACAATTTGATAGTTTAAAATAATATTATATATACTTTCAGAATGACTTTATCCGTGTTCTGTAAGATTCTGTGGTTTACTTCATCAAATGCCTTACAGAAGTCAGTATCTTTATAATCAGTTTGACGTGATTCAGAGTTTAGCAATATCATGAAAGGGTTTATCTTCCTTTAATAAATCCATCTTGAATCAGATCTAAATAGCCAAGTACTTCCCCACCTTTCTCTTCGCCATCTCCTTCCCCTCCCAACTACCTTCAGTATCACAACATAACCCCATTGGTGATGCAATACTCTAACTGTCTTCAGACGGTTGGGAGCAGTTGGGACACTTGTGCGGTAGTAAAATAAAATTTTAAAAACAGAGAGAATAAAAGTTTAAAACCACTTGCAACTGTACAGAGAGGTTCCAATGGGAAAGATCGATTAATGCCCGTATAAATTTTTTTTTTTAGTAAAAATTTAATATCGATTTATTTGATTCAAAACATGCTTTAATACATATACCTACATTCAAGTAAGTAATAAAAATGCTCAAAACGCACGATGATAAATTATTAAATATCGTGTACTTCTTTTAAATATTTTGGGATCATAAGTATTTATGATTTTTCAATAACGCCTAATGTATAAACAAAATAAGTGTGCAAAAAAATCGGAAATATTTTAATTTGTAAGACCAATAAATAGAAAAACTGAGGTATTTTCGTCACAAAACACGTTCTCGGATTTAATTTTTAATGATTTCAATTTAATTAATTTAACAAAATTAAAATTATGAAAAATGTTAAATAGATAATGTATTGATTTATTTTGCCGTATGATTATATAATTTGAAATATGTGTTGTATAATACGGTTCACGGCGAGTTCATCCAAAACGAGTTCATCGATAACGAGTTCATCGAGTTCAACTAACTAAAATTCAACCTAACCTAACCTAACCTAACCTCACCTAACCTAACCTAAATTAACCTAACCTTACATAACCTAACCTTACCTAACCTAACCGAACCTAACCTAACCTAACCTAAATTAACCTTTTTTTGTGTATTTTGTAAATTTGCTTTCGATGAATTGATTTTTGATGAACTCGTCGTTTCGATAAACCAACACGAGTTCATCGAAAACGAGTTTGAAACTAAAATTAAACCTAACCTAACCTAACCTTTTTTTGTATTTTGTAAATTTGCTTTCGATGAATTGATTTTCGATGAACTCGTCGGGTACCGTATAATACAATATGTCGTTTGAAAATTGAACAAATCTGCCAACGACCAACGGTATAACCTTAGTATATTAAAAATAAACATAATTTTTCAAAATTAAAAAAATGGGTTTACCAGATAAAATAACAATCTCGACAATTACGACAGTCTCATAATAGATCGCAGTAGCCCAATTGGTAGAGGTTTATGTCCCGGTAAGACGGAAGGTTCTGGGTTCGAGTCCCAGTTGCGACCGTTATCTTTTATTATTTTTCTGTGTCTTGTTCATATTATTCATTCAAAAAAAATATATTATTGTTATCTTCTTCTTCAATGATATAGGAATAACCTTCAAAAGTTAAAAAGAGAGTTTTTCTTATAAAAATAAAAATCTTTCAAAATCAATTTATGTTTTTTTGGAAAAAAAGAGTAAATATGTCTAGAATTTTATTTTAAAAGGAATAATTTCCGGTATTCTCTGGTTAAAATTTCTTAAAGACTGACGACGATGAAGTTAAATTAATGTAAATATTGATTCATCATTTGTCCAGTTTCAATACTGAACCACAAAGAATGTGATTTAAAGAAATCACTTAAACCCTCTGTTTTGGAAAATCTGTAGCTACATAACACACAAAGACATTTTGCTCGTTCTGCTTTAAAACAATTCGCTAGGGTTTTACTGTTTCCTCAAAGTGAATTAATGCTTCAGAGCGCATAGCACAAGAGAGCTGACACAATGCGAGCAGTTGGCGAACCGCCATAATAGCCCCTAACAAAGTTAACTTTATACGGATCCATTGTTGGCCAGTCCTTAAAAATTTGGTGATGAAATTTTCGGATGGTAAAAATATATCGATGAATTTGAAATAACTTACAGTTTGTATGTTTCTAAAGTAATTGTGGACTTTGTTTGTAAAAATGCGGGAAAAACTGGGTACCTGTATTTAATGAAGAATATATTTTTTTCGACGAGAAGATACAGAGTTTGTGTTCATCTACCTACAATTTCGGTTGGCATACGAACACATAAATAGGTTTCGGTTGGTAGATGAACACGTGAATATGTTTTGGTTGGTATGTGAACACATGAATATGTTTCGGTTGGTAGATGAACACGTGTATATATTTCGGTTGGTAGATGAACACATGAACATGTTTCGGTTTAGAGATGAACACGTAAATATGTTTCGGTTGGTATATGAAAACATGAATATGTTTCGGTTGGTAGATGGACACATGAATATAGTTCGGTTAAGAGATGAACACATGAATATGTTTCGGTCTGTAGATGAACACATGAATATGTTTCGGTTGGTATATGAAAACATGAATATGTTTCGGTTGGTAGAAGAACACATGAATATATTTTCGTTGTTTGTTTTTGGGGTGTTATGCCGTGTTGCGCTACCTCCTTCTAAAGAAAAAGCCGACGTTTCGGACAGCGTTGCAGTGTCCATCATCAGGGCAGATCCGGCAGATCCAACGCCGGATCTGCCCTGATGATGGACACTGTAACGCTGTCCGAAACGTCGGCTAAAGAAGGAGGTAGCGCAACATGGCATAACATCCCAAAAACAAACAACGAAAATGCTTTTAGCCGTGAAAATCTAAAAACGTATCTCACATGAATATATTTCGGTTAATAGATGAACACATGAATATGTTTCGGTCTGTAGATGAACACATGAATAGGTTTCGGTTGGTAGATGAACACATGAATATGTTTTGGTTGGTAGATGAACACATGAATATGTTTCGGTTGAGAGATGAACACATGAATATGTTTCGGTTGAGAGATGAATACATGAATAGGTTTCGGTTGGTAGATGAACATATGAATATGTTTTGGTTGGTAGATGAACACATGAATATGTTTCGGTTGAGAGATGAACACATGAATATGTTTCGGTTGGTAGAAGGAAATGACTAATGGTTGCTGATTGCATAGTCAACGGCACAATATCTTAATTGACAGAATTTACAATGAAAGGAATACGTAGGTACTTGTATTAATACAATAGAGCAAAAATATCTCTTCCACACCTTCAGTAGCATGTAAATTTTAGAATTTTTTCAAACATAGAATGTGTAAAAAGAAACAATCGTATAAATAATAATTTTTGGAGCATGCTTTGAGATTTTTTTCTATCGAGGGAATTTTGTGTAATTAACGTATCGGCTCTACAAATCTTCAGATATTATCTTAAAAAATAACATATAATATATTTTTTAAGAAACGTAAAGTACGCAAGCGACATGTTAATCGGTAGAAAATCGGAATTGCGGTAAAATGGTGTTGGAAATTATATTATTTATTTTGGAATTTTAATGTTATTTTCTTTAATTTGAATGTATGTGACTTATTTTTATTATTATATTGTAATACGTGAATTATGTAAGAAATATGATTTAATTATTCATTATATATATTAACGGAAATGTATGTAATCCGCCATTCTACTCAATTCGTAGGAAATTTATATAGTTCCTAAAATTGCCAGGAAATTTGTGAAATAAATTATATTAGACACATTACCTAGGAAATCTATACATTTCCTAAATAGCAATCGGAAATGTAAAATATTTAATAATTATATAACTATAAAGGGGCACTTTCTTTTGTATCACAAATCATGTTACACAAACCTAGCGTAGCCGCTAAACTACGTGAAAACTGGGATGTTTTTCTTGCCTTGACGCGAGCAGGCGCTATGAAGGGGGGCACTTTTTTTGTACCACAAACCACATTAATTACTTAAATAACAGACTGATTACTTACCAAATGAAAGTTAAATTTTATAAGAATATAACAAATAATACAACGTGTTTTATTACAGAAAGATTTTTTTAAATATATTTCCTAACACGATATTGGAATTATTTACAATTCCTAGGAAGTGTACACATTTCCAAGGATATGTATGTGTTAAATATTTTTTAAAACAATATTTTATACATTTACTAAATAGCTTCGGAATTGTATACATTTCCTAGGAGTTGTGTACAATTCCTAGATTTCAAACATTTCCGGTAACATATACATTACATTATTGCATTATATTGGAGGCACTGCTGAACACCAGCTGCATTCCGGGAGATATCCTGAATGCATGCATAGCTGTGTAGTGACCCACTTGTAAGTAGAATTAATATTATATTATATTTATTTATTTTTCTATTGATAAATAATGGTTTTCATTATTATTATTTCTAGTTCAAAAACACGAACGAAATTGGATTACATTTATTCAATCGTTTATGCAGTTTTAGCACGAAACTGAATTTGTGAGTAAGAATAAAATTATATACAGAATTCTAGTAATTTATTGGTAATGCTTCCTTATTTTTAGGATTTCATAATACATTGATCAAAATATAATATAGAAAAATAATTAATTAATCTGAATCAGCAGTCCACCGTTTTATGTACCTACTACGTATTCACTAAGAAATGTTATTTTTTTAATAAAAATCTTCAGCATTATTTATATCTGCTTATAAAAATGGCTTGAGGTTTGTAAATTAAAATTTTAAAATAAAAACTACTTTCACGATTTCACAATCAAAGGCAACATGTAATGTGTATTATCACTATGATATCACCACGAAGATCACTTGTTACATAGAATTTGAATTCAAATTTCAGAATTAGTTTTCAAGTTCTGTGAAAATTATATTCAAGCTCTGTTTTTATATCATTATGGGATGGTTGATTCACAGCCATGAAATAATAACGGAACTTCAAAAGAACTTTCACATAACTTTAAAATTAATTTCGAGTGTTGCACATTATTAAAATTCTGTGAAACAACCCATGTATAAATGTTACAAAATGACTATATCTAGAAAAATCTTTATTCAATTTAGAGATGTATTATATTTTCCTTTAAGGGTCGGTAGTACCCTCCCAAAAAGAAGAAGAATGAGAGTTACGACAATACGAATGCTGGAGAGAGCGCGCTAATATTAAAAACTATAAAATCAAGTGAAAATTAGGAAAATGTTTAGTAAAACGACTCGTTTACAATAGAGCAAAAATCTCTCTTCCAACACCTTAAGAAGCATTTAAAGAAACACTGTGGATTTTTTCATACATATAAGATGTAAAAAGAAACAAACGCATAAATAATAATTTTCGGAGAATGCTTTGCGATTTTTTTCTATCGAGGGATTTTCGTGTAATTAACGTATCGGCTCTACAAATCTTCAGATATTATCTTATACTTTTTTAAGAAATATAAAGTGTGCAAGAGACATGTTAATCGGTAAAAATTTGGAATTCCGGCCCTTAAATTTTATCTCTATCACTCGGAAAAAAGGGCACGATTTACGCAATATCAAAGGAAAAATTATTTTTTTACAAACAGATTCAGTTTACTTTGGATAGCTGCGTTAAAACATTATTTTGTCATGTATATTTTTTTTTATTCCCTTTGCATTTTTATCTCATTCACCCCGGAAAAGGAAACTCACGCTTCCTAGTTTTCAAGATCTACCAGGAGCGCAGGATGTAGCGGAGTGTCCCATCCTGGTCGCGGGCGGAACGTGGCTGAGATCGGCCGACAGCCCAGACCTACTCGTAGACAGCCGGGTGCGGTATTAAAATTCAAAGCGTGAACGGCTCAGCAGCGCAGTACAGTTACTGGTACCCGGTCCCTCGTCCCTGCACCGCTGCGCGTGTCTGCGCTCCGGGTTGTCAGGAAAATTAATGCTCCGAAATGCTGGGCAATCTTTACAACGTGATGCAACTTGAAATAATTGGATTGCATCAATTTTTGCCGGATTGCTCATTGTTTCGGCAGAGTTGAAAATGTTCACTGCAGTTTAAAAATAAGAAATTAAAAAATATTTCCTCAGGGTTGTGTTTTTGAAAAGTTCATAATCTATAAAAGAAATTCAGTATCATAGTGTTCATTCAGCCTGCTTATCGTGGAGTGTAAAATGACAACTGTCTGTTTGTCACTCGCACAGTCGCAACTAAAGGAATAAATCATAACCTTTTACTATTTAAAAAAATCTTCTTTACATAATAAGTCATTTTTGCTGTTTTTTTTTTAAATAACTAATTGATGTTCTTATTAATAATTCTTCTTCGTTATTTATAATATACAAGCTTCTGCCCGCGACTTCGTCTGCGCAGGATTAGTACTTCTATTAACCTATTTTCTTATCCAAGGTATCATCTATGTTTATACCAAAATTCTTAACCTATTTATTTAAAACATCTATAATTCTCAATTCGATTCAAAGTATTAGGCAACTAATTCAAATAAATTCACTAATTTTCTAAAATAGAAATTTGATTTAAATGAAATGTGATTGTTTTGCAATATGTCATTCTCAAATTTTGATATTTTCTTTTAAACAATAATAATTATTTATAATATATGGAAAGTAGCTAGCTTTATAAAGCCTATTTGTTATTCTGACGTATGAGCTATGTAATTGTAAAGTTTCATTAAAATCCATTAAGTAGCTTTTGAAAGAGTAACAAACACACATAAATCCATACAAACTTTCGCGTTTATAATAATATTAGTAAGATATATACGTTGCTTTACTGTCCTGTATTTTCACATTCATTTTGAAATTAATGTACTCTTTTTCCTAATATTTTATACACTGACTAAAATATCAATTCTTCTCTCCTTCACAATATATATATATATATATTAATGCTCGTAACCACCAGATTTTAAGACAATCGCAGTCTTGCGAAAAACGACCACTCTGCCCCTCAAGTTTAACCGACCTCAAAGCTGATTTTCGCGAGACATCGACCGTGGATAAAAATACATACGATTTTTTCAGACCTGATTTGTATGGGAAAAATTCAGCCAGAATTTTACCAATTGCAAATTTTCATATAAAAAAACTGATGCAAAAAAAATAAACTGCTAAAAAAACTGATGTATTAAAACCTAGCGGCGAAAACTAGAAGCGCTCATTATTCGACGATGAAATTCAAAGTTGTATTTCCAGCCGCCAGGTTCGCCCCTCAAAAAAGGAATAATTTATCGTCAGACCTTCACGAAAAATTTCTGAAAGAGCCTCAGTACTGAAATCGTAAAGTGTATATTTTTTAAATATATGGCGTCTCACCTCAAAATTTTACATTTCGACGAGCCTCGAGGTAAATCAAAATTGCGACTTAAAAAAGATTCCCGGCTTAGATGTTTTTGTATTATTTCGACTACGACAGGTTTCGGAACATTAATAATATATTATATTTATGACTTTTCATGGAGATTTTGTCAGGATTTCTTTTCAAACGTCGGTAATTTCTGACGTTTACGAAAAAATTTCGAGTTCAAAACTGTTAAAATGTTCGCAGCCAGTAGAGTAAAATGCTTTATTAAGGAAAAATTTATCGTCAGACCTTCAAAGTACTGAAATGTTGGGGCATTTTTGAAAATTATTCTATGGCGTCTCGCATGTAAATTTCACATTTCGACGAGTCTCATGTATATCAATATTACGTCAAAAATAGGATATGTGGATAAGATGTTTTTCTATAATTTTGAAAACCATACATTTCCGAACTCCAATAATACATTACATTTACCACATTTCATGTAAATTATTTCAGGATACATCTTCAAAAGTTGAAAAAATTCTGACGTTTATGAAGGAAAGGAAAATTGAAAACAGGTTAAATGTTACCGGCCAGCTACATAACGTTTATTTTAATTGCTGTGTAGGTACTTTTGTACAGACAAATAAAATTCGAACGGTTCAGGCTGCTGAGATCATAGAAAATAATTTACCAGTGGGTAGGTACCTAATTGGGTGGGAACGTTATTTTTCAAATATTGAGAATTTAACATGATGAATAAAACTGTTTAAATAACTCAGGATAATCCATTTTTTTTGCCTAATGGTGTAGGTACTTCTTTAAATAGTGCACAATAGTGTTATTATAATATCATTCGGCGTGGGTGGTGTGCATTGGTACTGCCACCCCGTGAATCATTTGTTGGATGACCAAACCCTTTATAACCGGTTAATCTGAGTCGATTTAAGAATATCTAAATATATTCAGGTTGGCAAAAAGATGTATCTCAGTGACGTTTTGCATTGTTATATGCACCAATACACACAATCCTAAGGGGGGCCTTTTTGTGTGAATGTTTATGCATAAACTATGGATCTTACTCGACTAATTTAAAACAAAATTAGGAAAATCTACCGGGAAAAGAGAAGTTTATTTAATTTTTATAATAGCTCTACACAGGAGGCCTTGAAGAAAATAATTCCTCTCAGGGCCTATGTCATCTTTGGGGATGCTGTGTGAAGGGTTATTTTTAGGAAAGTAAGGAGATGATGTTCTGGTAAGGAAAAAGTTATGAGGGGTGGGTAGGAATCTGGGGATCAGTGTGTGGAGTGACGGACGAAAATAATTCCTCTCAGGGCCTATGTCATCTTTGGGGATGCTGTGTGAAGGGTTCTTTTTAGGAAAGTAAGGAGATGATGTTCTGGTAAGGAAAAAGTTGTGAGGGGTGGGTAGGAATCTGGGGATCAGTGTGTGGAGTGACGGACGAATGATTTTATCCCTCCCACTGCGGTGCAAGGTGATGTTCCGAGAGAGCTTTGCTGAAGAAGCCAAAAAGTCTCCCTAAACCAGTCTCTTCCGATCTGGTCTGCCACGAAATTGGTGGGCAGACGAATCCACCGCCAAGACCAGGACAAACCTCATGAACCCAGGCACCACTTCTAAATCAACAAACATAGCGAACCACTTGAAATGACCTATTGCAGAGGCGTTGGCCTACCCACCCAGCGAATTTTTTTAGCGTAAGATCCTCACGGCTTTTGCGGTAGGTCAGAGGCCCTAGCACGCTCGCTCTATAACGATCGATAGGATAACTATCGGTAACTTCTCATCGTTCCCTAGCATGACTTCAGATCGCCAACGAATAAGTGACAGTTCACAATGACTAAGTGTCCTTAACATATTCGACATCAACTGTTGTTTGTTCGTTAGCGATGTGCAGTTGTCCTAGGGAACGATGAGAAGTTACCGATAGTTATCCTACCGATCGTTATAGAGCAAGCGTGCTAGGGCCTGAACAAAAAAATTAGACTTTAGCCTTTAAAAAAATTGAGCTTTGGCGTATTTGAGAATCCTTCATTTGCAAACGAAATTGCGTCAAAATGACGGCCTCTGGCGTAAATGTTTTTTGATATATTCAATGGCAAAAGGTTTCGAAAACTTATTCAACCGTTTTTTTAGTGGCATTCCATTGAAAATATTCCACAATATCGAGCTAAAAATTTGATATTTTACAAAAAAATCCATGAAAAATCCGCTAACAAATTTTACAAGATTTAAAAATATTACTGGTCAGGTGGATTGGTATAATAATAATCATTGGGTAGGTACCTACTTTGCTCCATCGAATTACAAATAAATGGTTTGAAATTAAGAGAAATCACCAAAGATGGTAGGTACTAAATGCGTTTCTTCTGGAAAAATGCCGATTGCAGTTTGTCGGTCTTTTAATTCAAATTCAGAAACAGGGTGGTAAAAAAAATTCCGCTCGAAATATACTGATTAATTTTTTAATTAAAACTCATGATTTTTTCCTTAATTTTTTTTGTTTAGAAAATATTGTCTTGCGTTTGCGACCAACGTTTTTGCGGCGCATTAAAATTTATCTAAATAAGATGCAAAGTTTTTTTTCTAATTTTCTATACATTTATCGTTATTAATAATTATTGATTACGAAAAGAGTTATGGCGTCCGTGACATCAAAAGGTGGATACTTGAAAGATGTCATTTCCATAAAAAAATATTAAAGAGTCGATTTAAAAAAAAAATCATTTTTTTAATCGATTGGTTTTTGTAATAATGAGTGAGGAAATTTTGCCGGACCCTGTCGTTCATTTCGACTGTCCAATCAGGGAGTTCAGTAGGCATGCGGATTGCATTGAATTCAAATATCGATATTTACTCTAAGTAAGAACTTCTTTCCTTTAAATCACAAAAAAAATATGATATAAAATAAAAAAAAGTAACCAAAGATGGATATTTCCAAAAAAATGTAGGTGTACACGGGGGTAGGTAGATATGCAGGTAGGTAGGAACTAAGTACTGAACAGGTACTCTGGGTAGGTAGGTATGTATGAAGGTACTTTTTATAAATTAGGTGGGTTCGATGCAGTGCTACAGATTTTTTATATGCATATAAATCGAAAAATAGATCGGTCAGGATTCGTTCGTTTACTTTGGACATTATTCAATTTTAAAATAAAAATAATTATACGTGTGCACGGGTAGCCGGATATTGTTAAAGAATTTCTTTGTGTAATTTTTTTGCTGCAGTAAAATTGAGTTTGATAAGATGGTTTTTTGTTGAACAAATATTTTTTGTTTGAGGGTTAGGTAGGTTTTTTTTCCAATACTATTCATCTGATGGCGACAAAACTTTTGGGATTTGATGTGTGCATGCCCGGGTTGGTTTCTACGCATAATAGTAAGCTCTGGCTTTATGAAATTATTTTATATACTATTCACCCGATCGAGATGAAACTTTGGAAATTTGATGTGTGCATGCCTGGGGTGGTTTTTATGCATAAAAGTAAGCTCTGGCGTTATGAAAATATTTCCTTTAATTTTCATCCGATTGAGATGAAACTTTGGGAATTCGATGTTGACATGCTCCGGATGGTTTCTATGTAAAAGAGTAAGCTCTGGCGTTATGAAATTTTTTCCAATACTATTCATTTGATTGCGACAAAACTTTTGAGCTTTGATGTGTGCATGCCCGGGTTGGTTTCTACGCATAATAGTAAGCTCTGGAATTATGAAATTATTTACGCATAATGGTAAGATCTGGCGTTATGAAATTATTTCCTATACTTTCCATCCGATTGAGATGAAACTTTGGGAATTTGATGTTGGATACTCGGGATGGTTTGAACATAAAATAGTAAGCTCTGGCGTTATGATTTTTTTTCCAATACTTTTCATCTGATTGCGACAAAACTTTTGGTATTTGATGTGTGCATGCCCGGGTTGGTTTCTACGCATAATAGTAAGCTCTGGCTCTATGAAATTATTTCCTATACTATTCATCTGATTGCGATGAAACTTTGGGGATTTGATGTGTGCATGTCCGGGATGGTTTCTATGCGTAATAATAAGCTCTGGCGTTATCAAATTATTTCATATACTATTCACCCGATTGAGATGAAACTTTGGAGATTTGATGTGTGCATGCCTGGGATGGTTTTTATGCATAAAAGTAAGCTCTGGCGTAATGAAATTATTTCCTTTACTTTTCATCCGATTGAGATGAAACTTTGGGAATTCGATGTTGGCATGCTAGGGATGGTTTCTATATATAAGAATAAGCTCTGGCATTATGAAATTATTTCCAATACTATTCATCCGATTGCGATGAAACTTTGGGGATATGATGTGTGCATGCTCGAAATGGTTTTAAAATATAATAATGAGCTCTAGCGTAATGAAATTATGTACAATAATATTCATCCGATTGCGATGAAACTTTGGTGAGTTATTGTGCGCAAGCCCGCGAAGTTTTCTTTATATAATGCAGAGCTTTGGCGTTATCAAATTTGTACAAAAAATTTAAATAGGTGTAACGGGAGTTATAATTTAGAAACAATTTATTAGTGAAAAAATTGAGCCGTAAACTTCTAGGCCCCTTTTTGCGAGAAAAGGCCCATACTGAACGCCTTAACCAGGGCGACCAAAGTGGCTAAGTAGCGGGTGTACAAAATTGAGCGATTAACTCACAGGACCCTTTGAGTAGTTCTCACAATCCTTGCTTCATCCACATTCAAACATCGATTTTTTTTTTTTCAATATTTAATTTTTAAAAAATGTAGACACACACACTTCTTGCTTCATCCACATTCAAACGTCAAATCGCTTAGTGCTTTAACCAATTAGTTGCCTTGCAACGGGCAAAAGCTAGTATATATATTAATGCTCGTAACCACCAGATTTTAAGTCAATCGCAGTCTTGCGAAAAACGACCACTCTGCCCCTCAAGTTTAACCGACCTCAAAGCTGATTTTCGCGAGACATCGACCGTGGATAAAAATACATACGATTTTTTCAGACCTGATTTGTATGGGAAAAATTCAGCCAGAATTTTACCAATTGCAAATTTTCATATAAAAAAACTGATGCAAAAAAAATAAACTGCTAATAAAACTGATGTATGAAAACCTAGCGGCGAAAACTAGAAGCGCTCATTATTCGACGAAGAAATTCAAAGTTGTATTTCCAGCCGCCAGGTTCGCCCATCAAAAAAGGAAAAATTTATCGTCAGACCTTCACGAAAAATTTGTGAAAGAGCCTCAGTACTAAAATCGTAAAGTGTATATTTTTTTAAATATAAGGCGTCTCACCTCAAAACTTTACATTCCGACGAGCCTCGAGGTAAATCAAAATTGCGACTTAAAAAAGATACCTGGCTTAGATGTTTTTGTATTATTTCGACTACGACAGGTTTTGGAACATAAATAATATATTATATTTATGACTTTTCATGGAAATTTTGTCAGGATTCGTTTTCAAACGTCGGTAATTTCTGACGTTTACGAAAAAAATTCCGAGTTAAAAACTGTTAAAATGTTCGTAGCCAGTAAAAAAATGCTTTATTAAGGAAAAAATTATCGTCAGACCTTCAAAGTACTGAAATGTTGGGGCATTTTTGAAAATTATTCTATGGCGTCTCGCATGTTAATTTGACATTTCGACGAGTCTCATGTGTATCAATATTACGTCAAAAATAGCATATGTGGATAAGATGTTTTTCTATAATTTTGAAAACCATAGATTTCCGAACTCCAATAATACATTAGATTTACCACATTTCATGTAAATTATTTCAGGATACATCTTCAAAAGTTGAAAAAATTCTGACGTTTATGAAGAAATGCAAAATAAAAACAGGTTAAACGTTACCGGCCAGCTACATAACGTTGATTTTAATTGCTGGGTTGGTACTTTTGTAAAGACAAATAAAATTCGAACGGTTCAGGCTGCCGAGATCATAGAAAATAATTTACCAGTGGGTAGGTACCTACTTGGGTGGGAACGTTATTTTTCAAATATTGAGAATTTAACATGATGAATAAAACTGTTTAAATAACTCAGGATAATCCATTTTTTTTGCCTAATGGTGTAGGTACTTCTTTAAATAGTGCACAATAGTGTTATTATAATATCATTCGGCGTGGGTGGTGTGCATTGGTACTGCCACCCCGTGAATCATTTGTTGGATGACCAAACCCTTTATAACCGGTTAATCTGAGTCGATTTAAGAATATCTAAATATATTCAGGTTGGCAAAAAGATGTATCTCAGTGACGTTTTGCATCGTTATATGCACCAATACACACAATCCTAAGGGCGGGCTTTTTCGTGTGAATGTTTATGCATAAACTATGGATCTTACTCGACTAATTTAAAACAAAATTAGGAAAATCTACCGGGAAAAGAGAAGTTTATTTAATTTTTATAATAGCTCTACACAGGAGGCCTTGAAGAAAATAATTCCTCTCAGGGCCTATGTCATCTTTGGGGATGCTGTGTGAAGGGTTATTTTTAGGAAAGTAAGGAGATGATGTTCTGGTAAGGAAAAAGTTATGAGGGGTGGGTAGGAATCTGGGGATCAGTGTGTGGAGTGACGGACGAAAATAATTCCTCTCAGGGCCTATGTCATCTTTGGGGATGGTGTGTGAAGGGTTTTTTTTAGGAAAGTAAGGAGATGATGTTCTGGTAAGGAAAAAGTTATGAGGGGTGGGTAGGAATCTGGGGATCAGTGTGTGGAGTGACGGACGAAAATAATTCCTCTCAGGGCCTATGTCATCTTTGGGGATGGTGTGTGAAGGGTTCTTTTTAGGAAAGTAAGGAGATGATGTTCTGGTAAGGAAAAAGTTATGAGGGGTGGGTAGAAATCTGGGGATCAGTGTGTGGAGTGACGGACGAATGATTTTATCCCTCCCACTGCGGTGCAAGGTGATGTTCCGAGAGAGCTCTGCTGAAGAAGCCAAAAAGTCTCCCTAAACCAGTCTCTTCCGATCTGGTCTGCCACGAAATTGGTGGGCAGACTAATCCACCGCCAAGACCAGGACAAACCTCATGAACCCAGGCACCACTTCTAAATCACCAAACATAGCGAACCACTTGAAATGACCTATTGCAGAGGCGTTAGCCTACCCGCCCAGCGAATGTTTTTAGCGTAAGATCCTCACGGCCTTTGCGGTAGGTCAGCAGAGGCCGTAGCACGCTCGCTCTATAACGATCGATAGGATAACTATCAGTAACTTCTCATCGTTCCCTAGCATGACTACAGATCGCCAACGAATAAGTGACAGGTCACAATGACTAAGTGTCCTTCGTAACATATTCGACATCAACTATTGTTTGTACGTTAGCGATGTGCAGTTGTCCTAGGGAACGATGAGAAGTTACCGATAGTTATCCTACCGATCGTTATAAAGCAAGCGTGCTAGGGCCTGAACAAAAAAATTAGACTTTAGCCTTTAAAAAATTGAGCTTTGGCGTATTTGAGAATCCTTCATTTGCTAACGAAATTGCCTGAAAATGACGGGCTCTGGCGTAGATGTTTTTTGATATATTCAATGGCAAAAGGTTTCGAAAACTTATTCAACCGTTTTTTTAGTGGCATTCGCTTGAAAATATTCCACAATATCGTGCTAAAAATTTGACATTTTACAAAAAAATCCATGAAAAATCCGCTAACAAATTTTACAACATTTAAAAAGATTACTTGCCAGTGGATTCGTATAATAATAATTACTGGGTAGGTACCTACTTTGCTCCATCGAATTACAAATAAATGGCTTGAAATTAAGAGAAATCACCAAAGATGGTAGGTACTAAGTGCGTTTCTTCTGAAAAAATGCCGATTGCAGTTTGTCGGTCTTTTAATTCAAATTCAGAAACAGGGTGGTAAAAAAAATTCCGCTCGAAATATACTGATTAATATTTTTATTAAAACTCATGATTTTTTCCTTAATTTTTTTTTGTTTAGAAAATATTGTCGGGCGTTTGCGACCAACGTTTTTGCGGCGCATTAAAATTTATCTAAATAAGATGCAAAGTTTTTTTTCTAATTTTCTATACATTTATCGTTATTAATAATTATTTATTACGAAAAGAGTTATGGCGTCCGTGAAATCAAAAGGTGGACACTTGAAAGATGTCATTTCCATAAAAAAATATTAAAGATTCGATTAAAAAAAAAAAGTCAATTTTTTAATCGATTGGTTTTTGTAATAATGAGTGAGGAAATTTTGCCGGACCCTGTCGTTCATTTCGACTGTCCAATCAGGAGTTCACTAGGCATGCGGATTGCATTGAATTCAAATATCGATATTTACTCTAAGTAAGAACTTCTTTCCTTTAAATCACAAAAAAATTATGATATAAAATAAAAAAAAAAGTAACCAAAGATGGATATTTCCAAAAAAATGTAGGTGTACACGGGGGTAGGTAGATATGCAGGTAGGTAGGAACTAAGTACTGAACAGGTACTCTGGGTAGGTAGGTATGCATGACGGTACTTTTTATAAATTAGGTGGGTTCGATGCAGTGCTACAGATTTTTTATATGCATATAAATCGAAAAATAGATCGGTCAGGATTCGTTCGTTTACTTTGGACATTATTAAATTTTAAAATAAAAATAATTATACGTGTGCACGGGTACCCGGATATTGTTAAAGAATTTCTTTGTGTAATTTTTTTGCTGCAGTAAAATTGAGTTTGATAAGATGGTTTTTTTGATAAGTAATAAAATTGCAATGTTTTTTTTTTTTTTAGAAATTACGTAGGTAAATGAACAAATATTTTTAGTTTGAGGGTTAGGTAGGTTTTTTTCCAATACTATTCATCTGATGGCGACAAAACTTTTGGGATTTGATGTGTGCATGCCCGGGTTGGTTTCTACGCATAATAGTAAGCTCTGGCTTTATGAAATTATTTTATATACTATTCACCCGATCGAGATGAAACTTTGGAGATTTGATGTGTGCATGCCTGGGATGGTTTTTATGCATAAAAGTAAGCTCTGGCGTTATGAAAATATTTCATTTAATTTTCATCCGATTGAGATGAAACTTTGGGAATTCGATGTTGGCATGCTTGGGATGGTTTCTATGTAAAAGAGTAAGCTCTGGCGTTATGAAATTTTTTCCAATACTATTCATCTGATTGCGACAAAACTTTTGGGATTTGATGTGTGCATGCCCGGGTTGGTTTCTACGCATAATAGTAAGCTCTGGCTTTATGAAATTATTTCTTATACTATTCATCCGATTGCGATGAAACTTTGGGGATTTGATGTGTGCATGTCCGGGATGGTTTCAATGCGTAATAGTAAGCTCTGGCGTTATCAAATTATTTCATATACTATTCACCCGATTGAGATGAAACTTTGGAGATTTGATGTGTACATGCCTGGGATGGTTTTTATGCATAAAAGTAAGCTCTGGCGTAATGAAATTATTTCCTTTACTTTTCATCCGATTGAGATGAAACTTTGGGAATTCGATGTTGGCATGCTAGGGATGGTTTCTATATATAAGAATAAGCTCTGGCATTATGAAATTATTTCCAATACTATTCATCCGATTGCGATGAAACTTTGGGGATATGATGTGTGCATGCTCGAAATGTTTTTAAAATATAATAATGAGCTCTAGCGTAATGAAATTATGTACAATAATATTCATCCGATTGCGATGAAACTTTGGTGAGTTATTGTGCGCAAGCCCGCGAAGTTTTCTTTATATAATGCAGAGCTTTGGCGTTATCAAATTTGTACAAAAAATTTAAATAGGTGTAACGGGAGTTATTAGAAAAGTGAGTGCATATCATATAATTTAGAAACAATTTATTAGTGAAAAAATTGAGCCGTAAACTTCTAGGCCCCTTTTTGCGAGAAAAGGCCCATACTGAACGCCTTAACCAGGGCGACTAAAGTGGCTAAGTAGCGGGTGTACAAAATTGAGCGATTAACTCACAGGACCCTTTGAGTAGTTCTCACAATCCTTGCTTCATCCACATTCAAACATCGATTTTTTTTTTTGCAAATATTTAATTTTTTAAAAATGTAGACACACACACTTCTTGCTTCATCCACATTCAAACGTCAAATCGCTTAGTGCTTTAACCAATTAGTTGCCTTGCAACGGGCAAAAGCTAGTATATATTAATGCTCGTAACCACCAGATTTTAAGTCAATCGCAGTCTCGCGAAAAACGACCACTCTGCCCCTCAAGTTTAACCGACCTCAAAGCTGATTTTCGCGAGACATCGACCGTGGATAAAAATACATACGATTTTTTCAGACCTGATTTGTATGGGAAAAATTCAGCCAGAATTTTACCAATTGCAAATTTTCATATAAAAAAACTGATGCAAAAAAAATAAACTGCTAATAAAACTGATGTATGAAAACCTAGCGGCGAAAACTAGAAGCGCTCATTATTCGACGAAGAAATTCGAAGTTGTATTTCCAGCCGCCAGGTTCGCCCATCAAAAAAGGAAAAATTTATCGTCAGACCTTCACGAAAAATTTGTGAAAGAGCCTCAGTACTAAAATCGTAAAGTGTATATTTTTTTAAATATAAGGCGTCTCACCTCAAAATTTAACATTTCGACGAGCCTCGAGGTAAATCAAAATTGCGACTTAAAAAAGATTCCCGGCTTAGATGTTTTTATATTATTGCGACTACGACAGGTTTCGGAACATTAATAATATATTATATTTGTGACTTTTCATGGAAATTTTGTCAGGATTCGTTTTCAAACGTCGGTAATTTCTGACGTTTACGAAAAAAATTCCGAGTTAAAAACTGTTAAAATGTTCGTAGCAAGTAAAAAAAAATGCTTCATTAAGGAAAAATTTATCGTCAGACCTTCAAAGTACTGAAATGTTGGGGCATTTTTGAAAATTATTCTATGGCGTCTCGCATGTAAATTTGACATTTCGACGTGTCTCATGTATATCAATATTACGTCAAAAATAGGATATGTGAATAAGATGTTTTTCTATAATTTTGAAAACCATAGATTTCCGAACTCCAATAATACATTACATTTACCACATTTCATGTAAATTATTTCAGGATACATCTTTAAAAGTTGAAAAAATTCTGACGTTTATGAAATGCAAAAAAAACTAAAGTTTATATGTTACCGGCCAGCTAAATAACGTTGATTTTAATTGCTGGGTAGGTACGTTTGTAAAGACAAATAAAATTCGAACAGTTCAGGCTGCCGAGATCATAGAAAATAATTTACCAGTGGGTAGGTACCTACTTGGGTGGGAACGTTATTTTTCAAATATTGAGAATTTAATATGATGAATAAAACTGTTTAATAACTCAGGAAAATCCATTTTTTTTGCCAAATGGCGTAGGTACTTCTTTAAATAGTGTACAATAGTGTTATTATAATATCATTCGGCGTGGGTGGTGTGCATTGGTACCGCCACCCCGTGAATCATTTATCGGATGACCAAACCCTTTATAACCGGTTAATTTGAGTCGATTTAAGAATTCCTCTCAGGGCCTATGTCATCTTTGGGGATGCTGTGTGAAGGGTTCTTTTTAGGAAAGTAAGGAGATGATGTTCTGGTAAGGAAAAAGTTATGAGGGGTGGGTAGGAATCTGGGGATCAGTGTGTGGAGTGACGGACGAAAATAATTCCTCTCAGGGCCTATGTCATCTTTGGGGATGCTGTGTGAAGGGTTATTTTTAGGAAAGTAAGGAGTTGATGTTCTGGTAAGGAAAAAGTTATGAGGGGTGGGTAGGAATCTGGGGATCAGTGTGTGGAGTGAGGGACGAATGATTTTATCCCTACCACTGCGGTGCAAGGTGATGTTCCGAGAGAGCTCTGCTGAAGAAGCCAAAAAGTCTCCCTAAACCAGTCTCTTCCGATCCGGTCTACTACGAAATTGGTGGGCAGACGAATCCACCGCCAAGACCAGGACAAACCTCATGAACCCAGGCACCACTTCTAAATCACCAAACATAGCGAACCTCTTGAAATGACCTATTGCAGAGGCGTTGGCCTACCCGCCCAGCGATTTTTTTTAGCGTAAATCCTCACGGCTTTTGCGGTAGGTCAGGGCCCTAGCACGCTCGCTCTACAACGATCGATAGGATAACTATCGGTGACTTCTCATCGTTCCCTAGCATGACTACAGATCGCCAACGAATAAGTGACAGGTCACAATGACTAAGTGTCCTTCGTAACATATTCGAAATCAACTGTTGTTTGTACGTTAGCGATGTGCAGTTGTCCTAGGGAACGATGAGAAGTTACCGATAGTTATCCTACCGATCATTAAAGAGCAAGCGTGCTAGGGCCTGAACAAAATTTTTTTAGTTTATCCTTTAAAAAATTGAGCTTTGGCGAATTTGAGAATCCTTCATTTGCAAACGAAATTGCGTCAAAATGACGGCCTCTGGCGTAGATGTTTTTTGATATATTCAATGGCAAAAGGTTTCGAAAACTTATTCAACCGTTATTTTAGTGGCATTCGCTTGAAAATATTCCTCAATATCGTGCTAAAAATTTGACATTTTACAAAAAAATCCATGAAAAATCCGCTAACAAATTTTACAACATTTAAAAAGATTACTTGCCAGTGGATTCGTATAATATTATCACTGGGTAGGTACCTACTTTGCTCCATCGAATTACAAATAAATGGTTTGAAATTAAGAGAAATCACCAAAGATGGTAGGTACTAAATGCGTTTCTTCTGAAAAATGCCGATTGCAGTTTGTCGGTCTTTTAGTACAAATTCAGAAACAGGGTGGTAAAAAAAATTCCACTCGAAATATACTGATTAATTTTTTTATTAAAACTCATGATTTTTTCCTTATTTTTTTTTTGTTTAGAAAATATTGTCGGGCGTTTGCGACCAACGTTTTTGCGGCGCATTAAAATTTATCTAAATAAGATGCAAAGTTTTTTTTCTAATTTTCTATACATTTATCGTTTTTAATAATTATTTATTACGAAAAGAGTTATGGCGTCCGTGAAATCAAAAGGTGGACACTTGAAAGATGTCATTTCCATAAAAAAATATTAAAGATTCGATTAAAAAAAAAAAGTCAATTTTTTAATCGATTGGTTTTTGTAATAATGAATGAGGAAATTTTGCCGGACCCTGTCGTTCATTTCGACTGTCCAATCAGGAGTTCACTAGGCATGCGGATTGCATTGAATTCAAATATCGATATTTACTCTAAGTAAGAACTTCTTTCCTTTAAATCACAAAAAAATTATGATATAAAATTTTAAAAAAAGTAACCAAAGATGGATATTTCCAAAAAAATGTAGGTGTACACGGGGGTAGGTAGATATGCAGGTAGGTAGGAACTAAGTACTGAACAGGTACTCTGGGTAGGTAGGTATGCATGAAGGTACTTTTTATAAATTAGGTGGGTTCGATGCAGTGCTACAGATTTTTTATATGCATATAAATCGAAAAATAGATCGGTCAGGATTCGTTCGTTTACTTTGGACATTATTAAATTTTAAAATAAAAATAATTATACGTGTGCACGGGTACCCGGATATTGTTAAAGAATTTCTTTGTGTAATTTTTTTGCTGCAGTAAAATTGAGTTTGATAAGATGGTTTTTTTGATAAGTAATAAAATTGCAATGTTTTTTTTTTTTTTAGAAATTACGTAGGTAAATGAACAAATATTTTTAGTTTGAGGGTTAGGTAGGTTTTTTTCCAATACTATTCATCTGATGGCGACAAAACTTTTGGGATTTGATGTGTGCATGCTCGGGTTGGTTTCTAAGCATCCGATCGAGATGAAACTTTGGAGATTTGATGTGTGCATGCCTGGGATGGTTTTTATGCATAAAAGTAAGCTCTGGCGTTATGAAAATATTTCCTTTAATTTTCATCCGATTGAGATGAAACTTTGGGAATTCGATGTTGGCATGCTCGGGATGGTTTCTATGTAAAAGAGTAAGCTCTGGCGTTATGAAATTTTTTCCAATACTATTCATTTGATTGCGACAAAACTTTTGGGATTTGATGTGTGCATGCCCGGGTTAGTTTCTACGCATAATAGTAAGCTCTGGAATTATGAAATTATTTACGCATAATGGTAAGATCTGGCGTTATGAAATTATGTCCTATACTTTCCATCCGATTGAGATGAAACTTTGGGAATTCGATGTTGGCATGCTCGGGATGGTTTCTATGTAAAAGAGTAAGCTCTGGCGTTATGAAATTTTTTCCAATACTATTCATCTGATTGCGACAAAACTTTTGGGATTTGATGTGTGCATGCCCGGGTTGGTTTCTACGCATAATAGTAAGCTCTGGCTTTATGAAATTATTTCCTATACTATTCATCCGATTGCGATGAAACTTTGGGGATTTGATGTGTGCATGTCCGGGATGGTTTCAATGCGTAATAGTAAGCTCTGGCGTTATCAAATTATTTCATATACTATTCACCCGATTGAGATGAAACTTTGGGGATATGATGTGTGCATGCTCGAAATGGTTTTTTTTAAAATTTGATGTGTACATGCCTGGGATGTTTTTTATGCATAAAAGTAAGCTCTGGCGTAATGAAATTATTTCCTTTACTTTTCATCCGATTGAGATGAAACTTTGGGAATTCGATGTTGGCATGCTAGGGATGGTTTCTATATATAAGAATAAGCTCTGGCATTATGAAATTATTTCCAATACTATTCATCCGATTGCGATGAAACTTTGGGGATATGATGTGTGCATGCTCGAAATGGTTTTAAAATATAATAATGAGCTCTAGCGTAATGAAATTATCTACAATAATATTCATCCGATTGCGATGAAACTTTGGTGAGTTATTGTGCGCAAGCCCGCGAAGTTTTCTTTATATAATGCAGAGCTTTGGCGTTATCAAATTTGTACAAAAAATTTAAATAGGTGTAACGGGAGTTATTAGAAAAGTGAGTGCATATCATATAATTTAGAAACAATTTATTAGTGAAAAAATTGAGCCGTGAACTTCTAGGCCCCTTTTTGCGAGAAAAGGCCCATACTGAACGCCTTAACCAGGGCGACCAAAGTGGCTAAGTAGCGGGTGTACAAAATTGAGCGATTAACTCACAGGACCCTTTGAGTAGTTCTCACAATCCTTGCTTCATCCACATTCAAACATCGATTTTTTTTTTTTCAAATATTTAATTTTTAAAAAATGTAGACACACACACTTCTTGCTTCATCCACATTCAAACGTCAAATCGCTTAGTGCTTTAACCAATTAGTTGCCTTGCAACGGGCAAAAGCTAGTATTAATATTAATGCTCTTGACCACCAGATTTTAAGACAATCGCAGTCTCGCGAAAAACGACCACTCTGCCCCTCGAGTTTGACCGACCTCAGAGCTGATTTTCGCGAGACAGCGACCGTGGATGACCGATTAAGTGTTTTGCAGTCTTGCGAAAAACGACCATTCTGCCCCTCAATTTTAACCGACCTCAAAGCTGATTTTCGCGAGACAGCGACCGTGGATGAAAATACATACGATTTTTTCAGACCTGATTTGTATGGGAAAAATTCAGCCAGAATTTTACCAATTGCAAATTTTCATATAAAAAAACTGATGCAAAAAAAAAAAACTACTAATGAAACTGATGTATTAAAACCTAGCGGCGAAAACTAGAAGCGCTCATTATTCGAAGAAGAAATTCAAAGTTATATTGCCAGCCGCCAGGTTCGCCCATCAAAAAAGGAAAAATTTATCGTCAGACCTTCACGAAAAATTTGTGAAAGAGCCTCAGTACTAAAATCGTAAAGTGTATATTTTTTTAAATATAAGGCGTCTCACCTCAAAACTTTACATTCCGACGAGCCTCGAGGTAAATCAAAATTGCGACTTAAAAAAGATACCTGGCTTAGATGTTTTTGTATTATTTCGACTACGACAGGTTTTGGAACATAAATAATATATTATATTTATGACTTTTCATGGAAATTTTGTCAGGATTCGTTTTCAAACGTCGGTAATTTCTGACGTTTACGAAAAAAATTCCGAGTTAAAAACTGTTAAAATGTTCGTAGCCAGTAAAAAAAAATGCTTTATTAAGGAAAAATTTATTGTCAGACCTTCAAAGTACTGAAATGTTGGGGCATTTTTGAAAATTATTCTATGGCGTCTCGCATGTAAATTTGACATTTAGACGAGTCTCATGTATATCAATATTACGTCAAAAATAGCATATGTGGATAAGATGTTTTTCTATAATTTTGAAAACCATAGATTTCCGAACTCCAATAATACATTACATTTACCACATTTCATGTAAATTATTTCAGGATACATCTTCAAAAGTTGAAAAAATTCTGACGTTTATGAAGGAAAGGAAAATTGAAAACAGGTGAAATGTTACCGGCCAGCTACATAACGTTTATTTTAATTGCTGTGTAGGTACTTTTGTACAGACAAATAAAATTCGAACGGTTCAGGCTGCTGAGATCATAGAAAATAATTTACCAGTGGGTAGGTACCTAATTGGGTGGAAACGTTATTTTTCAAATATTGAGAATTTAACATGATGAATAAAACTGTTTAAATAACTCAGGATAATCCATTTTTTTTTTGCCAAATGGCGTAGGTACTTTTTTAAATAGTGCACAATAGTGTTATTCTAATATCATTCGGCGTGGGTGGTGTGCATTGGTACTGCCACCCCGTGAATCATTTATTGGATGACCAAACCCTTTATAACTGGTTAATCTGAGTCGATTTAAGAATATCTAAATATATTCAGGTTGGCAAAAAGATGTATCTCAGTGACGTTTTGCATCGTTATATGCACCAATACACACAATCCTAAGGGCGGGCTTTTTCGTGTGAATGTTTATGCATTTTTTATACACAAACTATGGATCTTACTCGACTAATTTAAAACAAAATTAGGAAAATCTACCGGGAAAAGAGAAGTTTATTTAATTTTTATAATAGCTCTACACAGGAGGCCTTGAAGAAAATAATTCCTCTCAGGGCCTATGTTATCTTTGGGGATGCTGTGTGAAGGGTTCTTTTTAGGAAAGTAAGGAGATGATGTTCTGGTAAGGAAAAAGTTATGAGGGGTGGGTAGGAATCTAGGGATCAGTGTGTGGAGTGACGGACGAAAATAATTCTTCTCAGGGCCTATGTCATCTTTGGGGATGCTGTGTGAAGGGTTCTTTTTAGGAAAGTAAGGAGACGATGTTCTGGTAAGGAAAAAGTTATGAGGGGTGGGTAGGAATCTGGGGATCAGTGTGTGGAGTGACGGACGAATGATTTTATCCCTCCCACTGCGGTGCAAGGTGATGTTCCGAGAGAGCTTTGCTGAAGAAGCCAAAAAGTCTCCCTAAACCAGTCTCTTCCGATCTGGTCTGCCACGAAATTGGTGGGCAGACGAATCCACCGCCAAGACCAGGACAAACCTCATGAACCCAGGCACCACTTCTAAATCAACAAACATAGCGAACCACTTGAAATGACCTATTGCAGAGGCGTTAGCCTACCCACCCAGCGAATTTTTTTAGCGTAAGATCCTCACGGCTTTTGCGGTAGGTCAGAGGCCCTAGCACGCTCGCTCTATAACGATCGATAGGATAACTATCGGTAACTTCTCATCGTTCCCTAGCATGACTTCAGATCGCCAACGAATAAGTGACAGTTCACAATGACTAAGTGTCCTTAACATATTCGACATCAACTGTTGTTTGTTCGTTAGCGATGTGCAGTTGTCCTAGGGAACGATGAGAAGTTACCGATAGTTATCCTACCGATCGTTATAGAGCAAGCGTGCTAGGGCCTGAACAAAAAAATTAGACTTTAGCCTTTAAAAAAATTGAGCTTTGGCGTATTTGAGAATCCTTCATTTGCAAACGAAATTGCGTCAAAATGACGGCCTCTGGCGTAAATGTTTTTTGATATATTCAATGGCAAAAGGTTTCGAAAACTTATTCAACCGTTTTTTTAGTGGCATTCCATTGAAAATATTCCACAATATCGAGCTAAAAATTTGACATTTTACAAAAAAATCCATGAAAAATCCGCTAACAAATTATACAAGATTTAAAAATAATACTGGTCAGGTGGATTGGTATAATAATAATCACTGGGTAGGTACCTACTTTGCTCCATCGAATTACAAATAAATGGTTTGAAATTAAGAGAAATCACCAAAGATGGTAGGTACTAAATGCGTTTCTTCTGGAAAAATGCCGATTGCAGTTTGTCGGTCTTTTAATTCAAATTCAGAAACAGGGTGGTAAAAAAAATTCCGCTCGAAATATACTGATTAATTTTTTTATTAAAACTCATGATTTTTTCCTTAATTTTTTTTGTTTAGAAAATATTGTCTTGCGTTTGCGACCAACGTTTTTGCGGCGCATTAAAATTTATCTAAATAAGATGCAAAGTTTTTTTTCTAATTTTCTATACATTTATCGTTATTAATAATTATTGATTACGAAAAGAGTTATGGCGTCCGTGACATCAAAAGGTGGATACTTGAAAGATGTCATTTCCATAAAAAAATATTAAAGAGTCGATTTAAAAAAAAAAAATTTTTTTTAATCGATTGGTTTTTGTAATACTGAGTGAGGAAATTTTGCCGGACCCTGTCGTTCATTTCGACTGTCCAATCAGGGAGTTCAGTAGGCATGCGGATTGCATTGAATTCAAATATCGATATTTACTCTAAGTAAGAACTTCTTTCCTTTAAATCACAAAAAAAATATGATATAAAATAAAAAAAAGTAACCAAAGATGGATATTTCCAAAAAAATGTAGGTGTACACGGGGGTAGGTAGATATGCAGGTAGGTAGGAACTAAGTACTGAACAGGTACTCTGGGTAGGTAGGTATGTATGAAGGTACTTTTTATAAATTAGGTGGGTTCGATGCAGTGCTACAGATTTTTTATATGCATATAAATCGAAAAATAGATCGGTCAGGATTCGTTCGTTTACTTTGGACATTATTCAATTTTAAAATAAAAATAATTATACGTGTGCACGGGTAGCCATATATTGTTAAAGAATTTCTTTGTGTAATTTTTTTGCTGCAGTAAAATTGAGTTTGATAAGATGGTTTTTTGTTGCACAAATATTTTTTGTTTGAGGGTTAGGTAGGTTTTTTTTCCAATACTTTCATCTGATGGCGACAAAACTTTTGGGATTTGATGTGTGCATGCCCGGGTTGGTTTCTACGCATAATAGTAAGCTCTGGCTTTATGAAATTATTTTATATACTATTCACCCGATCGAGATGAAACTTTGGAAATTTGATGTGTGCATGCCTGGGATGGTTTTTATGCATAAAAGTAAGCTCTGGCGTTATGAAAATATTTCCTTTAATTTTCATCCGATTGAGATGAAACTTTGGGAATTCGATGTTGACATGCTCGGGATGGTTTCTATGTAAAAGAGTAAGCTCTGGCGTTATGAAATTTTTTCCAATACTATTCATTTGATTGCGACAAAACTTTTGAGCTTTGATGTGTGCATGCCCGGGTTGGTTTCTACGCATAATAGTAAGCTCTGGAATTATGAAATTATTTACGCATAATGGTAAGATCTGGCGTTATGAAATTATTTCCTATACTTTCCATCCGATTGAGATGAAACTTTGGGAATTTGATGTTGGATACTCGGGATGGTTTGAACATAAAAGAGTAAGCTCTGGCGTTATGATTTTTTTTCCAATACTTTTCATCTGATTGCGACAAAACTTTTGGTATTTGATGTGTGCATGCCCGGGTTGGTTTCTACGCATAATAGTAAGCTCTGGCTCTATGAAATTATTTCCTATACTATTCATCTGATTGCGATGAAACTTTGGGGATTTGATGTGTGCATGTCCGGGATGGTTTCTATGCGTAATAATAAGCTCTGGCGTTATCAAATTATTTCATATACTATTCACCCGATTGAGATGAAACTTTGGAGATTTGATGTGTGCATGCCTGGGATGGTTTTTATGCATAAAAGTAAGCTCTGGCGTAATGAAATTATTTCCTTTACTTTTCATCCGATTGAGATGAAACTTTGGGAATTCGATGTTGGCATGCTAGGGATGGTTTCTATATATAAGAATAAGCTCTGGCATTATGAAATTATTTCCAATACTATTCATCCGATTGCGATGAAACTTTGGGGATATGATGTGTGCATGCTCGAAATGGTTTTAAAATATAATAATGAGCTCTAGCGTAATGAAATTATCTACAATAATATTCATCCGATTGCGATGAAACTTTGGTGAGTTATTGTGCGCAAGCCCGCGAAGTTTTCTTTATATAATGCAGAGATTTGGCGTTATCAAATTCATACAAAAAATTTAAATAGGTGTAACGGGAGTTATTAGAAAAGTGAGTGCATATCATATAATTTAGAAACAATTTATTAGTGAAAAAATTGAGCCGTAAACTTCTAGGCCCCTTTTTGCGAGAAAAGGCCCATACTGAACGCCTTAACCAGGGCGACCAAAGTGGCTAAGTAGCGGGTGTACAAAATTGAGCGATTAACTCACAGGACCCTTTGAGTAGTTCTCACAATCCTTGCTTCATCCACATTCAAACATCGATTTTTTTTTTCAAATATTTAATTTTTAAAAAATGTAGACACACACACTTCTTGCTTCATCCACATTCAAACGTCAAATCGCTTAGTGCTTTAACCAATTAGTTGCCTTGCAACGGGCAAAAGCTAGTATATATATTAATGCTCGTAACCACCAGATTTTAAGACAATCGCAGTCTTGCGAAAAACGACCACTCTGCCCCTCAAGTTTAACCGACCTCAAAGCTGATTTTCGCGAGACATCGACCGTGGATAAAAATACATACGATTTTTTCAGACCTGATTTGTATGGGAAAAATTCAGCCAGAATTTTACCAATTGCAAATTTTCATATAAAAAAACTGATGCAAAAAAAATAAACTGCTAATAAAACTGATGTATGAAAACCTAGCGGCGAAAACTAGAAGCGCTCATTATTCGACGAAGAAATTCAAAGTTGTATTTCCAGCCGCCAGGTTCGCCCATCAAAAAAGGAAAAATTTATCGTCAGACCTTCACGAAAAATTTGTGAAAGAGCCTCAGTACTAAAATCGTAAAGTGTATATTTTTTTAAATATAAGGCGTCTCACCTCAAAACTTTACATTCCGACGAGCCTCGAGGTAAATCAAAATTGCGACTTAAAAAAGATACCTGGCTTAGATGTTTTTGTATTATTTCGACTACGACAGGTTTTGGAACATAAATAATATATTATATTTATGACTTTTCATGGAAATTTTGTCAGGATTCGTTTTCAAACGTCGGTAATTTCTGACGTTTACGAAAAAAATTCCGAGTTAAAAACTGTTAAAATGTTCGTAGCCAGTAAAAAAATGCTTTATTAAGGAAAAAATTATCGTCAGACCTTCAAAGTACTGAAATGTTGGGGCATTTTTGAAAATTATTCTATGGCGTCTCGCATGTTAATTTGACATTTCGACGAGTCTCATGTGTATCAATATTACGTCAAAAATAGCATATGTGGATAAGATGTTTTTCTATAATTTTGAAAACCATAGATTTCCGAACTCCAATAATACATTACATTTACCACATTTCATGTAAATTATTTCAGGATACATCTTCAAAAGTTGAAAAAATTCTGACGTTTATGAAGAAATGCAAAATAAAAACAGGTTAAACGTTACCGGCCAGCTACATAACGTTGATTTTAATTGCTGTGTAGGTACTTTTGTACAGACAAATAAAATTCGAACGGTTCAGGCTGCTGAGATCATAGAAAATAATTTACCAGTGGGTAGGTACCTAATTGGGTGGAAACGTTATTTTTCAAATATTGAGAATTTAACATGATGAATAAAACTGTTTAAATAACTCAGGATAATCCATTTTTTTTTTGCCAAATGGCGTAGGTACTTTTTTAAATAGTGCACAATAGTGTTATTCTAATATCATTCGGCGTGGGTGGTGTGCATTGGTACTGCCACCCCGTGAATCATTTATTGGATGACCAAACCCTTTATAACTGGTTAATCTGAGTCGATTTAAGAATATCTAAATATATTCAGGTTGGCAAAAAGATGTATCTCAGTGACGTTTTGCATCGTTATATGCACCAATACACACAATCCTAAGGGCGGGCTTTTTCGTGTGAATGTTTATGCATTTTTTATACACAAACTATGGATCTTACTCGACTAATTTAAAACAAAATTAGGAAAATCTACCGGGAAAAGAGAAGTTTATTTAATTTTTATAATAGCTCTACACAGGAGGCCTTGAAGAAAATAATTCCTCTCAGGGCCTATGTTATCTTTGGGGATGCTGTGTGAAGGGTTCTTTTTAGGAAAGTAAGGAGATGATGTTCTGGTAAGGAAAAAGTTATGAGGGGTGGGTAGGAATCTAGGGATCAGTGTGTGGAGTGACGGACGAAAATAATTCCTCTCAGGGCCTATGTCATCTTTGGGGATGCTGTGTGAAGGGTTCTTTTTAGGAAAGTAAGGAGACGATGTTCTGGTAAGGAAAAAGTTATGAGGGGTGGGTAGGAATCTGGGGATCAGTGTGTGGAGTGACGGACGAATGATTTTATCCCTCCCACTGCGGTGCAAGGTGATGTTCCGAGAGAGCTTTGCTGAAGAAGCCAAAAAGTCTCCCTAAACCAGTCTCTTCCGATCTGGTCTGCCACGAAATTGGTGGGCAGACGAATCCACCGCCAAGACCAGGACAAACCTCATGAACCCAGGCACCACTTCTAAATCAACAAACATAGCGAACCACTTGAAATGACCTATTGCAGAGGCGTTAGCCTACCCACCCAGCGAATTTTTTTAGCGTAAGATCCTCACGGCTTTTGCGGTAGGTCAGAGGCCCTAGCACGCTCGCTCTATAACGATCGATAGGATAACTATCGGTAACTTCTCATCGTTCCCTAGCATGACTTCAGATCGCCAACGAATAAGTGACAGTTCACAATGACTAAGTGTCCTTAACATATTCGACATCAACTGTTGTTTGTTCGTTAGCGATGTGCAGTTGTCCTAGGGAACGATGAGAAGTTACCGATAGTTATCCTACCGATCGTTATAGAGCAAGCGTGCTAGGGCCTGAACAAAAAAATTAGACTTTAGCCTTTAAAAAAATTGAGCTTTGGCGTATTTGAGAATCCTTCATTTGCAAACGAAATTGCGTCAAAATGACGGCCTCTGGCGTAAATGTTTTTTGATATATTCAATGGCAAAAGGTTTCGAAAACTTATTCAACCGTTTTTTTAGTGGCATTCCATTGAAAATATTCCACAATATCGAGCTAAAAATTTGACATTTTACAAAAAAATCCATGAAAAATCCGCTAACAAATTATACAAGATTTAAAAATAATACTGGTCAGGTGGATTGGTATAATAATAATCACTGGGTAGGTACCTACTTTGCTCCATCGAATTACAAATAAATGGTTTGAAATTAAGAGAAATCACCAAAGATGGTAGGTACTAAATGCGTTTCTTCTGGAAAAATGCCGATTGCAGTTTGTCGGTCTTTTAATTCAAATTCAGAAACAGGGTGGTAAAAAAAATTCCGCTCGAAATATACTGATTAATTTTTTTATTAAAACTCATGATTTTTTCCTTAATTTTTTTTGTTTAGAAAATATTGTCTTGCGTTTGCGACCAACGTTTTTGCGGCGCATTAAAATTTATCTAAATAAGATGCAAAGTTTTTTTTCTAATTTTCTATACATTTATCGTTATTAATAATTATTGATTACGAAAAGAGTTATGGCGTCCGTGACATCAAAAGGTGGATACTTGAAAGATGTCATTTCCATAAAAAAATATTAAAGAGTCGATTTAAAAAAAATAAATTTTTTTTAATCGATTGGTTTTTGTAATACTGAGTGAGGAAATTTTGCCGGACCCTGTCGTTCATTTCGACTGTCCAATCAGGGAGTTCAGTAGGCATGCGGATTGCATTGAATTCAAATATCGATATTTACTCTAAGTAAGAACTTCTTTCCTTTAAATCACAAAAAAAATATGATATAAAATAAAAAAAAGTAACCAAAGATGGATATTTCCAAAAAAATGTAGGTGTACACGGGGGTAGGTAGATATGCAGGTAGGTAGGAACTAAGTACTGAACAGGTACTCTGGGTAGGTAGGTATGTATGAAGGTACTTTTTATAAATTAGGTGGGTTCGATGCAGTGCTACAGATTTTTTATATGCATATAAATCGAAAAATAGATCGGTCAGGATTCGTTCGTTTACTTTGGACATTATTCAATTTTAAAATAAAAATAATTATACGTGTGCACGGGTAGCCATATATTGTTAAAGAATTTCTTTGTGTAATTTTTTTGCTGCAGTAAAATTGAGTTTGATAAGATGGTTTTTTGTTGCACAAATATTTTTTGTTTGAGGGTTAGGTAGGTTTTTTTTCCAATACTTTCATCTGATGGCGACAAAACTTTTGGGATTTGATGTGTGCATGCCCGGGTTGGTTTCTACGCATAATAGTAAGCTCTGGCTTTATGAAATTATTTTATATACTATTCACCCGATCGAGATGAAACTTTGGAAATTTGATGTGTGCATGCCTGGGATGGTTTTTATGCATAAAAGTAAGCTCTGGCGTTATGAAAATATTTCCTTTAATTTTCATCCGATTGAGATGAAACTTTGGGAATTCGATGTTGACATGCTCGGGATGGTTTCTATGTAAAAGAGTAAGCTCTGGCGTTATGAAATTTTTTCCAATACTATTCATTTGATTGCGACAAAACTTTTGAGCTTTGATGTGTGCATGCCCGGGTTGGTTTCTACGCATAATAGTAAGCTCTGGAATTATGAAATTATTTACGCATAATGGTAAGATCTGGCGTTATGAAATTATTTCCTATACTTTCCATCCGATTGAGATGAAACTTTGGGAATTTGATGTTGGATACTCGGGATGGTTTGAACATAAAAGAGTAAGCTCTGGCGTTATGATTTTTTTTCCAATACTTTTCATCTGATTGCGACAAAACTTTTGGTATTTGATGTGTGCATGCCCGGGTTGGTTTCTACGCATAATAGTAAGCTCTGGCTCTATGAAATTATTTCCTATACTATTCATCTGATTGCGATGAAACTTTGGGGATTTGATGTGTGCATGTCCGGGATGGTTTCTATGCGTAATAATAAGCTCTGGCGTTATCAAATTATTTCATATACTATTCACCCGATTGAGATGAAACTTTGGAGATTTGATGTGTGCATGCCTGGGATGGTTTTTATGCATAAAAGTAAGCTCTGGCGTAATGAAATTATTTCCTTTACTTTTCATCCGATTGAGATGAAACTTTGGGAATTCGATGTTGGCATGCTAGGGATGGTTTCTATATATAAGAATAAGCTCTGGCATTATGAAATTATTTCCAATACTATTCATCCGATTGCGATGAAACTTTGGGGATATGATGTGTGCATGCTCGAAATGGTTTTAAAATATAATAATGAGCTCTAGCGTAATGAAATTATCTACAATAATATTCATCCGATTGCGATGAAACTTTGGTGAGTTATTGTGCGCAAGCCCGCGAAGTTTTCTTTATATAATGCAGAGATTTGGCGTTATCAAATTCATACAAAAAATTTAAATAGGTGTAACGGGAGTTATTAGAAAAGTGAGTGCATATCATATAATTTAGAAACAATTTATTAGTGAAAAAATTGAGCCGTAAACTTCTAGGCCCCTTTTTGCGAGAAAAGGCCCATACTGAACGCCTTAACCAGGGCGACCAAAGTGGCTAAGTAGCGGGTGTACAAAATTGAGCGATTAACTCACAGGACCCTTTGAGTAGTTCTCACAATCCTTGCTTCATCCACATTCAAACATCGATTTTTTTTTTCAAATATTTAATTTTTAAAAAATGTAGACACACACACTTCTTGCTTCATCCACATTCAAACGTCAAATCGCTTAGTGCTTTAACCAATTAGTTGCCTTGCAACGGGCAAAAGCTAGTATATATATTAATGCTCGTAACCACCAGATTTTAAGACAATCGCAGTCTTGCGAAAAACGACCACTCTGCCCCTCAAGTTTAACCGACCTCAAAGCTGATTTTCGCGAGACATCGACCGTGGATAAAAATACATACGATTTTTTCAGACCTGATTTGTATGGGAAAAATTCAGCCAGAATTTTACCAATTGCAAATTTTCATATAAAAAAACTGATGCAAAAAAAATAAACTGCTAATAAAACTGATGTATGAAAACCTAGCGGCGAAAACTAGAAGCGCTCATTATTCGACGAAGAAATTCAAAGTTGTATTTCCAGCCGCCAGGTTCGCCCATCAAAAAAGGAAAAATTTATCGTCAGACCTTCACGAAAAATTTGTGAAAGAGCCTCAGTACTAAAATCGTAAAGTGTATATTTTTTTAAATATAAGGCGTCTCACCTCAAAACTTTACATTCCGACGAGCCTCGAGGTAAATCAAAATTGCGACTTAAAAAAGATACCTGGCTTAGATGTTTTTGTATTATTTCGACTACGACAGGTTTTGGAACATAAATAATATATTATATTTATGACTTTTCATGGAAATTTTGTCAGGATTCGTTTTCAAACGTCGGTAATTTCTGACGTTTACGAAAAAAATTCCGAGTTAAAAACTGTTAAAATGTTCGTAGCCAGTAAAAAAATGCTTTATTAAGGAAAAAATTATCGTCAGACCTTCAAAGTACTGAAATGTTGGGGCATTTTTGAAAATTATTCTATGGCGTCTCGCATGTTAATTTGACATTTCGACGAGTCTCATGTGTATCAATATTACGTCAAAAATAGCATATGTGGATAAGATGTTTTTCTATAATTTTGAAAACCATAGATTTCCGAACTCCAATAATACATTACATTTACCACATTTCATGTAAATTATTTCAGGATACATCTTCAAAAGTTGAAAAAATTCTGACGTTTATGAAGAAATGCAAAATAAAAACAGGTTAAACGTTACCGGCCAGCTACATAACGTTGATTTTAATTGCTGGGTTGGTACTTTTGTAAAGACAAATAAAATTCGAACGGTTCAGGCTGCCGAGATCATAGAAAATAATTTACCAGTGGGTAGGTACCTACTTGGGTGGGAACGTTATTTTTCAAATATTGAGAATTTAACATGATGAATAAAACTGTTTAAATAACTCAGGATAATCCATTTTTTTTGCCTAATGGTGTAGGTACTTCTTTAAATAGTGCACAATAGTGTTATTATAATATCATTCGGCGTGGGTGGTGTGCATTGGTACTGCCACCCCGTGAATCATTTGTTGGATGACCAAACCCTTTATAACCGGTTAATCTGAGTCGATTTAAGAATATCTAAATATATTCAGGTTGGCAAAAAGATGTATCTCAGTGACGTTTTGCATCGTTATATGCACCAATACACACAATCCTAAGGGCGGGCTTTTTCGTGTGAATGTTTATGCATAAACTATGGATCTTACTCGACTAATTTAAAACAAAATTAGGAAAATCTACCGGGAAAAGAGAAGTTTATTTAATTTTTATAATAGCTCTACACAGGAGGCCTTGAAGAAAATAATTCCTCTCAGGGCCTATGTCATCTTTGGGGATGCTGTGTGAAGGGTTATTTTTAGGAAAGTAAGGAGATGATGTTCTGGTAAGGAAAAAGTTATGAGGGGTGGGTAGGAATCTGGGGATCAGTGTGTGGAGTGACGGACGAAAATAATTCCTCTCAGGGCCTATGTCATCTTTGGGGATGCTGTGTGAAGGGTTCTTTTTAGGAAGGTAAGGAGATGATGTTCTGGTAAGGAAAAAGTTATGAGGGGTGGGTAGGAATCTGGGGATCAGTGTGTGGAGTGACGGACGAATGATTTTATCCCTCCCACTGCGGTGCAAGGTGATGTTCCGAGAGAGCTTTGCTGAAGAACCCAAAAAGTCTCCCTAAACCAGTCTCTTCCGATCTGGTCTGCCACGAAATTGGTGGGCAGACGAATCCACCGCCAAGACCAGAACAAACCTCATGAACCCAGGCACCACTTCTAAATCAACAAACATAGCGAACCACTTGAAATGACCTATTGCAGAGGCGTTGGCCTACCCACCCAGCGAATTTTTTTAGCGTAAGATCCTCACGGCTTTTGCGGTAGGTCAGAGGCCCTAGCACGCTCGCTCTATAACGATCGATAGGATAACTATCGGTAACTTCTCATCGTTCCCTAGCATGACTACAGATCGCCAACGAATAAATGACAGTTCACAATGACTAAGTGTCCTTAACATATTCGACATCAACTGTTGTTTGTTCGTTAGCGATGTGCAGTTGTCCTAGGGAACGATGAGAAGTTACCGATAGTTATCCTACCGATCGTTATAGAGCAAGCGTGCTAGGGCCTGAACAAAAAATTAGACTTTAGCCTTTAAAAAAATTGAGCTTTGGCGTATTTGAGAATCCTTCATTTGCAAACGAAATTGCGTCAAAATGACGGCCTCTGGCGTAAATGTTTTTTGATATATTCAATGGCAAAAGGTTTCGAAAACTTATTCAACCGTTTTTTTAGTGGCATTCCATTGAAAATATTCCACAATATCGAGCTAAAAATTTGACATTTTACAAAAAAATCCATGAAAAATCCGCTAACAAATTATACAAGATTTAAAAATATTACTGGTCAGGTGGATTGGTATAATAATAATCACTGGGTAGGTACCTACTTTGCTCCATCGAATTACAAATAAATGGTTTGAAATTAAGAGAAATCACCAAAGATGGTAGGTACTAAATGCGTTTCTTCTGGAAAAATGCCGATTGCAGTTTGTCGGTCTTTTAATTCAAATTCAGAAACAGGGTGGTAAAAAAAATTCCGCTCGAAATATACTGATTAATTTTTTTATTAAAACTCATGATTTTTTCCTTAATTTTTTTTGTTTAGAAAATATTGTCTTGCGTTTGCGACCAACGTTTTTGCGGCGCATTAAAATTTATCTAAATAAGATGCAAAGTTTTTTTTCTAATTTTCTATACATTTATCGTTATTAATAATTATTGATTACGAAAAGAGTTATGGCGTCCGTGACATCAAAAGGTGGATACTTGAAAGATGTCATTTCCATAAAAAAATATTAAAGAGTCGATTTAAAAAAAAAAACATTTTTTTAATCGATTGGTTTTTGTAATAATGAGTGAGGAAATTTTGCCGGACCCTGTCGTTCATTTCGACTGTCCAATCAGGGAGATCACTAGGCATGCGGATTGCATTGAATTCAAATATCGATATTTACTCTAAGTAAGAACTTCTTTCCTTTAAATCACAAAAAAAATATGATATAAAATAAAAAAAAGTAACCAAAGATGGATATTTCCAAAAAAATGTAGGTGTACACGGGGGTAGGTAGATATGCAGGTAGGTAGGAACTAAGTACTGAACAGGTACTCTGGGTAGGTAGGTATGTATGAAGGTACTTTTTATAAATTAGGTGGGTTCGATGCAGTGCTACAGATTTTTTATATGCATATAAATCGAAAAATAGATCGGTCAGGATTCGTTCGTTTACTTTGGACATTATTCAATTTTAAAATAAAAATAATTATACGTGTGCACGGGTAGCCGGATATTGTTAAAGAATTTCTTTGTGTAATTTTTTTGCTGCAGTAAAATTGAGTTTGATAAGATGGTTTTTTGTTGAACAAATATTTTTTGTTTGAGGGTTAGGTAGGTTTTTTTTCCAATACTATTCATCTGATGGCGACAAAACTTTTGGGATTTGATGTGTGCATGCCCGGGTTGGTTTCTACGCATAATAGTAAGCTCTGGCTTTATGAAATTATTTTATATACTATTCACCCGATCGAGATGAAACTTTGGAAATTTGATGTGTGCATGCCTGGGATGGTTTTTATGCATAAAAGTAAGCTCTGGCGTTATGAAAATATTTCCTTTAATTTTCATCCGATTGAGATGAAACTTTGGGAATTCGATGTTGACATGCTCGGGATGGTTTCTATGTAAAAGAGTAAGCTCTGGCGTTATGAAATTTTTTCCAATACTATTCATTTGATTGCGACAAAACTTTTGAGCTTTGATGTGTGCATGCCCGGGTTGGTTTCTACGCATAATAGTAAGCTCTGGAATTATGAAATTATTTACGCATAATGGTAAGATCTGGCGTTATGAAATTATTTCCTATACTTTCCATCCGATTGAGATGAAACTTTGGGAATTTGATGTTGGATACTCGGGATGGTTTGAACATAAAAGAGTAAGCTCTGGCGTTATGATTTTTTTTCCAATACTTTTCATCTGATTGCGACAAAACTTTTGGTATTTGATGTGTGCATGCCCGGGTTGGTTTCTACGCATAATAGTAAGCTCTGGCTCTATGAAATTATTTCCTATACTATTCATCTGATTGCGATGAAACTTTGGGGATTTGATGTGTGCATGTCCGGGATGGTTTCTATGCGTAATAATAAGCTCTGGCGTTATCAAATTATTTCATATACTATTCACCCGATTGAGATGAAACTTTGGAGATTTGATGTGTGCATGCCTGGGATGGTTTTTATGCATAAAAGTAAGCTCTGGCGTAATGAAATTATTTCCTTTACTTTTCATCCGATTGAGATGAAACTTTGGGAATTCGATGTTGGCATGCTAGGGATGGTTTCTATATATAAGAATAAGCTCTGGCATTATGAAATTATTTCCAATACTATTCATCCGATTGCGATGAAACTTTGGGGATATGATGTGTGCATGCTCGAAATGGTTTTAAAATATAATAATGAGCTCTAGCGTAATGAAATTATCTACAATAATATTCATCCGATTGCGATGAAACTTTGGTGAGTTATTGTGCGCAAGCCCGCGAAGTTTTCTTTATATAATGCAGAGATTTGGCGTTATCAAATTCATACAAAAAATTTAAATAGGTGTAACGGGAGTTATTAGAAAAGTGAGTGCATATCATATAATTTAGAAACAATTTATTAGTGAAAAAATTGAGCAATAAACTTCTAGGCCCCTTTTTGCGAGAAAAGGCCCATACTGAACGCCTTAACCAGGGCGACCAAAGTGGCTAAGTAGCGGGTGTACAAAATAGAGCGATTAACTTACAGTACTCTTTTAGTAGTTCTCACAATCCTTGCTTCATCCACATTCAAACATCGATTTTTTATCTTCAAATATTTCATTTTTAAAAAATGTAGACACACACTTCTTGCTTCATCCACATTCAAACGTCAAATCGCTAAGTGCTTTAACCAATTAGTTGCCTTGCAACGGGCAAAAGCTAGTCTTAATTATTGTCATACTTATACTAAAATTTAACTTAACCTAATTTATGAACAACATTGTACTGAATAAATTATTGTACACTCCTGTTACTTAAATCAAATCAGGTCACACCTAGTGAGGGAGGTGATGTAAAGCATGCGATTAACTATTAGTACAGATAATAGTACTTAAGAGCGATTGACCAGCAGCTGGGAACAAAAGTTTTAAAATGCTTGCAACTGTACAGGGAGGTTCTAATAAGAAAGATCAATTATTCCACGTACCAAATTTTTAAAATAAAAAATTAAATATCGATTTATATCATTCAAAATTTGCTTAAATATATACCTATATTTAAGTAAGCAATAAAAATGCTCAAAACGCACGATGATAAATTATTAAATATAGTGTACTTCTTGTAAGTATTTTTTGATTATGAGAATTTATGATTTTTTAATAATGTTAAAAAAAAATAATGTGAAAAAAAAGAAATATTTTAGTTTGTAAGACCTTAAATAAACAGAAAAACGGAGGTATTTTGTCAAAAAAACACGTTCTTGGATTTATTTTTTAATGATTTTAATTTAACAAAAATTAATTTTTTTAAAACTGTGTTGACTAGATTATGTATTGATTTATTTTCTTGTCTGATTATATGATTTGAAATTTGTGTTTAATAGAATATATCGTTTGAAAATTGAACAAATCTGCCAACAACCAACGGTATAACCTAAGAATATTAAAAATACACTTAGATTTTTAAAATTTTAAAACTGCGGGTGCCAGATAAAATAACAATCTTTCAAAATCAATTTATGTTTTTTTTGTAAAAAAAGAGTGAATACGTCTAGAATTTGATTTAAAAAGGACTAATTTTCGGTATTCTCTGGTAATGCGTAACCTGCATTTTTTGTAAAGCAAAATAATAGGGGCCGTTTCAGAAACTAAAACTGAATTTAAATAAAACAATAACTTTGTAAACACCACTTTTATTTCTTATACTTTATGCTGACCGGGTTTCGCTACCACCGTCGTTTCTTCAGGGCAGTATAATCTCTACTAATGTTTAACGTATTGTGTTAAATACATTCAGTGGATTGTAAAAATGAGATCACAATGTCACATCACAAAGTAACTGCTTCATATGCCCAAATAAAACTTAATTATCATTAATATTTCTATTTTTGAAACTGATAATTCGTGGTGCAATTCCATTATAAGCGCCTCCGCCCACTAAGGCAACTGAAAACTCTCAACTGCCAACTGTCTTTGTATGACAATGTGATGGCCCGCGCACTTCACAATCACACAAAACCCCGTTGTCAATGGTAACGCAAGCGGTGACTTGCGACTTGCCCTGCTGGTTGCTCTAGCCGGCCATTGATAGTTGCCAGCTGTCAGCTGATTGTTCTTCGTCTATGGTTAAACAAGCTTTTTGACCAATCAAGACAGAGAAAACAGCCGGTTTTAGTTGGTTGTCAGTTGCCTCAGTGGGCGGAGGCGCTAATAGTATAACAAAACAAATTTAAAAAAATTCCACCTTCAGACTGGTGATGGCTTTGACAGTCTGAAGATGGCTTTGACAAGCTGAAAAGTGGAAAAAGTTTTAAATTTGTTTTATTATACTTTTGAATTATTATATTCTCTTTACCGTGCTATGAAAAGTATCCATTCGATGCACAAACATGTATTATAAATTTGAAGACTGCAGAAAAATCTCTAAAATGTCTAACGGTCAGATATTTATCTTCAGAGTAATCTCAAGATTGCCTCAGCGTTCAGTGCGCTCTTCGCTGTTACCCGCGATGCTATGGAAATAGCGGTGTTTCCTTCCCACCCCATAACCTAAGCCAAATATATGTATTACTGGGCCAACAAGATAACCCACATACATACAAATGGAGAAGCAATTTTCAGTTTCATTGAATGTTTCTCATTTGTAGAAGAGGAAATGGGCAACATGAACATATTTTATCGATGTTTCAAATTGAGGTATTCAAAAAAAATGTGTTTCTAATTTTTTAATATTTAATAAATTAAAACCGAAATCTTCTCTGAAATCAAAATAATTTGTATGTGGGTACTTAAATACATTGTTTTTACTTATTTACTTTAACTTACCTGCCTACTTAATATTAACCATAATGTCCAAAATATATTTCTAGTAACTTTATTTCTAAAGTTTTATTTTTTTATTTATTTATAATTTCTTTACAATTAAAATACATTATTAAGCAATTATTATTTACCCCACTAGGGTTCGCCTGCATCGGGGTTAATAATTTAATAAAAGTAACACACATAACAGCAATTTAAAAATAACAATGATATATGAAATACTTGAGGAACGAAAACGAAACGTAACGACTCTTGAGGAGGCCAAGACCCACCACGGGTTGTAGAGCCAATTGTGATGATGATGATGAAATTTGTAGAAGAAAAAAAATTAACAACAAATAATATTTGGTCTGATCAAAAATCAAACAAAATGTTATTATTAACTGTGGCGTTATTAATACCATTTTTAAAAATAGAAAAAATCAAAAAAAAGAAGAAAAAAAATTAGCAATAGAAAAAATCAAATAAAATAAAATGTATGGTTTAGAAAAAATTTAATTTAATTAATTAAGAAATTAAAATTGTTTCCAAAGAAACGTTAATATCTCAATGACAATTCTGTTTTCAAACGATCTTTAAGATAATGTTAATAAAATGCAAACGAGAAAGCCCAAATATATAAGACGATTTCACATTTGAAAACAAACTGTTTACTGAACAACCATAACGGCCACCATCTTGAAACGAAACGGTACGTGTAAACAAACAGATATACGAAATGCAAAACGGTCGTGTTAAAAAATTACTTAGGCTACGCTCTGTCAACTCACATATTCTAATATGTTTTGCTCAATGTGTTATCAATCACATCAATTTTGGAGGCGGGTATGTAGGTCACCCCAAGATATTCGCTATGTTTGGTAACTTAGCAGGGGTGCCCGAGTTCATAGGGGTGAGGTTTGTCCGGGTCTTGGTGGCGGAGACGTCCGCCCATCAACTGCATGGCATGCCAGATCGGGAGAGACTGATTGCTGTAGACATTTTGGCTTCTCCAGCAGGACGCCGTGGGAAGGATGGATTCAAATGTCCGCCACTCCTGGAAAAAATGAACCCCAGATTCCTACCCATCCCTCATACCTTTTTCCTTTCCAGAACTTCCTCTCCTTTCTTTCCTAAAAAGACCTCCCACACAGCAAAAGATGACATAGGTCCTAAGGGAAAATATTTTCCCAAGTATGACATAGGTCCTGTGTAAAACTAATGTAAAAAAATCAGTGATTTGAAAAAATATCTAAATTACAGGCAAGTTTCCCCAGAATATGGTCGAATGAAATATTTGGGGGAGGCCCCAGTGGAGCGAGCGGCGCCGCTTGAGACCGGCTGATCGCCCAATCGTCTGTCCGCTCAACGCTCACTGCTCACAGGACTCACACTGTTCAACCAACTCTCGGAACCTACTCTCAAATAACCCAAGACAGGGATATGAATAATATTTCACTTGACATTGTTTTGCAAAAGTAGGTAATGTTTCTGTTTTCGTTTGTAAACATGGCATTACGAATTTTATTATTGTATTCCTTAATAAATTTTGAGCAACGCATTGGACTTAAGAATAACTTTTACCTGGCTGCGATGATTTTTTTAACATTTTTTTTTATTTAGTACATGTTAAATATATAGGTGTTGATTATTTTCGTAGTCGTGCTCATTAGGAGATCCTGTGCTGAGGAGGACTACGTTTTGGATAAGTTTTCAGCGACTTCTATGGTGTAAGTTTAGGTTCTAGGATGTTTAAAATATACTAGTAAATTATTTTTCAGATAGTTCCTTAAGCCGAGATATAATGTCCTTAATGTAGTTATTTTTTGTTTTAATTTGTTTCATAATAAGTGAAAGTTTGTTATATACCTTTACTGTAAAAAATTCAGAGCTTTTTTGTCCAAAGGTAGAGTTACACTTTGGTATATTTAGTACGTCTGTTTGTTTGACTCTGGTTTTATGAGAATGTGCGGTGTTTGCCTCCGACTCATTTTTGAGGTCATGTACCAGAAGGTTTTTGGCATAGATTTTCTGTGTACTTAAATCATCAAACTTTTTAAAAATGTCTGTGGTTGACGTCCTTATGGGGACCTTTAGTATGGTCTTTATGATGCAATTCTGAGTTACTTTCAGTTGTTTTAAGTGTTTTGACGCTGCTGAGCACCATCCTATTATTCTATATTCCAAGGAAGAGTGGCATAAAGAATAATATACTCTCTTTAAATCCATAGCTGACAAGTTGTTTCCTATCAGACTTAATACTCAAATTTAATTTTTGATGACCAACCAAACTGAAAAATTATTAATTAAATGAAACAAATAACTTCGTGTACACCAATGTAAAAGCACAATTGTTGACATGTTTAAAAACCGATGGTTTCTTTGTCAGGATGATAAGAAAATTTTTCGAACACCCGTGAAAACAAAATATATATATGTATATATGTTATGATATGATTATCAAGTATAACATATATATATTATGATTAAGGTTTTCACGGGTGTAAGATGTAGAATAATTTTCTCGGTTTACCCGCGTAAACGATAAAACGAGAAAATTATTCTACATATATATATATATATATATAATTTACGAAGAAACCATCGTTTTCGAAACATGTCGATAATTGTGATTATACAGTGGCATACACAAAGTTATTTATTTTTTCATTTAATTAAAAATGATGCCACAAAGTGAATTTGCGAATGTTGAAAAAATGGAAAATTATTATTGTCCAATTTAAAATATAAATTTACTCACATCCGCACATACTACATAACATTTATAAAATATTTAGTTTTGTTGGGCATTTAAATCTCAAATCCAAAATTATACTTGATATGAAAAAGGTCGCATTCCTCCCAAGGAGCTGGCGAATAATTAAATTTGAATTTTTTATACATTCGTTGCTACAGTCAATCCAACATTCGTTGGTTATCATCAGAAAATTCCTCACCCTGTAAAGTGCAGCTCAGAATAATTCAGAGTTAACAACATTCGTATCAGTCACGTAAGTTTCGAAGCCGTGAGTTGTGGCGTCTTTCTCTTAGACGTCTTCCATAAATCTTCCCGTCGATTGTAAGTCGGTAATCTTGGATTGGTTGCCATTTGAAATGCGATCATGGTATTAAGGCAGTCTTGTTTTACCAGTATTTATTTATTTACATTTGATACATTTATAGCCAAAATAACAAATAATATTACATAATAAGAGAATATATTTAAAATGAATACAAGTGTTATTACGTTGTTTTAGGTCGATATTAGTTCCTAGCTAGGCAGATTGCCTGTTCTAAGGAACCAAAGTGTGTAAAGTGCCAAATGCAATTTAAATTATTATTATTTTTTTAATTAATACCTATGTACTAAGTTTTTACTAAATGTGCCATTCATAGGTAACCATGTATCGTTTTAAGTCACATTATATAATAGTTTTTCAGACTCCTCCCTACCCAAGCCAATCAACCATTTAGTTATTATTGAACCAATGCAGGACATTTTGCAATTTTTAATATTTAAGTCTGGGGGGATTTTATTGTATAATTTCGGTCCCAAATACGCATACGTCTTTTGATACTTTGCCGTATTGCTCCCTGGGACGAAGAGATCCTTTCTGTTGTGACTTCTTGTATTGTATTTGTGATCAATTTTATTAAATTTTCTATATTTTTATGTACATGGATAATAATCTTTTTTATGAAGTTTTGACGAACATCAAGAACGTAAAATTTTTTGTAGAGTTTGTCGCTTGAGAACCTGTAGGGTTTACGCATAATGACTCTAATTATGGATTTCTGGGCCTTTACAAGCGGATCTAAAATCGTTCTTCCTGACGCTCCCCAGCCAATACAACCATACGTTAAGATGGTGTTGCACAGTCCGAAATATATTTTTCTTAGGTCTTTTTGTTTAATTATGTTTCGCAATGCAAAGAAAATGTATATCAATTTTCTTACCCTGCTTGAAAGATTGTCGATGTGATTGTCGAGTATGTATATATAAATATATAAAATGAAGATACTTTTGTTTCTCTTAAACTGGCACAACACTATATTTTCAACAATCTTTTCCTTGATCTCATATCATATCTGATATTGAATCTCAAGAATGACTTGCTTTATAAAAGATACAATTTTTTTTTTAACATAACCTAACCATTTATTTTAAACATAAGTTTCTTTTGCCATTATAATACTCGTGTAACTGCACAGGTCGAAACCATTGGTCGTAAAAAAATACACAAGAACTGAAATAAATTATTCTTAACATGTAGAATCGGAAATGCGCAGGATCATGTTTAAAATAAAAGATACATGTAAAAATTGCATGCAATTTTTACACGTAAGTATTTCAGTTCCACTTGAATTCCATTATTTAGTTGTGTATTTCTTTATAGAAAACGCCAAACTAAAATACCGACCTGATATTGATACATAAATCGTCGCAGTCGGCAAGTTTAAGGTTCGAAAAGTGGCATGCCTCCCCGCCCATGCCTTCCTCTGTCGCACATATGTTTTTAGGCAACTTTTTCGCTTTTTTTATTATATTTTTCATAGTGAACACTACACAAGAGTCCCAACTGCTCCTAGCTGGAGCCAGTGAGACTATGGCATCCCCAATTGGGGTATGTTGTGAGGCTGAAGGTAGCGGGGAAGTGAAGGAGATGGGGGAGAAGAAGGAAAGTGACAAAATACCTGGCTATTCAGACCTAGTCACTAAATATGGCTAAAGCCAATTCAAGAATGGTGGTCTTACACCGGGGGTGCTAGCATGGTCGATGGATAAAGATCGGTAGGATAATTGTCGGTAACTTCTCATCGTTCCCTAGGACAACTGCAGATCGCTAACGTACAAACAACAGTTGATATCGAATATATTAAGGACACTTAGTAATTGTGAACTGTTACCTATTCGTTTGCGATCTGCAGTTCCTGCATATGGAACGATGAGAAGTTACCGACAATTACCCTACCGATCCTTATCGATCGTCCATGCTAGCACCCCTGGGTGATACTGAGAGCACTCTGGAATGTGCCGCAAATATAGAATATTATTTTTAATTACATATTTATGAAATAACACAAATTATATAATTTTATTTGTTAAAATTTATTTAAAAGTCAGTAATGTTACTATAACTGTGCGAGAATGGATCGTATCAATTTGTGTTTTGTTTTGACCGACTGTAGTCAAGGTGGACGCCATATTGATTGTTTCAGACTTTTTTAATTGTTCAATAAATGAACATTTAGTATTGTTGAGACATAATTTGAAGTGTGTTGAGAATCAAACGAAGACATGAAGTATCTTCTGATACATTCCAGCTAATTATAAACGCTACCATATCGAAATCATAAATATGTTGAATTCATGTGGCATTACTTACTTCTGAGGCATTTGGGGCGAAAGGCGATAAGCCAACGGAAAATATTTAGGCACTGCGCCAGGGTGCTTTATCCTCGACCAGGGTCCAGGGGAACTGCGTTTTCCTAACATATTTCAAGTACTTATTACATTGCTTATTTTACTAGCAACTAAATATATTACCCAGGCATAATGGATTGAGTGCAGTCATACAAAGAGTGCATATTTTGCGCCATAAAAAGTATCTTTACTACTTGTATATTGTGGTATTTCGTTCAGTGTGTTTAGAGCATTAATATATATATATATATAATATAGTATTATAATGATTACTTCATTTTACGAACATTTGTACCTAAAACCAAGTTTTGCGCTATATTTTTACCTTAGTGGCGTAATATAGGTACGTTTTAAATGCAATATAAGTGCATTAGAATTGCGCAGATTTTGCGTCTTAAAAAGTATCTTTACTAGGAGTACATTTGTACAGTTTGTAGTTTTAACAATAATATAAAAATTAATGTTTTTTGTTCGTACCTTATGCGCGGCCACGCCGTTCATCCGATTGCGATGAAACTTTGGGAATATAATGTGCGCATACCCGAGATGGATAAGATAGTGAGCTCTGGCGTTATGAAAGTATTTCCTATGCTATTCATACGATTGCCATTAAAATTTCATCCAATTGCTAAATAATTTTTTTTTGAATTGTTGTGAACATGCCCTTGAATACTTTTATATATATATATATATACTGGTGAGCTCTGGCATTATGAAATTTGAATAAAAAAAATTAAATACGTCACACGAGTTGTTTGGAAAAAATAAGTGTGTATTTTATGAAATTAGGCGGCAGGGAAAAAAGGCTGGGGTGAGGTGTATGCGGGGGGATCGGTTGGGGTATTAAGGAGGGGGCTTCGCGGGAGAGGGGACGAGGGACAGGGGATAGCGAAGAAGGTGGAAGTGGAATGCGTGAGGGGGATGGGATTCGCGAGAAAGGGGAGAGCGGGAGAGAGGAGGGGGAAGGGAACGCGGGAGGGGAAGGGACGCGGGAGGGGAAGAGGAAGAGGAGTCGGAAGAGGAACGGGGACGAAAGGGAAAGACACGAAAGGAGAAACAATTTATTTATTTAGGTTGCTGATTATATTATTTATTTTAAGAACTTCTCTATAACCCAGTCTTGCCCTATACCTAAGTGGCGCTATGTTTTTTATACGGTTTGAATAAAATAGCTCAAATTTTATAAAAATGTTCCTACCTATACTACAATGTAATAATTCGTTCTGTTTGGTTTAGGATACGTATTATAATTATTCCTTAATTTAAAAGTATTACTATAACCAACTTTTGCACTTTTATCTTCGTAGCGTAAAGTATAAGTTATATACCTACATATATAAAAAGAATATCTATATTTATTTACAGTTCAGTATATATTACTTTTGAAGTGTCATTCTTACTAAATTAAAGTTTTGTTTAAAAAAGGCCACGCAGTCCTTCCTTTAAACAGATAAAGTAACAAAGAAAACAGCAAATGCTGCGGATTCTCCGACATATTTTTAAATTGACACCCCTATAAGGATCGTGCTCGGGTAGACAAGGAAACAAGAGTAGTACAAGTGTTATTTCTTCGTTCGCCGATTCTGTAACAAGTTAAACCTCATTGACAACTGATTAAAGGGACAGAAATCCAAACCAGAATTTCGAACCCAAACAGAGAATCGGGAAATCCAGAGGATGTAAACCATTGGCAGTACCTAGTATGGGGCGAATTTAGAATTGGAGGGCGACTTTAAGACGATAGAAATCCTAAATAAATAATAAAATATAATTGTAAAGAATTATTTATGGAATTATTATTATTATTACATATGCCTTTTTAGTTTTGAGCATCGTATACTAAACGTACTTTGAAATAATAGGTACAGTGTTAGAACGCCGCCGCCGATATTAAACATTCTAAATAATTTATTTCTTAATACTTCACAGTACTATGTGAGTGCGTTTTGTGTCTTGTATTAATTCAAAATATGCGCGTTCTTCGACTTTCTAAAGAATTTATTATAGTTCTAAAACCATATACTGATATTCTGTGGGTGCTTTTTGACCTAGTGTAGATTCAGAGTACAATACGAGTAGGTATAATAGCGAGTTACGACAGTATGAAATACACACGTGTATATTTTCTAAAGAATGTATCTATTTATACTTCTGAAACCATATAGAGATATTCTGTGGGTGTGTTTTGACCTTGTATAGATTCAGAGCCCACATTCGAGTACCATCAGTGTTCATAATTGATTATTTATAAAGGTAAAGAACTGTTTTAACGAACGGCTTACAACGTTAAAATAGACAAATCGCTCGTATTATTTCAATATTTTTCTTAATTTTATAAACGTTTTTTCTGTCTATATTTTTAAAGTAAAACTTCTTTACGCACGCTTGACTTGCGAATGCGTGACTAGAGCGTTGCGAAAAGTGTGATCGGGCGAGGCGAACGACAATAAATTTAAAAAAATATTTGTAGAAAATTAATATATGTATATGTATGTACATGTATATATTATACATAAATATACATAGAGCTAAATAAGTTTTACTTCAGTCGTGTAGTCTAAAGCACACTCGTTTTTTAAAAAATTTATAAACACGTAATTTAAATTATTAAACCTCTTTTTTTTCCTATTTTATTTATTCGATAATGCTATTATTAGCTGAGGTTTTCAAATGCCACAAAATAAATTGCCCAAAAAATAAAATAAATTTTTGGGATGTTTGATAAAATATCCAAAGAGCCGGAGGGTGAATTGGGAGGTAGTCCAGAGGGTATGTAGGGGGGGGGGGGCGGCTCCAGGTAAAATAATGGCCTAAAGACTTCTGCGAAATTTTCCAAACCAAATGAATTCACAAACAAAAATACCCCCAAGAGAGTCAAATAATATTTTATCAAAATTGTTTGATGTCAAAATTACTGGCGTTTCATGTTTATGGGCTATGTACTTATTATGAGTTATTATGTTCTGTGATCAAAAACTTTCCGCAAACCTCGCGAACTATCCATTAACTGCTGCAGTGGCGTACATTGCTATATTCAAACCGAAGTAAGCTATTTATGTAAATACCGCACAAGAGTCCCCATCTGCTGCAATTTGCCGTATTTGGGTACCGCTACCTCGGGAACCATTTATTGGAAAGCCATAGGTCGCCCCAAGTTCGCTATTAAATGTTGACTTAGCAGGGGTGCCCGGGTTCAGGGGATGATGTTTTTTTTTTGTTACATGAATACCGCACAAGAGTCCTAACTGCTCCCGTCTGGAGCCAGTAGGACAATGGCATTCCCAATTGGGATGTTGTGAAGCTAAAGGTAGTTGGGAGGGGAAGGAGATTAGGAAGAGGAAAGGTGAGGAAGTTCCTGGCTATTCAGATTTGGTCAGCAAACACGGCTAAAGCCATTTCAGGCAATGTTTCAATTCTGAATGGTGGTCTTACACCTGGAACCTGCCGAAAATATACTATATATTGTTTTTAATTAATTAATTGTGAAACGACACAAATTAGTCAAATTTAATTTATTTACTCACGCCGGGTTCGAACCCCCGACCTTCAGATTGGGAGTCCAAAGCCTTACCCCTGGACCACGCCAGCCGTCTAGGTTTGTCTAGGTCTCGGTGGCACTTGCTTTTTCCCACCTCCTGCGTGACAGGCCGGATCGGGAAGGTTGAGGGAGATCTTGTTTCTTCTCCAGTTGGAATCTCTCGACCCAACGCCCTGTATTACAGTGGGAGGGATGAATTCATACTTCCGTCACTCCTGTACACATCGACCCCCTGATTCCTACCCTCCCTCACAATTTTTTTCTTCCTAGAACTTCTACGCCTTCCTTTTCTTAAAATTAACCTCCACACAGCATACCCAAAAAAATGATTTATGCCCTGACGGATTTTTTTACTCAGGGCCTCCTTTTTGTAAATAGCTAATGTAAAAAGTAGGGAAGGGAAAGAGATGGGGATGAGACAGGTGGAAAAGTACCTTGTTTTGTGTAGTTTTTCAAGTTCGGGTATGAAAAAAATTGTATAATGAATAATTGAAAATTGCCTTCTTTAATATTTTGTTAGAAATAAGTCACTTTGTGGTTTGACAAATGAATAATATCTTTGTTGTTAATTACCATGAAATAGGTTTGATTTGATCATTAATAGTTTATTTAGTACTCTGTTGACATTTGGCGTGTTGACATAAGCGAAACTCGTCTGTAATAAGTTAAACCAATTTCTAATTAATAATAATAATAACAAACTTTTTTTTTTCAGAATGTATGCAGGGGTAATGCGATGCAATACATTCTATATTACGAAATATGCCAAATAACTATACGCTCATACATATAATAGAATAGAAACAGAAAAGAAGTGAAACTATGGAGGAGATTTGACCCTCTCCCTTGGAAGTGACGATGGTGTTCTCCGAGTTGCGAAGTCTGCGCCATAAACTTCCTTGCGGTGGCGGAGAAGTGCTCTGAAAGAGTGCGCTCGTCCCTGAAGGAAAATTTCCGTGGCGCTCTAGTATCACGGTAGACGGAATAGTTGTAAGATGAGTATTATTGAAGGCATATTGCATTGGGAGGCACTATAATCTAACCTGCACACTTCTGGCGTATTCGGCGATGTGAAGAATGCGCTGAATAGCATTATTTTGACGTTTGTACTGTAAAAGTGAAAAAGCCTTGATATCATACTAGCTCCAACGGATATAGCTCTTCTTTGTAATTTCACATCCTCGATGTCTTTCAGGTCGTCCGTGATAATATATCCCTTGTATTTTACGCTAGACTAACCCCTTACTTTTCTCCCATTTAGCCATACTGAAGGCGTTTGCATTTAAAAACCACAAAGATTGATTTGAAATAATCGTTTAATGAAATTAACACAGTTATTGATTTACTTCATAAATTGTCTTTTTTATTTCATCGCAGTGTTGGTTTCTCATTTCACTGCGAACATTGCGTTGATCAAAAATCACTGGCAGCTTTAGGCGGTTTCCCAGTCTTGCTACAAAGAGCAAGTGCGAGCGTTATGTATCCCATTAAAAAACTATATTAAGCAAATATTCCGATGTATGCCAAACGACGAGTATTAAAATAGTTTAAACCAATGTATTGATGTATTTCATTCAAAATTTAGAAGTCACAGTTTTCTTCTATATTGGACTGCACGCCACTGATAAGCTGGAAATTGGCTGTGGCTTCTGCAGTAAGTTTTGATGTTAATTGTGTCTGATAGTGGTGTACGTTAAAAACGTTATCAATGTTTTGCTGATCTACTTTTTGTTTTGACGCTGCTAGTAGATTTTAGGTAGCAGTAAAGAGAGTAAATCGACACATTTCATGGTAAGGGTCAGTATTAATTACTTAGAATTTTTCTCAAGATCACACAAACAAAATTCTGTATTACAAGTTATATTTATTTATTGATGCCCTATCGGGCTTTTACATATCGAAAACAAATTTCATTCATAACAACAGTATAACATATATAAAAAAGATTACAAAGTATGTAAATAAAGCATAAACACAATTTGATAAATTAATAAGAATATATCTAAAGCTAAATCCACATGAATGACTTTAGAATAAAAACATACAAATGAAAAGAAAAGAAACAAAAGAAAATCCAAATAAAATAAAATGATTTCTCATTCACAGTGGTGGACTAATTTGGCTTTAAATGTGTCGAAGTTTAAATTAAATATGTCTGCTACATCGGTTAGTTCATTGGCCAACCCATGTATTCTTTCTAACACAGAATTCATAGCGAAGTTATTGTTGTAGAATAAAATATTCTCTATTTTGGAGGTATATGTATAGATAGCAAATTTATAACGTCCGGGCAGTCCAACCTTGAATAAACAATTTTATATAATAGAAGGAGATCAAATGTTATTTCGCCTTTCAGATAATTTCGATAAGTTAAGTTTACTGCGTAAATTGACATAATTGAGTTGACATAGTTAAATTGAAGTAGATAAATATTCCTACATAGACGTCGCGTGTTCAGTTCCTCGTGTTTAAGTCCTCCATCACGACACAAACAACATTTTCCGCTTACTGTAGTAATAGTAGGTATTTTTCAAATATTGTCAGGTATTTGTAACAAAGTATATTTGGGGCACGTTCTGGAGTCGAGGATACTCTCAGTATCGTCGTAGTGTAAGATGACTATTCAGAATTGAAAAAATGCTCGGAAAGAATTTTGACGTATTTGGTAAACAGAGCTGAATGGCCAGGTACTTTTTAACGTTCTTCTTCCCATCTCCTTCCCCTCGCCAACAACTTCAGCTTCACAACATACATAAATTGGGGATGCCATAGTCCTACTTCCTGTAGATATTAATTTTGGGCTGGAGAATTTAGGTCTCTTTAGAACTGTAGAATTTTTTATGAAATGACCAAAGCTCACAATCTAATTTCTTATTTGTTTACTTTTTTTACCCAATTGGTTATTTATGGTTATTATATTTTGTGAGTTATTTTGGTTATTATATAATTTGAATTGGTTATTAAAGTGAGTACAACTGGAAAAGATTGATAGGAAATAGAACAATTAAAGTACAGTCAGTGGCTGAGTTAGCATCTCCGTGAGTTCAATTATTCGTCTAGATAAGACCTCGAATACAATACGAGCTATATTTTCCACTTTCTGTGATTGTTAATTTTAAAAAATGTAAGGAAAGGTCGTAGGGAATGTAATGTAATATCTTGTAATGCACGGAGAAAAATGTTGTTCTAAAATACGATAATTTTATTCGTAAAAACGGTTAAAAACGGGACTGAAGTATTTACGAACAAATTAACAGGGTTTCAATGTTTATTGGCAGGAAAATGTAAGAATAATTTGTTGGTATACGTACGATATTAAGTACCTATACCAACAAATTATTCTTACATGTTCCCGCCAATAAACATTGAAACCCTCTTAATTTGTTCGTAAGAACTTCAGTCCCGTTTTTAACCGTTTTTACGAATAAAATGATCGTATTTAAAAAACAAAAAAACATTCAGATAATGAAGAAGTCAACAAACCTAACCTTTACACCACTAATAAATGTGCTTTTTACTTAGGAAACCTTAAAAAGCTTTGTGTAAGTAAATTATTCCACGGAGGTTCTTTAAAAGTTGGAAATGTGCGGGTTGAACAATTTAAAAATGTCATTAGTCTCTTTCCACGTGGGAATAACAAAATTCGCACAATGCTCCGCGGTGGTAATGGTACTAATGCATACAAAAATGTCCCATGAGCTTTTTGCCAAATGCACACCGAGTCTCCGCTGCAAATTCAAAATGGTCGCTATTATCACCACCCACCCTCCACCCCCACACCCACACTAACGTACGACCTACGTTTTATAAGACTGTGTATGCATAAATAAGAACACAAGAAATGAGATGTGGGCATGTTTCATGATACGAAAGTCTGACCATTATTTGTTTAAATTTAAAAAATAGTGTTTATTACGTACTTTTATGTGAATTCCGAACAGGGTTTCCTTCATTAAACTATCTATAGCAAGTGAGACTATAGCATCCATAATTGGCGTATGTTGTGAAGCTGAAAGAATTGGCGAGGGGAAGGAGATGGGACGAGGAACGCCGGGATATTCCTGGCTATTCAGATATTTTCACCAAATACGTTTAATTTCTTTTTTTTTTTTAAATGAAGATAATATTAGCGAAAGTCAATCGAAAATCCGAAACAGAAAAATCAGAAAAAGATACGGATACATCTGGGACATTATAAATGGTAATATATATATGAAAATATTATAATTTGAGGTTTAACTCTTTAAGTTAAAAAAAAAAGTTAAAAAATAAAAATAAAAACGTTTAATTTCATTCCAAGCAACTTTTCTAAACTTAATACTGGCCTTTTACCGGGGCCATCTTGAGAGTATCTTCGAAATATGCCGCAAATATACTAATCAAATTTTTTTTTAAACGATAGAATCATAATAATCATAATCACGTAGACACCTCAGCACAGGTTCTCCTAGTGAGGTGTTCACGAAACAAAAAACATTACCCAACCACAGTTTCACAGTCACTAACCTACCTTACACACAACACAACAAAAAGTTCATAAATTATGTTATTAGCTATTATGTATAAATATTAATAACTTTATGTGAACGCTGTAATATTATATAGAAAAAAAAAAATATATATATATATTTGATACCGTCCCTATAAAATTTACGATGTCCGGCAAGTATAAAGGTAGGAGCATACTGGGTCGACGTACGCTATGTATGCGACACATTTCGATAACCTTCGGTAACTTCTCATCGTTCTCTAGCATGAATGCAGACCGCCAACGAATTAGTGACAGTTCACAAGTATTCGACATCAACTGTTGTTAGTACGTTAGCCATCTGTAGTTGTCCAAGGGAACGATGAGAAGTTACCAAAAGTTATCCTATCAATCCTCATCGATTGAGTACTAGGGGGCCTGGACTTCTTACAATACATACATTTTCTACGGAAATAGTTGCTTCACAATCACACTGGCCACACGCACAACTTATGGCCGGTGTGATACTGAAGCGTATATTTCCATAGAAAACATATGGATTGTAAATTTTCCAGATATCGTAATGTGTAGTTTACGTAGCGTACGTCGACCTAGTATGTACTTACCTTAAGAGAGACAGGGTGCAAGCTCAACCAGCTAGAAACAAAAGGTAGGTACTAAATTAGCAGCGACATCGGTTCCCTTTCAAAACATGGAAAGTATTTCTATTGTAGATTATCTATTCAGTGGTGATATGGATATCTACTGTCTGTGTTGGATCTTTTCAAATTCTCTTCGCGAAGGTGTTTATTTTCAGTAGTACCTACGTTTCTTTTACTTGAGATGATAAACTTAGGCCCAGTAGTTTCGCAGAAATTCGTGGGTGACAAGTTCATCAAATTGACATTCGGCAACTTTTTTAAATACGTGAAGGTTCCCGTCAAACTTTAGCTTTAGTTTCAGCTTTACATCTAATTTTAATAAGCTGACAAGTTTAACTTTATAGTTGTTATCTTCTGCTAATCACATTTTGTTCAAAAGCTGAACCAGACTTAGAATTGGCATTTAACGGAACTTCTCGAAAAAAAGAAATATCGCTTAATGGCCATTTTATGACAATGTTACAACTTTTCTTCTGTGAAACAACCCGTCGTTAACATTGATGGTACAATTTCAACGAATGATTTATCTTATTTTTTTATAACTATATAGAATTAGAATTTTCTTAAGCTACGAATTAGTCAAACATTTCTTTTGTATGTTTCGAAAAGATTTTTTTGGATTTTTTTTGTATTTGCCAACACACTTTGTTTTGATCTTGAGACAGGAGTATGGGAAATCAACATTTTTAAGTGTATCTGCGAATTTGGTTTAAAATAATCATTTGTATGGAGAAAATATTTATCGCTGAAAATAAAATTAACTTTACAACGGTGAAAAATAATTTTGTAAATGATTTTCATTAAAAATATAAAAGCTTTAATTTTTTAATATGGGAAAAAATGTTTCAGAATAATGTGTTCTTTTTTATGGTGATTACATAAACTAAATATAGGAACTTTCGCATTTTAATAAATATAATGTTATACAGTTTAAAATACGTAGATATGACCAGTGGCGGTTCATGGTGCAAATCACTGGGAAGTTCATCAAACAATTGATTTGAATATGGGAAAATGACAATTATTTGAGATGCAGGTATGGGTACCGCCGTGAGAGGAACCATATATATTGGATAACCAACACTTCTGCATCGGTCACCCTAATTAGTTCGCTACGTATGGTGACTTATCAGGGGTGCCTAAGTTCATCGGGTGAGGTTTGTTCAGGTCTTGGCGGCGGATGCGCCTGATCAAAAGCTGTGTGGTGGTTCGGATCGGGAGAGACCGGTTTGGGGAGGCTCTTTGACCTCTAGCTGATGTCTCTCGACCCATCTTCTTGCACCTAAATGGGAGGCATAGATTTTTACGTTTGTCACTCCTGGACATACTGATCCCTAGATTCCTAACCATCCCTCACAGTTTTTTCTTTCCTAGAACTTCCTCATCTACATTTGCTAAAAAATACTCTCCACACAGCATCCCCAAAGACGATAAAGGTCGGCCCTGGTTGAAACTATTTACATCAGGGCTCTTGCGCGGGGTTTGTAAAAAGTATCTTCAATCGAATATACATATAAAGTCATGTCATTTCAAAAGGTGGTGTGGGCTTTGCAATACTTTGCATATAATAATATATTATTTTAAGACAGACACAAAGTATATTAGGTAATACAAGCAAAAACTGAGTCCATATTTATGACGCGTGGAATAGCTATTACGATTTTTTTGCTTACCCGTTTACACCGTTCAAAACCCGTATATTTACGTTGAACGAAAAAAATCCACGGGTTGTTTTGCTTCATAGGTGCGATCCTGAATTTGCACGTATGAAGCCGGGCGCCGTGATTCCTAATTATTAACGTGCTGTTTATTTGATTAACCAGATACTATGGACTAGTGGCGCGCTGCTCAAACTGTAGTAATATAATAATTCAAGTGTTCGCCGTAGATTTTCTTTGATACTTCACTGCACGACCACCGTTCATTAGATAAAATCGCCATTGGTTATTCAAGATTAAAAATGCTTACAAGTGTGTATCTATATCGCTACCCCCAAGTACACAGTCATTTACAATATAATAAGACACTTCAAATAATGATTTTCAAAAGATAACACTGACCAAATCAGTATATAGATTTCTTAAGATCAATAACTTACTGTTAAAATAAACTTTGTACATTTGCGAACAACCAAGACCCATACGAACAAATCGCAGAATGAATGCAAACGATCCGCCTTTGGCTGTCGCTTCCCTCGGCAAACAAAGAAGTCCTTCGCGCGGACTAACCCCGCAGGACTGATTCAAAAAGCAATTACAAGAAGGCGTTTGCTTGCTTTTGTCATTATGGCCGGTCCGATGGAGCTCAGCTTTTTTTAAAAATACGATTTTAAACACATTTATAAGCATATTTAACGGTTTTATGCTGCAGCACTGTCATGGGAGGGTCGAGCTTAGTATCAGGAAATGTTTCAACATTTTAAATCGCTGAAGAAATTTTGTTACATCTGAAAATGGCTTGATATTTATTTTATTTCATCGCGAGAAGAATTCATTATGGTTTGACAATATAAATACAAGTGCAAGCAGTATCTTTGTTTTACACAAGTGAATTAATATTTGTTGGCTGACCAGGATTCTATTCAAACTGTTGGGGTAAATTTATTGATAAGCCGTGAAGTCACAGTGAAACCCACTCGGCTCAAACAAGGCAGAATTGTCAATTTACTACGCCTAAAGTAGAAATTCTTATGAGGAGATTACCTAATAAAATGTTTCAGACAAATACCTAATTAGGTTTAGTTGGGGTCAGGTGCTCGTAGTATTCCAATTAAAAAATAAATTATTTCTGAATTTTGAATTAGTGAGATAGGTACATACATTATATTAAACTATATAATTACTATGTTTTCTAAAACTACTTATTTTTAACATTATAAATACGCAGTTCTTTTCTATTCATCTTCATTTAATTTAGAGTGAGGTCGTCAAGACTACGCGGAAAGATTGCGATCGATTTTACAAAAGGGGAAAAAAAAAGGGCCATATATGGACCTTTAATTGGCCGTTGGCCCACCGGTGGCCACCAATGATTTTTTTTTAAAATCTAATATCTGTATTACGTACAACTGCTGTGTTAATAATAAATACAGATTAAAGTACATACCTGACGGTTCAATAATCATTTCGAAAACCTTTTGATTTTACAATATGGAAAACAATTATTGCGGTTCCATGTCAAATCGGACTATAGGATGTTGGCGTCTGAATTCCCATAGTAAATTTATTCAGACAAGATACTTCCTCACATGATAATTCATCACATCATAACTCATATTAACCTAACCTAACCTAACTTAACCTAACCTAACCTAACCTAACCTAAGGTTAAAAACCCCAATTATCAGTTTTAAACGCTTCGAGACATGATGAATTATCATGTGAGGAATTAACATCCGATGAAAAGTTTGTACTCAATATTTATACACTTAAAAAGGTTCCACTGAACATTCTGGTCACAGTATAAATCATGTATCAGACAGGCGATAAACTAGGTTCAAAATTATTTTATTGCCTAATATTTCTTTTTTGTAATATATTTTTATATCCTTTGTTTAAATCTTTTAAAGATCTATCTACATTAATAATAATGTTTTCGGTAAACGTCAGCAAGACTACTGTTTAACCCCCATAATCACAGGAGACCAAATTTGTCCCAGCTCACATAGGTGTCATCAAGATGATACATAAATTACAAATAATTATTTTTTTACAGTGATTAATTACATAATATATGTATTTGATGTACCTCCATAAATAAGCAGGGCTTGTGTGTATGGGGGGGAGTTATTACATTGGTTTTATTTGACAGGATTCAGTTCATATGTGAGTATTATTCTTTTTTTCGTTTTCAGTAATTTTAGATGGTAAAGCGTAAGGTGAGCCATTTATAAAGAAAGAATGAAAGTGAAATTATATACCTATAATAAAATACATGTTTTTTTAAATAATATCATTTAAAGCATATTCTATCACCTTTCAAAAACAGTTTTTAGTTTTTGGATACCTCTGGTCTGGAGCCCCAAAGTACCTGAAAAACACCCTCGACTCTGTGCAGAAACGGGCGGTCAAACGGATTGCAATCTTTAGAGCACAGGCGTCGGGTAGGAATGCTATCCTTGTTCTACCGGTATTTCAATGGAAGATGCTCCGAGGAACTAGCCTCATTAATCCCCTCGGCACCGGTGCATAGTCGGAAAACACGCCAAACGCTCGCCCAACATATGTACACGGTTGACATTTGTCACATGAGAACGGGACGCTTCTACGACTCGTTCTTGTGTTCAACAGCTCGGCTGTGGAACGATTTGCCGGCCTCTGTGTTTCCTCCTTCCTATAACATGGGTCTCTTCAAGACCCACGTTCACTCCTTCCTCTCCTCAAAAAGACCCTCCTCACAGCATCTTCAAAGATGACATAGGCCCTGAGGGAAATTATTTTCCTCAGGGCCTCCTGTGTGGAGTTAATGTAAAGAAAAAAAAATATATTTTCCAGTTATTTGGATTTTATTGCAATGCGGAAATTGCCCGAGACCTGATGGGTTAAATATTGTGGAAAAAATATCGCATCCATACAAATAAGAAAAAAGAAGCAGTTCAGTGCTGTAATAACATAAAAACAAAGTAATTAACAAATAAACAAATACATAACAGTAATAAACAAATAAACAAAGTTATTTGGGAATCTCCTCAGAGGTGAGGTGTTATTACCACGACGTGTTATTATTACCGGCATCGGTGAAGCATTTAAGATTAGAGAGTTCTTCCCACCTGAAGATCTTCATGGTAGGATTAACTTAATATCCTCCCGGTAGAAAAAATCTTAATGGCGTGAAGTAGTTTTAAACCTTTTATTTTGGAGAAAGATTATTCTTTCAGTAAAGAATAAGCTAATGTTTTCATAAAACTGTTTAAAAAATGATCCTTCGATTGCTAAAAAGTTTAATCATGAAAACCTTAAGATTATTAAGAAGATGTAATAATTACGCTGTTAAGGACACGTAATACTAGTTAGGTTAATCTATAAGATAATGAAATACTTTTTTTTAACACTTACAGCCTTACGGTATTTTTATTGCACGTTGTATAAAGATTGTACATTTTGTTTTTCAAAATCTTAATTAAAAAAAGTTTTGATACGGCAAAGTTGTATTATACTTGTTAAAATTCTTATTTAAATTCATATCTGGAAAAAAAATCGTTCGCGAATGTGTTTTTTTGAGGAATAGGAAAGTGGGGAAGTACCTGGCTATTCAGATCTAATCACTAAACACGGCTAAAGCCATTTCAAGCAACGTTTCAATTCCGAATGGTGGTCTTACACCAGGACGATAATGAGAGTATCTTCCACTCTGGAACGTGCCGCTAATATACTATATATTATTTTTAAATAATTAATTGTGAAATAACACAAATCAATTAAATAAAATTTATTTGCGCACGCCGGGTTTGAACCCGCGGCCTTCGGAATGGGAGTCTTACGCCCTACCGCTGTTGTGATTATGATCATGTTTTAGTTCATGATTTCTATTCTAATGACCAATCCAATCTTATATTCATGTAATCAATATATTTACTATCATTTGTGTTGTTTTTCTTCAGTTTTTGTCAAGTTATCGCACAAAAATCGTAAGTTGTAAATTTAACTGTCAGAAAATAGTTTTATGGGTTAGGTATATCAAGAATGAAAGAATTTCTTAAAAGTGATGTTTTTTAATAACTAAAATTTCTAATACGTGTTTTAGTAAACGTATCAAAGAAATGAACGTCTTAAATGTGCAAGGAATGCATTCAAACGTCAGTTTTTTTATTGTTAAATATTGGTAATTAAAAGCAAATTCCAAGATTAAAAAAAATATATATTGTATGAACGAGGACAAAAATTAGGTGACAGTTTTCTTTCAAATTCATTAAATAAAATGACCGTGCTCTTTTTGTATTTTTAAAAAATTTTCGACATTTTAATGGAAATTGTTTATGTAATATATTTATATACTAAGCATGTTCATAAAGTAATTGTACTGTGGGTACTCTGTGGTTTTTTTGGTTTTTTAGCGTTTTCAACACTGAATGGTAGATTGTGATCTCTTGACTAGAACGAACATTGCAAAACACGGTAGTACGTAAATTCACGTTACAGTGTCCAGTTGCGAGAAGGATATCAGTAAGATTTCCCGCCCATCGCGATCCACATTCAGCACAGGAAAAATCAGGTCAATTGCTCCCGCGAGTTTCTTGAGTTGGTAGGTGAGAATTTTCGGAGCTATTGTGACTGTAGGCGACATGTTGATGGATCACTACACGCCTGGGACAAAAATACAGCCCTTACACCAATTCTCCGTCTGCCAAAAATATCAAAACCGCAATTTTGGGGAAAAAACTCAACGCCTCAGTGTTTTGGGACTGAAAAGTATTATCAGGGTCCAATTTCTGCCTCATCTTCTGACCATCAATGCACATCAATATTATGAGACTAACAAAACTCAAAAAGATAATTAAAAACAAAAGGAGGGAAATGCTGATGAGAGAAGTGTGCTTGTTGCACTACAGCACTATCCTCAAACAGCCTTAGCTTTCAAAGTGCTCTTGTACTGATTTGGTTGGGATGTTTTGAATCACTCCCTTTTATTCCCCAGACTTAGCGCCTTCAGATTATCATCTTTTCACCTCTCTGAAGGCCCACATGGGTGGAATTAAATTTCCAATCGACGAGCAGGTAGGTGCAAAAAGAGGTACTGAAGTGGGTGACGGAGCTGGCGAGACAATTCTTCGAGGAGGGCTAAAGAAAAATTGTGCCACGGTTTACCACATGCATTGAACGGGAATAAAATTATGTGGAAAAATAGTTAACAAGTGTTTCAACAATATCCTGTTCATTTTTTCAAATACATTTTTCTAAAAAAATGTAATAATCTACTACACTAACTTTCTGAACATCCCTCGTAACATCCGACTACACCAGCGCCAGAGACAGATTCGTATTTTGGAACAGCTCCAACAGGTCCCATAAAAATCATTGTGTCTTCCTTACTATGATTGTGGTAGACAGAGAAAATACCACGCTTTATATTCAAAACAAAAAGTTTAATCTAAATTAGAATTAAAATGTATACCTATATGAAGCTAAAGTTTCCGATCACAAATTGAAAATAAATTTAAAACTGAAATTAATTTATACATATATATTTTTTTTATGAGAAACGACAGAACAGTGAGGTGACAAAAACATTTATGATATATGTGTCTTACAAAATATGTGTGTTTTTTATTTTTCTTCGATATCAATAATTTTAGTTTAAAAACTAAAAGTGAGTCATTTTGAACACTTTTTTACGATGTTTTTATGCTTTACATAAATTTATTTTTCAAAAATTTTATGTTTATTTATAATAATAAATTTTGAAATCGTATTTCATCACCGTTCAAAAATAGTTTTTAGTTTTCGGATATATTCAGATATATTCCATTTATTTGGACGGATTAAAAGCTAATAGATTCGTTTCATTCTCTCCGTCTTTCTCATAATGATACATGTAACAAAAAAGAGAGGTAAGAACAATTTCATTGACTCTAAGCGGAGTTACCATAAACACGTTTATTACAATCATTAAAATAACAAAGGTTTGTTTAAGGGTTTTAAAATACATTCTAGTGAACTTTAACGAGATGGTTTCGACCCACGACGTACTTATGTATGTAGATTGGCAAAGTTAATCTGATGGAAACTGATGAGGAATTAAGAGATTTGTAACTGCGGCGATAATATTATTCAGAAAGATAACGCCGCCATTGTTAAGGAAGGATTTAGGTATCAGATTATTAGATTTATTTGATCGAGATAGAAAATTTCTTGAATTTAGCTCTTCCCTTCTTTGCTTTTGTTTGTTGAGGCGTGTAATGAGTGCATGAAATTTCATTTTTACGATCATTAATAAATATTTGATACCTACCGATTAATTCTTGGGGAGGTAAAAAATTATTACATTTGTGATTATTTTTTACTTATGAAAAATCACGTGACGTGATTTATGATATTAATTTAAATCTACAAAGGTATTACTATCTTCATGGATTAAGCTTTCAGATAGCTATACACATACATAAAACAGTTATATATACAGGGTGTCAAGGTACGTGACTCACTTTAAACAGTGATTCCTTACATTATATAGATTATATATCATAATTAAAATGTTGGTCTCCGGTGATTTTTTTTATTGTTTAAAAAAACATTTAAAAAAAAAAAAAAAATTTTTTAAAACAAAACAAACAAAAAAATTCTTCCACATGTCATCATTGATCATTCAGCCGAGTAACCGCCCATCCCAACACTCGGACTCTCTAAGGCTGAGCATATGCAGAGACGCAGGCCAGGTCATATGCGGAGCAGAGCAGGTCAGATTTTTGTCTGGAATCGTTAAAGTAAATCAAAAACATCCCTTAACATCCTGAATAATAGTTTATTTACATATTTTATTTCTCTATTAAAATTAAAAGATACTTACAAAATACACGAAGATTATGACTTTTTAAGTGTATTTATCATATTACAGCGCTTTTAAAGAGAAAACCCGTGCAATAAAGTGGTGAAACGTAATATAGCGAATAATTTTCGAAATACACAATCATACTTATATAAAAAGAAAAGTAGAATGCTTAAGTTTTCATAAATGGACTAGCTGATATCCGGCATGCGTTGAAATGCTAATTAAATTAATAAATTGTTTCTCCCTTCGTGTCATTTCCCATTCGTCCCCGTTCCCCTTCCGACTCCTCTTCCTCTTCCTCTCTGCATCCCCTTCCCCTCCCGCGATCCCTTTTCCCTTCCTGCGTCCCCCCTCCCCTCTCCCGCTCTCCCCTTTCTCGCGAACCCCCCCATCCCCCCTCACGCATTCCGCTTCCACCTTCTTTGCCTTTCCCTCTCCTTCGTCCCCCCCACCGCGATGCCCCCCTCCTTTATTCCAAAACCGTCCCTCCCGCATACCCCTCCCCCAGCCTGTTTTCCCTGCCGCCTAACTCCATAAAGTATACCCATTTTTCCAACAACTCGCGTGACCTATTTAATTTTTTTATGCAAAATTTTATAATACCAGAGCTCACCGGCATATATATAGAAGTATTCACGGGCATGTTCACAACAAAATTTAAAAAAAAAATAATAGCAATCGGAGAAAATTTTAATCGCAATCGTACGAATAGTATAGGAAATAATTTCATAACGCCAGAGCTATTCTATAACTATCCCGGGTATGCGCACATCATATTCCCAAAGTTTCATCGCAATCGGATGAACGGTATAGCCGCGCATAAGATACGAACGAACAAACAAACAAACATATTTTTTATATTATATGTAGATTAACCTACATTCAGAGTTAGCAAAAAAAAAATTAAAATAATATATGTTGATAAAGCTTGCGAAAAGGAAAAGAAAAACTGTTGAATCAGGTCACTACATGTAATATAATAAAGTGTGACGAGCTTTTATTTGAATGATAAATATTATTGAAATACTGTTTTTATAGTACCTACAACCTACATACTTATTTGGATTGGGTATCTAATCTAGAATCAAAAGGCAACTGGCAACATAACTCCAATCAAACATACTAGCTTCGGTTGTCTATGGTGTTGTGCGTGATATGAAATATTCATAATACTTATGTTTAATTTCATATTTTGTAAGGACGGCAGCATAAATTGATTACATGTGGGTAATTACTGAAAATAGAAAATAAATATCATTGAAGAAGAAGATAACAATAAAAATCTTTTTTTTTTTTTTTTTTAAATATGAAAATGAACAAGACACAGAAAATTAATAAAAGATAACGGTCGCAACTGGGACTCGAACCCAGAACCTTACGTCTTACCGGGACATACACCTCTACCAACTGGGCTACTGCGATCTTATATGAGACTGTCGTAATTGTCAACTTCATATTTCAAATTTCAGAATTAACATTATTATCTTCGACTAATGTTTTTTTTTCAATATTATTGGCAGCTACCTTTATTATTGGAAACAAGTATTCAAAGAATGTATTTGTTACCTAGATAGTGTCTCGGATAAATATATCCGATTTTATTTTTATGGAACACCTATTGACTTTTTATAAAAGTCTTAATGAATATTCATATTTTTATAAGAAAAACTCTCTTTTTAACTTTTGAAGGTTATTCCCATAATGTTATTATGTTCGAGTCCCAGTTGCGACCGTTATCTTTATTATTTTTCTGAGTCTTGTTCATTTTCATATTTAAAAATATATATATATATATTATTGTTATCTTCTTCTTCAATGATATATTACATTGATGGGAATAACCTTCGAAAGTTAAAAAGAGAGTTTTTCTTATAAAAATAGAAAATAAATAAATTACATGTGGGTACTAACTGAAAATAGAAAATAAATAACCAAATGTTTGTTCACCAACCAAGGGTTAATTAAAAGCATTTATTTTTGTTGCAATTTCTAAAAACTGTACCAGAACATTTTTCCTCGTCTTTAAAATGCATTCAAACTTCTTTGCAGGCAATCTTCGTACATAATACATGGGGCCGTCCTTTAGCAAAAAGCTAAAATATTCTTCCGAAATGAAATTCCGTTACAACCACCGTTCCTTTGAGCTAGCAGGAATGTCTAAGCTTTGATGAAGCGACCAGTTTTGGAATAATGTCTCCATTGTTAACAAGATTTAACAAGTGCAGCATCTTAAATTTTCTTCGTTCTTTCTCGAGATTACCGAGATATTTATACAAGACCTCTTTCTGTCTAGACCCGGGCTTTTTACAAAGCGGTTATGCTTTTGTAATACCAATTAATACAGAGTTTAAAAGACCTTTAACTTGTTTTTTAAGTCTTGTTGTTCGGGGAAAGAAAATTTTTGATTTACCTGAGTGGTTTAAAGTGTGTAGCGAACTTATCGGCAGTCTACTCTTGGCACTGGGCTCAGGGCATTTCGGATTGAAAATACAGTGATTTTTTATTTATTTTTTTATTTATTTATTTGTTTCTATACTTGTACATACATTTTACAAATAATTATAATGGTTTTACATAGTAGTACATAAAAAAGTTCATATTCATTAAAAGGATGTAAAAAGGTATGTAAGAAGGTTAATAGTAACATTTTGTGAACACCTCACTGGGAGAACCTGTGCTGAGGTGTTCGCATGTTTAGGTAAGTTTAAATGAGATGTTATCATGTTAGAAAAAATGCTAACTAACAAGTTGCCTTATTTTTAAAAACATATTTTTTGTTAGATACGTTTTTATATTTTCACGGCTAAAAGAATTTTCGTCGATGATGGACCCTGCAACGCTATCCGAAACGTCGGCTAAAGAAGGAGGTAGCGCAACACGGCATAACATCCCAAAAATAACCAACGAAAATATTGTTTGTTTTCGATTATTTTCAAAAGCACTACGATATTTAATAAAATGTGTTTTTTATAGTGAATGTAAATTTGGATTAACCAAACCTTTACTTGCTCACTATTTCCAGGTCTACCCTATATAGTTACCTAATTTTTGTTCTCTATTTATTTTTTCCCTACTCTAATCCCATCATTGGAGGTTATCTTCCACCTACCCGCCCTGGTATAAGTAACATATGGTTACTCCTTCAAGGCTCTCGCAAGGACTCTTTTTTTGATTGAACGAAGCTACATTTATTTTTCTAATCTAATCAGAAAAACAATCAAATTGGTAATTGAGTTAGTTCTATCGTTTGGTAGCTATTTTAAAATTATCATTATTTATTTATTTTATTTCGCCAACGTCAAACATGTTCACACTCCATAGCTTACCAATTGTACATAAAAATAACAATGAGAAAAAATGATGTACTCGTTTAATGGCTTCCAAAGATTTTTTTTCATTTCTGACGAGAAAATATATTTAAAGATCTTTGAGAAATATCCCCTTTTAAGAGTGATTGACCAGAGACTGAGAATAAAAGTTTTAAAATGCTTGCAATTGTACAGGGAGGTTCCAATGAAAAAGATCCATTATTCCCCATGTCAAATTTTTTAAATAAAAAATTTACTAACGATTTATTTCATTCAAAACTTGCTTTAATATATACCTACATTCAAGTAAGCAATAAAAATGCTCAAAACGAATGACGATAAATTATTAAATGTCGTTTATTTCTTGTAAGTATTTTTTGATTATAAGTATTTATGATTTTTAAATAATGTCTAAACAAAACGTTCTCGAATTTATTTTTTAATGATTTTAATTTAACTAAAATTAAAATTCTGAAAACTGTGTTGACTAGATTATGTATTGATTTATCTTGGTGTATGTATTTATTTATTTATTTTGTTATAACAAAAATTCATTTACATTTTATTTACATTTTGACTGTCCAACTAGGTAGGTATTCAGTCAAATTTGCAGGTATCATATTAGGTTGGTAGTTGATATATAAGTATTAAACAATTTCCAATCAATTAAGTATCTAATATACAGTCAAATCAATTAAGTATCTAATATATAAGAAAAAGTGTACTTGAAGTAAATTTACAGAAAACAGTAAAATAAAAATTTTTTTGGTAATTAATGAAATATATAAGGCGCTCGTAATATATAATTATCAGATAGCATTTTTAATAATGTTTCTGTCTCTGTCCTGCTTAAAATTAGTATCTATTTTGTTATTTCTTTGGATACAAGAAAAACATTATACAAGAAAAGTAGTGAAAACAAGAAAATAAAAATTGATAAAGCTGATTTATTTAATTTTTGTTTTTTCTTTCATTATTTTTTTTAAATTATTTTATTGCATTTTTACTTTAATTTATTAGAATGTATTATTTCTTTTTATCTATTTAATGAATTTTATTAAATTGTAAAATGGGGGCCTTAGCACGGGTAAGGCACCCAGTGAGGCCCACTTTTTCAAATGATGTTATAAATGTGTAAATTTCACTATTAACTTTTTATTTGATGTCAGCTCTGCTGTTAAGTATGGTACGGTATGAAGCAAGTCAGTCTATTTCATCCCCAATTGAGGTTTGTTATAAGGCTAGGGAAGTATAGAAGGGAGGAGATGGGAAGGGGACGGCGAGGAAATACCCGACTCTTCAGATCTGGTCATCAACTGTTTCATTTCTGAATGGATATTGGATATGTTTGACCAGGGATATATTTAAAGTATTTACTACTTTTTACAGATAAAGTAAATTTACGTGTGAAATTTGTAAATATGAAGAAAATATTGAGTGCTACAATGTACAGTAAATTCATCAATATATAAAACTGCTGGCTAATTAAATCCGTAAAAAAATACCCCATTGCTTCTGAAACAAACAAGTATTAAAGCATAAAATATTAAAAGTTCTCCGGAATATGCTCGTAATGGAAACATAGCGAAGTAATAATATATGTTACAAAAGGTTTTTCGCTGGCAAAATGTAGGTAGAACTCGATATTAAAATCAAATATCCGCTTGTTATCAATATGTAACCGAGCGCCTTGTATTTGATATTCGTTTCCTGGCGTATAAAATTGTAATACGAGTGTTTTCTACTGGATGGAAGTGTATTTACAGTATGTAGATGCCTACACTGTTGTTTACATTTAAAAATTCTTCTACGCGTTGTTTTTTATGTTTTTATACTTGTTTCACAATTTTTCTAGAACACATTTTCTAAACTTTACCTAATCTCAAACGTAGAAAGAGATCTAGGAACTTATCTGTGCAGACGGCTAATTTCTATAGAACTACCCCTAGTATGCAAGACTAAAGACACATTTCCTTGTTCCTGTTTGCGGGGTTAGCACCGGACGTGCTGGCTTTACCTATTAGGTTTTTGGCTCTTCATATCAGGTTAACACTCGTTGTAACAGGAAATTTGCCTCTGGTATCCCGACGTGGGACCGCCATCGGACGGTGCAAGACCGTTGCTTCCTCTGGTCGGCTTTAAATAGCAGGGGGTGAGGGTCGAGAAATCAGTCCTAATTCATCTGGATGCCTAACATTTCCTTTCATCTCATTATCTTTGTTCTACCGGTATTTCAATGGAAGATGCTCTGAGGAACTAGCGACATTGATCTCCTCGGCACCGGTGCATAGTCGGGAAACACGCCAAACGCGCGCCCAAATATGTACACGGTTGACATTTGTAACATGAGTACGGGTCGCTTCTAAAGCAAACATTCCCAGGTTACGAATAACCTGATAGTATTTGAAAAACTCCTAGTACCACCACAATAAGCGGAAGATATTGCTTGTGTTATGATGGAGTACTTAGCCATCCGAGGAAAATTAAGGTTTGACGTGAGGCTGAAGGTAGTTGGGGTAAAAGAGATAAGCTAGAGGAAGGTGGAGATTAACACGGCTTTTCATATTTAAAAACCCGACTAAAACCATTTCAAGTAACATTTCTTTATGGATGGTGATCTAAAACTACTATCTAACCAGTAGAGTATCTTACACTCTTTTACGTGTCCTAAGTATTCTATGTAATAAATACTATTTTTAATAAAAAAAATATATAATTTCTTTTATGAACTTTGCTTATTTCTAATACATATTAATTAAGTGTATATTTTTTACATTATTCTGTTAATATGCTCAACATAGGTACCAATGAAAAGTGTACGTACTTCGTTTTGATAATTACAGAAAATCTTATCTCTGATCTCTCATCTTTCTATTTTGAACCATACGTTTTGAAGCATCTTAGAATCTTGAAGCATTGAAGCCTGAGTTTTGAACCTTGAGCTTTGATCCTTGACCTTCTTCCTTGAGCTTTGATCCTTGAGCTTTGATCCTTGAGCTTTGAACCTTGAGCTTTGATTCTTGAGCTTTGATCCTTGAGCTTTGATCCTTGAGCACTGAATAATGAGCTTTAAACCTTGAGCATTGAATCTCGAGCTTTAAACCATGAACTTTAAACCTTCAGCTTTTAACCTTGAACATTGAAACTTGAAAACTTTCCATAGTACTTCGAAGTTAGATTTTTTAATATTGTCTCAGTGGGTGTAATAATAACTTTTACTAATAAAAATCTTCAACATATTAAACAAAAGTAACAGCTGATCGTCTAATAGGCGATCTTAACCGCTTGGACCCATAAGCTTGTATTCACGATAATTTAACGTAGGTAGACATAGGAATGATTGAATTGAATAGGAGTTATTAATTCAAATCTTGAAGTAGTACTCACACATCGAAACAACATTTTAACATCACTGCCGCAAGTAAGTAATATATACATCCCGAGTTTCCGATGGCGATGTTTAATATAAAAAGGCTCGCTCGCGCGGGTCCTTTAAACAGTTTTTATAAGTCTTGGAAGTATTGGAATTATATAGCCTTCTTATCAGATGCAATAACAAAAATATTGCCTTTAGCGCGGCCTCGCTCCGGAATACATAAAATCTAACTACACTTGTAAGTGAATTTAATGCAAGCTTTTATGGTGGTCCTCAATAAAACAGTTGTTTCCCGTTTCGCATTCGGCATATAATATAGAGTTTAATTGAAATTGACTTTTCGTTTTTGTTCTAACTCTTGTTTGAAAATAAAAGTGTAATTATCGAAGAAAGCAAACACTTTGTGGCTTGACATTTTACTAAATGAAACAAATACTTTGTATTAAACCACCTTATTTTGATTTATATTGGTCGACCGGTTTCGGTTAAACTCAACCTTCATCGGGACAATAATATATAAACTATATCATAATATAGAGAAACAATATCAGGTAAACAATGTAGAAATCAGGAGAAACATATGGGAGAGGGAGAGAACATCATAGACTGGTTGGCGGTGCGGTAGGAATTGGGGTAGGGGGCGGGGTAAAGGAAGGGTGAGGGTTACATATGGAGAAAGGCAACAACTTTAAAATCGGACTGTTTGTTAATTCTAGTTGTTTTTAAAATTTGGCAATAATTTTTCTGTGATTTTGAAATTTCTAAAGCTTCTAAATTATTCAGGCAAATTCCTATTCTATTTTTATGGATTATTTGGACTCCAGTATTTTTATTAAACGTGTGGTTAGCAGCAATTAAATGGTCGAAAAATTCTGAGAAACCTGTGCTTGTTAAACACCTGACATGTTGTTTTAAAGATGTTTTAAAATAAAATCCACGCAGGGTACCCTTAGAAAACATTTTCCATTAGGGCCTCTCTTCGGAAATGCTTTGTGGTGGGTCTTTTCAATGAAATTACGGAACTGCAGTTCCGGGAAGAAAAAAAGTATCAGGGGTGGGTAGAAATCGGAGGTCAGTGTGTCCAGGACTGACCGAGGAATGAATCATGAAGTCATTTTGAAGTACCTAACGAGAACAAAATAATTGAATTATTTTAATGTATGTAAATGCCCCAACAATATGCTTTTTGAGAATAATAAACTAATGAATAAATTTCATTGATACCATAATGAAAAAATTTCCCCATCTCTTTCAGGCAAATGTAGAATGATTTTACTTTAGTTTCAAAGTATAAATAAGTATGCTGTAAATAAAACACAAACCACTTTAATAGTTAGTTTCTTACGCGCCGTTTAGCGTTAGTATAGTGGTGGTCTTAAGATAATATCCGGGTGGTGGAGAAATTTGAAAAATAGATTTTACTAAATTGTTTCTGTCACTGTTCCTCTTACTCCACCGGATATTGAGCGAAAACCTAACTAAAATCGAGGTTTTGTATTCTCCACTTTTCTCCTCCAAAAGTGGACTGATTTTCAAATTTTTTTTTACCAACTACATAAGAAAAAACTATTCTACGTCTGTAGGTTTTGCTTTTTTAAAAAAACATTGTCTATTTTGTATACTTAGCGTCTTTTGACGGCGTTTAAACCAGGTAATTTTATTGATTTTTGGAAGGTCATAACTTCTATAAAAAGTAACTTATCAAAAAAACAAAAAGTACCGACACGCTAGTAGTTGATATCTATTTTATGTAAAAACAATATTTTCTCTAGGGTTAAAATCTAGAGATATAAATAGGGAATACGTTTGTATAGAAATAACCGCCGGGTATCCCCTTAAGCCCGATTTAAGGTTATTATATATATCGTTACTATATCTACGCTCGTGTTAATATTTCAAGTTGTTCACTATTCTTACCTCAAAAGAGTAAAAATTTATACGTGAGTTCTTAAACTTATATAATAAAATAATTAAAGTGTAAATTAGTTTCAAGTCATCCAGCTTTATGTCTAACACCTTTTTGTGGGCTAATTTGAGATGAAACGGATTCATTGCGATTTGGAGTGCAGAATGCTCCAGAATAAATACCTTCGAAATCCAAATTAGATAGATGACTTTAGGCCTTTTCAGAAGGTCACAGGTGTCCGCACAGTTTTCAAAGATGCGCCAGAATAAACAAAATGTTCACATTGTATCTATATACCATATATCCCTATCAATAATTTTCGAATATTAAAATTAGATAATCGTATACCCTTGTTATTTCTTTCTTACTTGTAATAATAAGTAGCCGAAATAAAGACAAAGAGCTGTATCTCTGTGATGATTGTAAAGGACATCACTAGTGGAAGTGACTTCCTAATATGCTCTGCAATACATACAGGTGTCCGCACAGTCTTCAAAGATGCGCCAGAATAAATAAATGTTTCATGTTGTATCTATATACTATGTATCGCTATCAATACTTTTTAAATATTAAAATTACATAATCATATACCCATGTTATCTCTTTCTTACTTGTAACAATAAATAGCCGAAAGAATGAAAAAATGATGTCTCTCAGTGACGATTGCAAAGGCCATCACTATTGGAAGTGACTACCTAATATGCTCTGCAGTAATAGGTTTAAAAGGGGGTTGAGTGAAGCCTAATTGTGCAACCTGTGTTCAAAGTGAGTATAAAACTCGATCCATGCGACTGCTTGCCAAGCTCCCTACCCACTGTTCTATTCATCCTTTCTTTATCTTACAACGGGTGACTAGAATGTTCAATGGAAACTTTTTAAATGTATGAATATTGAGTACAAACTTTTCATCCGATGTTAATTCCTCACATGATAATTAATCATGTCTCTAAGCGTCGAAACCTGATAATTGGGGTTTTTAACCTTAGGTTAGGTTAGGTTAGGTTAGGTAAGGTTAGGTTAGGTTAGGTTAGGTTAGGTTAATGTGAGTTATGATGTGATGAATTATCATGTGAGGAAGTATCGTGTCTGAATAAATTTACTACGGGAATTCAGACGCTGAAATCTCATAGTCCGATTATATATGGAACCCTTACCACGTACTAGAACCATTTGTTAGAACACAATAAAAAATATAAATTTCATGAAAATTCAACGAAAGTTTGTACAATTTCTTATTTTGAAGTTGAAAGTACCTTAGAACAAATAAACTACACTTTTTATTAAAAACCTTCAATATAAGTATCTATACTTGAAAATCGACGAAGGGTCGATTTAAACTTCTTTAAAAAAAATCGGAAATCCACTGTTCTGAACTCCTGAGTCTATTTTACATAAGAGTACTTACACGACACACAGGGTATAATTACCTACTTTATTATCACTTATCACAAACAAATTATGTGGCAAACTTGCCAATTCTTCGCCTACTAATGGCTAGCAAACGAATATACAAATAATGTCGAAATTTTTAATATAACAAATTCATTAGATTAAAGATTTTCACGGCCAAAAGAAATTTTGTTACACATCTGCCCTGACGATGGATTTCCGAAACGTTGGCTAAAGAAGGAGGTAAGGTAAGGAAACCAACACGACATAACACCCCAAAAACCAATTCATTGTTTAAAAAATGCCTAAACAAGTATTTCATGTCTAAATTTTTTTAAATTTATTCAAATTGTAAACCATATTTGTAACCATTATTTATTACTAACCCTTGTAACAAAATTGTAACCATAAAATTATGGAACCAATGTAAAAATGTAAAAGTAATATTTTTATTCTCAGCTTATTATATTCGTACTGATAATTCAGTGATACCTTTTAAATTCTATTGTCGTTGAAGTTAGAAGAATTCATTCTTCTTCTATGGGAGGATTCTTACAGAAACCAATTTCGATCCGACAGTCACTGCAAGTTACCCCTTGTACTGAAGGCTGAAAATAACAAGAGTGCTTTGGGGTGTAAATTGGGGCAACATTGTCAATTTCGGGCTTCTAGATTGAAATTCACCGAATTGTTCGGCTGGTATTGAATTGGCATGAAACTCCAGCCTGCGGTTAAAATACAGATTAATAATATACGAAGAACAAATAATAATATATTTGTTTGGTACGCAATTACTTGTCCGTAAATAAAACATGTTCATTATTATTAGTTATTGCTGTGCGCTAAGACTTTATAACAAAGTATTTTGATCGGTGGAAGTAATCTAGTTTGATGAACAAGGATAACAGGAAAAAAAAAATGAGTGCTTCATAAAATATAATTTTCCGTAGTAATCACTGGAGCGACAGAGCAATTAAAATATTTTTCTCGGATTGCTAAAGGAAATTTTTCCGCCCACATTAAAAAAAACATACCTACCTCCCAATTTAAGTATGGAGACATGCAAACTGATTGCAGTTCTATTTAGCCAATTAATTCCCCTATCTTTTCGTTGTTTATTTTTGGGGTGTTATGCCGTGTTGCGCTACATCCAGCAGATCTGCCGAATCTGCCCTGATGATGGACACTGCAACGCTGACCGAAACGTCGGCTAAAGAAAGATGTAGCGCAAAACGGCATAACACCCAAAAACAAACAACGAAAATGCTTTTGACCGTGAAAATCTAAAAACGTATTCCCCTATCTTTTGTCTATTATCACATATTTGTAGGATTTACAAAAAAAATATAATTAAATCTTTAACCTTAAAACATTTTAAAGAATCTAGAGAATATTTATTTTGTTATATTTTGAATGTACAATATATAATATAGTCGTTTTAATAAAAAAAAAATGTTGAAAATTTGCCACATTTTGGCAACAAAGCAATCCGAGGTTTTGGAAATAGTGCCATAATGTGGCAAAAAGCGCTCAAGTGGATAACCGAGCGAATAATAATTAGAAACACTCAAATGGTATCTCGTTAAGATTTTTTTCTGAAGTTTCAAGCATTTGAAAATAGGTTTCAAGTGGAAAGGCTGTCCTTGTTCTACCATCGGTATTTCATTGGAAGATGCTTAGATTAACTAGCGTCATTGATCTCTTTATCAGTGTCCTCAAATATGACAAATGCGGAGATCATTTTCCTCGGTGCATCTAAAGTGGTTTTATTAAAAAAAAAAGAAACACAGAATAAATAAAAAAAAATTGTAGTTTCAAATGTGAAACATCAACTAGGCGACCTATTTCACTGTCACCGTTCATAAACAAATTATCGTGACTGGACAACTCAACAAAGTGGCACTTCATCACTCCTTTGAAAAGTCATTAAAAAGTAAAAAAAAAACTTTGTTAAATAGCTTACATTGGGTTACATTACATGATGTTTTTTATCATAACTTTTAATTATTTTTCTATGGAGTGTTGTAATTGTATGATTCTGAGTTGTCAGGGAACTATTATAGTGTATGCGGGTACCTACCTATATTTCGGATTATGTTTACCGCAAATCTAGAGACAGAACTGTCCCACCCGTGAGATTTGGCGGGAACTGCATCTGACATTTAATTCCAAATTCAAATAGTTGCATAATTGCATGCTTCGACAATTGCACTGTAATTAAATTTGGTATTTGCTTGCTACGCTCTGGAAGAGCAGTTGGACTTGGAAAAATTCTTTTGCAGTCTGATCGTGGAATAATGAGACCTTCTGAGAAAATACCTACAGCAAAAATATTTTAGTTAAACATTTTAATTAATTCAAATGTGGTATTGTAGACATTGAACGAAAAGAAAAATTCAAGCGCAGTTCTGATGAATGCAATCAGTCCATATGAAAAACATTTAGAGAAATAAGCACTTCTGTGGTAAGGTTGTATCTAAGTACTTGAAAAAACAAACTATATATAGTTTGCAATTTATATTGTAAAGTTATCCCTGAGCTATTAAATTCGGTGATCGGTCAAGAACACTGTACACTGTACAACTTCATCATTCAAAAAAGTCTATAAAAATAGTGATTTTTTTTTGGTTAAATATGTTACCTACAATATAGGTTACCTACAATAGACAAAATGTATATAAAATATTCAATACTACAAAGTTACAAAGAAATAGAGTTAAAAAACTTACAATTCCATTCGTCGGCAAAATATCAGAATACTATCAACACCCCTAAATTTAATACAAATCACACACAAAATACTTATCTCTATTTAGGTATAACATATTATAACAATCTACCATTATATCTAAAATTTATCGAAAATATTCAGGAATTTTAGCAAAAATTAAATTATTACCTAAAACTACTATAACAGTCCATATCTCACTATTATTATTATTTCTTGAAATCCGTTATTTATAAATCTTGCACTTTCGTAATTATCCCTTGTTTTAGCCATATTGTATTATGTATTTACTTTCATACATGATATTATATAATATTATATTATATTAAAATTTCCTTACCAAACACAAGAGCTTCATCTCCTTATGGTGGGGAAAAGCTATTCTTATCTACCATTTTAACACTGTTATAACCTGTAAAAATTGTGTATTTATTGTTAAAAAAAAACCTACTTACAAATATTAAATAAATTAAAAATAAATTAAAAAAAGGTTACGTTAAGTTAGGCAATGGATTTTTTTTTCATCGATTTTAATGACTTTTCGAAGGGCAGTGCCACTTTGTTCATGGAACCATTAAATACTTAAGTAGATTGCATGACAAATTTAACAGAAATTCATTTTTTCAGGCTGTCTTTTTCTGTTTTTTTTTTTTTTTACAATAGCTTCACACTGGAGACAAAAATCCCTCAGGACCTATATCATCTTTGGGGATGCTGTGTGGAGGTTCTTATTAGGAAAAGGAATGAGAGGAAGTTCAGGGAAGGAAAAAGGTAAAAGGGGTAGATAGGTGATGGACGTATGAATCCGTCTCTCCAACCACGGTACAATTATTGGAGAGATCAAATACCTCCCTTAACCAGTTTCTACCTCGACCTGGCCTGTCACACAGCAGACGGGAAGACGCATCCGCCGCCAAGACCCGGAAAAACCTCACCCCGTGAACCCGGGCTAAGTCTTGGAGTTACTTATGTCAAATGTGTTCCAACAAATAGTATGATGACATTTTGCGAACCAGCAGCTTTCTGAAAATTTACTCTCTGTTGAAACCAGTTTATTGTAAGGTAGGTGGAATCTACCTTAATTATGTAATCAGCTTTAGTAGATTGCATAAATTTGCTGTCAGATCATTTATTTCTTTCGGCTACCTTGTGCCTGCTGCTGTGGATGAAAAATCAAACAAGATCTTAAGATCGATTAGGAAAATTCTGTCGGTATTGCATGGATTACTTTTCGAACTTTGATTTTTTTTTATGTATTCTTAAAATATAAATAAACAAATGATTAAAAAATGGACAACAAAAAATATTCTTCGTTTTTTTTTCAGAGCTCGAAAACACGCCCGAAATGTGTGTTTCTGGACTAGAATACACCCTTATGTTGACAATTCCATTATACTCGTAACTAAAACAACATTCATTTGATAGAATTAAAAAAGCTTTCGACAGCATATCACATAAAAAATTAACGAATAAATTGAATTCAATAGGAATTTACGGAAAAGTATTAGCATGGATAACTAGTTATTTACATAAACGACCTCAACAAGTAAAATTACTCGATCAAGTCAGCTATTCAAAATTTAGCGACTTTTCAATACCCCAAGGTACAGTTATGGGACCATTATTATTTATTATATATGTCAATGATATATTCCAGATTTCCAAATATGGAGACATTGTCTCCTACGCTGACGATACAGTCCTACTACTAAAAGCAAACATATGGTCTGAATTAAATAACATGGCAAATACAGATAACAATGAACTAAAATTAAGGTTTGATAAAAACCTATTGACATTAAATTCTAAAAAAACATTTTTTTTACCATTTTTCATTAAAAAACAAGAAACACCCAAAGAAATAAACATAATAATCCACTCTGTAACAAATCCAAAAAACCACAAATGCAGTATATTATATACAAAAATAGAAAGCAAGACCGATATTAAATACCTTAGCATAACAATAGACCAACGTTTAAAATGGTCCCCACATATAAATATTCTGAACAACACACTAAGGAAACTAACATATATATTTAGATGTTTAAGAGATATTTTAAACGAAAAATTACTTAGAACCACATACTTCGCATTCTGTCATCAATTATGCAACACGGCATTCTAGGATGGGGCGGTACATATAAAAATCAAACACAAACAATATACATATCACAAAAACTAATAATAAAAACCATTTTAAAAAAACCCTATTCATATTCGTCAAAACTCTTATTCGAAGAATTTAAGGTCAGAAAATTAAGTGAATTATACTTTTACCATGCAACATTACAAATTTATAAAGATAATATTGAAAATAAAACTACACCCTTTAAAAATAACAAAAATCTTAGACAAACATCAATACTTCCTACTCCAAAATGTAAAAAAAACAATAGGACAGTTAAATCATAAATATCTCGGAGTAAAATTCTTTAATTCATTACCAGAAAATATTAGAAACATGAATACCAATATAAAAGAATTTAAAACTTACCTTAAAAAGCACACTCAAAACCTGAACGAAATCATAACAAACAAAAACTATATAATAACACCCTTCCCCCCCCCCCCATACACACAAGCCCAGCTTTTTTATGGGGGTACATAAAACATATATATTATATAATTAATTTGTGTATAAAATGTATTTGTATTTTATGTATCTTTTTTGAATTATTAATAAAAAAAAATATTATCATATACAACACTATAAAAATTTCATGGAAAGGATTGATACTAATTTAAAATGTTTTATAAATAGTTTGCTTTTTTAAGGAACGTTTATAAGCCCGTCAGTCGTGGACACATTGACACATTGATCCCCAGATTGCTACTCATCCCTCCCACATTTTCTCTTCAAAGAACTTCCTCTCCTTCTTTTCCCTAAAATGACCCTTGACACAGCATCCCCAAATACGATAGGGGCCCTGAGGGTTTTTTCCTGAGGGAGAGTTAGTGTCAAACTATTGAAAAATAATTAAAAAATCTGACAATCCACATATTTTGTTTTTACATATTTTAGAATTTCTAAAGAGAATTTACGTGCTAACGTAGATTTGTTAAAAACGTAGAAAGCACACGTGTGAATAAAAATGTGTGATTGACTTATGAAGTAACTAGGTAAATACTAAATTGATAAAGCTTTCAAATGCGAGCATTTTGAATCCAGTCTCAGCGTTAAAAAATATTATATTCGCTTCCACACGTAGGTATCACACACGTACACTGTTATACACCTAGACCATACGCCATACACGTAGATATGGGTGCCTACGTACAACGTACACGTGCAATGTGCACGTACTCGTGTGTATATAGATTGGTACTTTCCTACATTCAGGGTGAATTTCTTCAGATTTCTTTACGAGTCTTTGAGAAAAGCAGTTCGGAAAAAGTGTTCAAACTTTCCTATCAATCTATCGTACAGTTATCTGAGTTTGTGAATCTGTTCGGACAAGTTACTCGCACAATGATATCCTCACGTATGGAATCATGTTACAGCGGTTGTCTAATAAATTTAGAGGTTTTACTGTTGAGAGACATTTTCGTATTTTCTGCATTTATATAGAACCGAAAATTTGTGATTGTGGTGAACGATTAAAGTAAATCTTACGCGAAATAGGACGTAGTTGACTGAAATATAAAATATAATAACATAACAATAAATTTATATTAGTGGAGTAATTTTTTTTTAATTGTGTTTAATGTTAATAATTTTTTTCTTCAAATTGATGGATTTCAGAATGATGGTAAATAATCTGTCCTTTTTGAATAGGGAAAGCTCTTCAACAAACACTTCGAGATATTATTCAATGTTTATCATATGTGAAAGTTTTCTTTTACCTTAACTCCACACAGGAGGACCTGAGGAAAATAATTTCCCTCAGGTCCTATGTCATCTTTGAAGATGCTGTGTGGAGGGTCTTTTTGAGGAGAGGAAGGAGTGAACATGGGTCTTGAAGAGACCCATGTTTTAGGAAGGACAAAACACAGAGGCTGCCAAATCGTTCCACAGCCGGGCTGTTGAACACAAAAACGATTTGTAGAAGCGACTCGTCCTCTGGTGACAAATGTCAACCATGTATGTATGTTGGATGCACGTTTGGCGTGTTTCCCGACTATACATCAGTGCCGAGAGGATCAATGACGCTAGTTCCTCGAAGAATCTTCCATTGAAATACCGGTAGAACAAGGAGAGCATTTCCACGCCTATGCTCTAAATATTGCAATACGTTTGTTAAGATGGGAGAATATATCAATCAATTTATCTATGCCCGTTTCTACACAGAGTCGAGGTTTTTTTTTCCGGTTCATTGGGGCTCCTGACCAGAGATGGCTGCCGAATTCAACCATGGGGCGCACTTGCGATTTGTACATGGTTAGCAGTTGTGTACTATTAAAGTATCTGCGGCCCCTGTACATTACGTCCGGTTTCTGAGAGGCCAACTTAACTCTGGCCTCAGCGTTCTGAGAAAAAAAGTCTTGAAATAGGGTGGTCTCACCGAAACGTTGCAGGCACCGCCTCCAAGCATGCGTCACATTCGCAAAAAGATCACCGCACGAGCGGTTCCGCCGGAATCCGTATTGACGGTTGTTGATAATTTTATTCTTCTCGAGGTATGTGAGCAGTATGTCGTCACACGTTCCACCACTTGAATAGAACTGATTTGATCGCTATGGGGCGGTAGTTGGCCAGGTTGGAGTGGTCACCCTTCTTTGGAATAGGATGGATAACCGCTTTATTCCAACCAGAGGGTACATAGCCAGGTTTCAGCGACATTTTAAAAAGCTTCGACAAAATTGGAGCTATTTTTGTATTATTATATTCTGCAGCGCACCTCTGGAATTCCTTCAGGCCCGCTTGCTTTATTAATATGAAGCCCTCGTAAGATTTGGAGTACATCCCGATGCCGGATCCTCAATGCTGGATGCCTGATTTTCATAAAGAAACCGCAGTGAGATACCGACGACGGGACTGCACCTTGATCATTGAGGGTCGAGTTTTCCGCAAACATTATGCCTAACAGGTTAGGAAAAATGTTAGGCAACAGGTTGCCTAACTTTTCGGCGGCGGTGTTTGCTAGTGAGCCGTCGGTCTGTTAAAAGGTTGGAGATTGGATCTGCAAAAATTGCGTATAGTGACTAGATATAAAATGCTAGATAGGTACTTTCCAACCTCTGTCTCCCTGATCTTGTTCTCGTTCGACCTCATAACATTCCCCAAATACTGTGGATGCCAAAATTCCACTGAGTCCGGACAGCTGGCACTCTTGAGCGGAAATAACAAAAATTTTTAAATAATGAATAAATTGTATTAAAGTATTTTTTTTTACCGTTGTTGATAAAATTTGTAAAATGCAGCCAAAATATTGATGAATGAACATAGACTGTTTAGTTTGTCATGTCTATTGTACTCAGTTAGCGATACATCCATAATAGGCACACGAGGGACAAGTAGGAGTGGAAACGTTTGCTACACGGAGAAAAATGTTATTCTAAAATACGAAAACGGGAATGAAGTTCTTACGAACAAAATAACAATGTTTATTGGTGGGAAAATGTAAGAATAATTTGTAGGTAAACGTACGAAATTACGAATACCAACAACATATTCTTATATTATGTTCCCGCCAATAAACATTGAAACCGTGTTAATTTGTCCGTAAGAACTTCAGTCCCGTTTTTAACCGTTTTTACGAATAAAATTATTGTATTTTAGAATAAGATTTTTCTCCGTGTAAAGCCAACTAATAATGCAATTCATGTATAAAATGGTTTGTAAAGATGTAAAGTATCCAGAGTTGTGAGCAGCGCTGTATACACAGGGTGCATGCTCCAGTTATTTCTCATACAAGGCGTGCTCACTGCTCAGTGAATCACGCGGCGAGACCGGATTGGCCTGACTCGAGCAGTCGGATTATTGCCAAAGGCGAGATTCGCCAACCAACTCCTTTTATTATCTCCAAATGAACATTTTACTTTAGCGAAATTTTCTTTAAAAATTATATTCGATCTCTTTCAACATATTTATTAAAAAAAAAATTAGAGATATTTTTTTCTAAAGTTATTTATTAATTGTTATTAACATTTTAATAATTGAAGACCATATTAGCGAAACTTAATCTAAATCTGAAACAGAAAAATCAGAAAAAGATCGGGTCACATCTGGGACTCGAACCCAGGACCTTCGGCTTTCCGGGCAGATGCTCTAACCTGAGCCAATGCGTCCCTTTGAGAAAATGAAGATAATGTTAGTAGTTCTCAGTCGAAGTATGATTTGAGTTAAATATGACCGAATCGGATAGGGACAGATTAGCTCAGTGGTTAGAGCATCTGCCGATCCCGATCTTTTTCTGATTTTTCTGTTTCAGATTTAGATTAAATTTCGCTTATATTGTCTTCATTAATCAAAATGTTATTTGAGGTTTTACTTATTATGTTAAAAATAAAAGTAAATAAATTGTATTAAGTTTAATTTGTAGAAATAAGTTTTATTTTAATTTCTTTTATATATTCAATTATCTATATATATAAAAATGAATCCCTATTTCCCTTCGTCACGCAATATCTTCAGAACGACTTTACCTATTTCATTCATCTTTTTTTTTAAAGTTTTCTTATACTTTGTAGAAGGTTCTTACGGAAAGAAAATTAAGAAAATTGAATAATTTCAAAAAACTTAACGACTATTTTAACTTCGTACGTTTGACAGTTAGCGCGTATAATATATTTAGAGATATTTCCTATACTATTCATCCGATTGCGATACAAATTTGGTGAGTTATTGTGTACATGCCCGTGAAGGTTTCTATTTAGCATTATTTCTATATGGATGAGTTCGGGAGTTATGAAATTTACAAAAAAAAATTGCAATAGGGGCACACGCAAGTTGTTTGAAAAATTAGTGTATTTTATAGAGATTAGTGGCACGGAAATAGGAGGGAGGGGGAGGGGAATCTGGGAGGGGAGGTGGTCCAGGAGGAAGGACCAGGGAGAGGGAAGACGGAGAAGCTGGAAAGGGATTCGTGAGGGCAAAGGTTCGCAAGAAGGGGGACAGCATGAGAGGGGAGGGGGAACGTGGCAAAGTTGAAAGCGGAACGTGGGAGGAAAAGGAGTCAAGGGTGGGGAAGAGGTTGCGGAAGGGGAACGGGGGACGAATGGGAAAGGACATGCAGGAAGAAAAAAAAAATTATGTGGCAATCCAACGCATGCCGGGTATCAGCTAGTATTATTATAAAAATATTTCATTTATAACAAGTTCTATTATTTTATTTTATTTTATTTAATCTATATAGAGTATAATTACATGTGATTTTTTTCAATGCCTGTCTCACTAGGATATACCTGTGTCGAGACAGACGTAGAGGTACACAAATGTATAGAAATATGGTTACTTGAATATAAAGGTTAATTAGAAGCGAATTAGGACGTATACTTTTTCTGATATGTATAAATGACCTTACGAATCTTCCCATCAAAGGAAACATAATGAGCTTTGCAGATGACACTGTTATTATATTCCACGAACAAGATTGGGCCAACACCTATAAGGAGGCTGAACAATGCCTAGCTGTACCTCAAAAATGGCTTAAAGCTCACTCCCTTACATTAATAGTGAATTAAACTAAATATCTAACTTTCTCCAAAAACAAAAGAGGACAACCAATGAACGAGCATACACTCCAATAACATGAATATCAAAACATTTTTCCTCAATGTTCCTGCCCGCGTATCGAAATTGACGAATAACTACATTGATCGAACCTCAAAAAAGCTAACAAAACTCATCGACTTCTTCAAAAAAATAGGAAAATGTTTATCAACTAGGGATTTAAGGAGAGCATACTTTGCTTTGTGCAACACTATATGCATTGGAATATGGAATAATAGGATGGGGTTCAGCAGCATCAAAATAGTAAACCAACTGAAGGTAACTCAGAATTGCATCATAAAGACCATACTAAAGGTTTCTATAAAGAAGTTAACAACAGAAATTTTTAAACAGTTTGACGTTCCAAGAGTACAGAAAACCTATGCCAAAAACTTTCTGGTATATCACCTCAAGAATGATTCACAGGCTCATAAAACCAGACCTCACATACTCATAAAACCAGAGCCTAACAAACGGAGATACTAAATATACCAAAGTGTAACTCTACCTTTTTTTTACATTAGCTCCACACAGGAGGTGGAGGTGAAGGTGCTGTGTGAAGGGTTTTCTAAGGGAAAGGAAGGAGAGGAAGACCTGGGAAGGAAAAAGGTTTGAGGGGTGGGTAGGAATCTCGGAATAAATATGTCCAGGAGTGATGGTTGTGTGAAGCCATCCCTCCCACTTCGGTGCAAGGTGATGGGTCGAGAGGATCCGGCTGGAGAGACCAAAAGGTTTCCTTTAACCAGTCTCTCCCGATCCGGCTTGTCACGCAGATGGTCGGCAGACGCATCCACCCCCAAGACCCGGATAAACCTAACCCTATGAACCCGGGCACCCCTGCTAAGTCACCAAACGTAGCGAATCACTTGGGGTGACCTGTGGCAGAGGTGTTGGTCGTCCAATAAATGGTTGCCGGGGTGGCGGTACCCGTACCCGCCTCCCAAATTAACCTTTCGACAAAGAAGCCCTGAATTTTTAGCAGTAGAGGATTTTCCTGGTTTCTACGGTGGATGTGTAAATACCCACCAACGGCACCAACTACGTGCTTCGGGTGAGGCTGCTTGAGGGAGACCTTCTCCAACAGGACTCTATTGGATCATCATCTTGGACTGCAGACGGAGGGATGGATTTATCCGTCACTCCTGGAGATACTGACCCACCCCTCATACTTTTTTCTTTTACAGAACTTCATGTCCGCCCTTTTATTTCAATACCTTCTACTCAGCATCCTCAAATATAACGTAGGCCCTGAAGTAAAAAGTTCAGGTGGACGTTACGTCATTTCTCAGTGGTTATTGAAGTATTATTAATTCATTACAATAAATAATTTAAATAAAAGTTTGCTAGTGATATCGATGGATCCAATTGTGTAGATGATTGGAGCATAAAGCTGTACTCCTATGGAAAATGGATCTGGAGCACAGAAATTCATTAAGGTTAAATATATTGTTCAAAATACTTTCATTTAAACAACATGTTGGCTGCAACAACCATTTTTTTTAATACGTACGAATGTACACTGAGCAGGTATTATAGGTAAACATATTGTAGGTAGGCACTATAATCACTAATTGACCTAATTTTTGCAAATTCACAACCGTTACATATTTATATATATTTTAATTTTTCTTTACTCATTGCTTTGTAATAACATAATTTGTGGATTTTACGACCACCATGCTAGGGCATATCCCCGTGTTGTGTTGGTCCATGCTATTTTCACATTCTTACCTTTTACTCATTTCATCAAAGAATTTTTCCAGTTAAAATACAACGAGTTTGCATTCATCGCGATCACAAACAGATATTTTGACACTTCAGAGTCAATGATCGCGTTATGAGCTTTAAGTCCTCTAGCCTATAGCAAACAGCTCCCAGTGGCAGCACAGACCTTCCGCGCTCAGTTCACTAAGGAAACTCTGCGTCAACCTCTCAACTTGTGAAGCGCGATTTAAAGAGCCCGAAGGCTGAACACCGCGTTAAAGAGATGGGTAACTTTTGGTATGGGGGCTTGATTTTAATACCTGATCATAAACATCAACTGAGTATTTTCTAGATAAGAGTAATTGAACGAACGAAAAAAAAATCGAGCTCGTAGCCAGTTTTCTGGGAAGCAATGTTTCTTCCAACAAACATTTATTATTATTTTATTTTATTTAATCGCCTATAGGGCTTTTAAATATAATGCATTGCGTAATATAATTATCTTGTAAATAAAGAGTTGACAAAATACAGGTATCAGAGGCCCTAGCACACTCCTCGATAACGATCGATAACATAACTATCGGTAACTTCTCACCGATTCCCTAGGACATCTGCAAACCGCTAACGTTAAAACAATAGTTGATGTCTAATATACTAAGGACACTTAGTCATTGTGAACTGTGACTTATTCGTTAGCGATTTGTAGTCATGCTGGGAACGATGATAAGTTACCGAAAGTTATCCTATCAACCGTTATCGATCGAGTGTGCTAGGGGGGCAGATAACGAGATATCTGTTAATGTAATTGTAGTTATATAAATAGGAGACCTCCGTGGATGAACCATTTGGTACGCAGGTATGGGTACCGCCACCATAGGAAACATTTATTGATAACTAACACCTCTGCCATTGGTCACCCCAAATAGTTAGCTACGTTTGGTGACTTAGCAGGGGTGTCCGGGTTTATTCAATTGCACCGGCCTAAATTTCACTGAATTTAAATATTATACGACCAGAATTACACATGGACGGAAATAGGCGTGGACAATTACACGTACTACCTTCTAATTTTGCACAAGCTATTTTTTAATAAGTTTCAATTTGGTAGTGCGTAAGTGCGAGCTAAATAAAATTCTTATTTGAAAAAAAAAAAACAAAAAGTTAGGTTAGGTTTGGTTTCACATGTGGAATTCAAGTAGTTGTGATTTAGGTAAGTGTGATTCTCTCCACGTGTAATTTCGTTCTCGTGATTGATTCGTGAAATTTACGGCTGCATATTTTCGTCACTTAAAGCATCCATAAGTAGGGGGTGTTAAGTGTCCGATGACACCGTGTGGACTGTAAAACTAAATTATGTGAAGCGAGTTGCGAGTGTATAAGATTGTGTTTTTAAATCGACAAGGAAGGAAGGAAACGATAGGAATGGCCCTTACCTTGATGATGAGGTGACAGCTCCCAGTTCTTCTTTACGATCACTTTCCAATGATGATGACCCGATGGTCTTCACGACAATTATAATATATTTATATTATTGTTATTTGCGAAATGCTTGTACAAGCTTGGTCGAGTTTTTCAAGGTGACAACTGAATGTTTTTATTCAAAAAAAGGAAGTGCAAAAGTGTTCTTTTTTCAAGTGTTTTAAATCATCTTCTTTGCTTCTTGGGTAAGGGCCTTATTGTGAAAGGAAGGGAATCACAAGGAAGGATTGTTTGGTAAGGAACATGGGTATAATGGATTAATGTCCTAAAGTTATTTCAACACTAAACATTCCGCCGGCCTTGAGAAAATGTGATGATTTTCTCAATAATTATGCATCAACGACACGAAAGAAAAAGAAAGCAAAAAAGAAAACGACAACAAACCAAATTAAATGATAGAATTAATAACGAAATTAAAATTATAAACTAAGCAAAACAGATATTTAATCGATAGGTAGTCGATACAGTTTTACCACGGGACGTTTAAAAACACCCTGGGGAGTACATACCGAAACGACACGGATAATTCCATCAGCGCCGGGAAATAGTTCAACGACTCGTCCGACAGGCCATCGCATGGGGGCTGATTGCGAATCATCAATCATAACTAGGTCGTCAACTTTCAAATTAGGGTTTGTCGTAGCCCACTTGTTTCGTTGTTGAAGAGTGTGTAGATATTCTTTCCGCCAACGATTCCAAAAATAATGAGACATTTGTTTCAATAGTTGCCAACGCGATAAACGATTCATTGGTACATCCACAAAATCTTCTTCAAGAACAGAAACGAGGGGAGCCCCAATCAAAAAATGGGCAGGAGTTAACGGGTCCATTTCAGATGGATCCGGCGATAGCGCTCCGATGGGTCGCGAATTTAAAATTGCATCGACGCGAGTCAGAACTGTGGTTAGTTCTTCAAAGGTGAGGATTTGATCTCCCACAACCCTTTTCAAATGGTGTTTGGTTGACTTAATTCCAGCCTCCGACAATCCGTTGAAATGAGGTGCGGAGGGAGGATTAAAGTGCCAGGTAATCGAACGAGTGACAGTTGCATCCACAAGTTTGTCGTTGTTTTCGGGTGCATTTATGAATTTAGGGTTATTTTTAAAACAAACAATGCATTTGCTCAGACAATGTCGAATAATAGGATGGCGAGCATTTTCCGAAATTTGTGCATAACGAATACGTCCACCGACTCTCAATATTCCATTTTCGTCGATAAATGGAGCGAGTTTTTGAAGTTGTGTCGAACAGACATGATGCGACTGTATACTGTCTATATCTTGTTGAAAATAAATAGTTTGAACAAGCTTAATGCAACATGTCAAAGATAAATTATTTTCTTTTAAAGAGAGTGGGGAAAATACGTTGAAAGTGCCAATTGATTTCGAACGTAATTTATTAATAAATTGACGACACCAAGATATAACACGTAATAATTTCGATAATGAAGAAAATTTCAGTAGAAACTCTTGGTCACAAGTTGACACATTCGTTACGAATGAGATCAAGTTTTTCGATTTGTATTCTGGTAGTTGTTCTGCGGGAATAGTTTGAGGTTTAACTAGTAACCATTCTTCCAAAGGTGATGATAGAAAGTTAGGTCCGTACCACCATAATGATGCGTCAGCGATTTCATTTGGAAAAACTCCTCGTGTTCCCAAATCTGCGGGATTATCTTGCGAGAAAATATGATACCAATGTTCATACGGTATATTTTCAATTATAGCTTTGACACGATTTGCTATAAAAGTCTGCCAAAGAAACGAAGGTGTCTTCAACCATGCCAATACAATGGTCGAATCCATGAAAGCGATGATTCTTTCTATTTGAAGTCTAACTTTGTATACTTCTTTACAATAAGTCAATACATTTGCCAATAAAACTGCTCCAAGCAACTCCAATCGTGGGATAGATGCCACTTTGATGGGTGCAACCCTTGACTTAGCCAACAAAATATGGCTCGATATTTCTTTGTTGTTAGTTACAACTAAATATACAATTCCACAATATCCTCTTTCAGAGGCATCTGAAAATCCAACAAGTATACAACGACTTTGTGGACATGTTGTAACATAGCGATCAATTCTTAGATTGGCGAGGGATGGAAGTTCTGTTATGTAAAATGTTAAAGGATGACTAGGCGATTCTCGCCACAAAATACGTTGGAAACGGCGAGAGTTCTTATCCATGAGTATTTGTCGATACATTTGACGTATGTCAGCGGTAAAAACGATTTTGTGTATTCGAAAATTACACATCAATTCGACGATGTCCTTTTGTAATTTGGGACCGACCAAAAGTATGTCGTTCAATGACATACCCGATGACGTTTTAGCACTTGCATCAAAAACAACCCTTAAGCGAGTGGTAGAACTCGTCTCCTTTATTATTCCATGATGAGGTATGAAGTAATTACCAACAATTGGCGATTGAGATGGTATTTCCATCATGTGTCCTAACGATAAGTATTCTCTCATGAACGAAATATATTGGGATTTGAAATCAGGATTTCGATCCAGTCTCCTTTCTAAATGCGTGAGACGTGACAATGCTGTGTCATATGATTTTCCCAATTTCTCCGGGGTTCCCTTAAATGGTAAAGATACAACGTACCTCCCATCTTTGTTACGGTAGGTATTTTCAACATATAATTGTTCACAACGAAGTTCATCAGGCGATTGAATTTTCTTCAAAAGAGGAACGTTTTCGATTTCCCAGAAACATTTAAGTTTTTCATCTATTGATTCCTCCATTGAAGTGAAAAATGAGTTAATAGAATGATTTAATGGTTTGACATTTCCCATCAAAACCCAACCTAATTTGGTTTCAACGGCTACAGGTTCATTTTGATTGCCAATTAATTTACCTGAGCACAATAGCGACGCAAAGATATCACTTCCGAATAGGATATCAATTTCTGAAGGTATGTAGAATGTAGGGTCTCCCAATTGGAGTCCTGCGATGTGTGACCACTCATGCTCGACGATACGAGATGACGGCATATTTGAACAAATGTTATTCAAAATAAGAAAATCTGTCGTAATACCAGATTCCTTCGAGGCGACGGGACGAAATTGTGTTTTTATTAATCCGTTGGAATTAATTGTAGGAATGTTGCCAATACCTAGCACTGCAAGTGAGTGCTTCTTTTGACGAGGCAAACCTAAGCGTTTGACGCAATTCTCCGAAATGAAATTAGCCTGGCTGGCGCTATCGAGCAAAACTCTAGCCTTTTTGAAAACGCCATTTTTGTCCAATATTTCAACATAGGCTGTAGATAACAACACCGATGTGTTAGTTTTATTGTAAACCGTTGTCAAAGCAATTGGTTCCGACGAATTTTCTTGAGGTTCTGGATTTTCCAACATTTTCTTTGGAAAATGCAACAGGGTATGATGTCTTGCTTGACAATGCTTGCAAGAAAAGCGAGATTGACAATTTTTCGCATTATGTCTCCCTTGGACCAAACAATTAAGGCATAGATTATGTTCTTTTACGAATGAGTATCTATCCTTTGCAGAAAGGTTTAAAAATTTGTCACATTTATGAAGAGCATGTGGCGATTTGCAAGCAAGACACTTGATTTCAATATTCGATACAAACGAATTAACATTACTATTATTGCTCGAACGACTTTTAAAATTATAGGCTTTCGATGGAACTTTATTAACATTTTCCTTTTGTGTCATATGTTCCGGAATAATACCTGACGCCATTTCCTTAGCTAAGCATTGTCCCTCCAAAAACTGCAATAGTAGATCGAATGAAGGAATTTTTTCCGACTTATGTTGTAACTCAAAATCAATACGCAATTCTTTTGGTAATTTGCGTAGAACAATATGTAATAATATGAAACTCCATTCACGTACCGGAAAATTTAAAACTTCCAAAGCGGCAATGTTTTCTTTCAGCATTGAAATAAATTGCCTCAAATTGTCATGAGCCTTTACGGGCTGGGATGACAAAATTACCTCCACGTGTATATCAGCCATTAGGCGTACATTATCATACCTCGTCTTTAGAATATGATAAGCAATAAAGTAATTTCCTTCCGAAATCGGCAAATGTTTCACGCATATTAATGCCTCACCAGTGAGACTACTTAATAAATATTGCATTTTTTGAACGGAATTTAATGAATTATTTGAATGAATTAACGAGTCAAAAGTGTTAATAAAATTCATCCATTCTGTTGAAATTCCAGAAAAGACTATCAAATTCAACTTAGGTAACGAAACATTAGTCAAATTATAGTTCATTGTTTTATTGTCGATTGCAACTGTTGACTTTTCAGGAAACAGTTGGTTAAAATATGATTGTATTTCGTAATACATATTTTGTATCTCCGAATATTTCGATTGTAATACCGTTACATCAGCCTCATTCTTTTTTGTAGCTTCCAGAGATATATGAGCCTGAATAAAGTTTTCTCGTACAATTACGAGATCTGTGTAACGTATTTTGAAAGCATCTTTGTCAGATAAATTCATTGTTTGAATTGCTTTCAAAGCCGACGCACGAATACTCTCCATATCCAGCACTGACAATCTATATTTAATTGAATTGGATGCCATTTTTGAATATTTAAAACCAAAAATATTCAAACCAAACAAAAAAAACAATAACAAAACTGCGTAAAAAACTGTCACTCTTTACAGTTTACCTTGACAACGAAATCATAAACAAACTTCACTGCGTATCTATGGAAGCAGGGCTCTACGTTACCATTACCAGGGGATTGGTTTATTTATGATTAACAGGGCTCTACGTTACCGACGTGACGCGTGTAACCGCTCTCACACTGATGCCTACCTATCGAATGCTACCTAAATCACAAACAAAATCATCTCAATATGATTACCTAATTAATTATTAATCTTTATGCGTAATAATGAATTATTGTTGAAATAGCTTTACGACAGGAACGGAATTGAAGGGATGCGAGTTTAAAAACACAATCATTTGAATTGAAACGATATTCAATTTGGCGAATTTTTTGCTAAAAAACAACAATATGTAATTTAGCGGGAATGTGATTTATATCCGGCTACAAGGATCAAAATGTTAAGTGTCCGATGACACCGTGTGGACTGTAAAACTAAATTATGTGAAGCGAGTTGCGAGTGTATAAGATTGTGTTTTTAAATCGACAAGGAAGGAAGGAAACGATAGGAATGGCCCTTACCTTGATGATGAGGTGACAGCTCCCAGTTCTTCTTTACGATCACTTTCCAATGATGATGACCCGATGGTCTTCACGACAATTATAATATATTTATATTATTGTTATTTGCGAAATGCTTGTACAAGCTTGGTCGAGTTTTTCAAGGTGACAACTGAATGTTTTTATTCAAAAAAAGGAAGTGCAAAAGTGTTCTTTTTTCAAGTGTTTTAAATCATCTTCTTTGCTTCTTGGGTAAGGGCCTTATTGTGAAAGGAAGGGAATCACAAGGAAGGATTGTTTGGTAAGGAACATGGGTATAATGGATTAATGTCCTAAAGTTATTTCAACACTAAACAGGGGGACATGCGTGAAAGTAATATCCAGTAATACATATAATTTGCCGAAATAATTAAGAAAGGATTTAGGGGATAAGGCATGAGGCATTAAGGTCAAACAAAAACTAAACAGCATTAAAACCTCTTGTAGGCCGCAGTCCTCCCGGCGGGTCCGGATGTTTGAAGCGATTATGCCCCTTATCTATAAAGAAATTGTATGAAGAACAAAGTCAGAATCGCTTAGGTCATTCTCGTTCTTGACATTACGAATTATTGGATAGCATTTAACCACTCCGAATAATTCATATTAATTGCTAATGACGCGCCGGGCACCAAAGATAACGGACAAAATGGCTGCCGCTTGCTAATATGAACGTTGTCTCTATATTTATTCATAGTTTTTTTTGTTTTTATATAAATCCATTGTGGAAAGCATAGATTTGAGTGTTTATTAGGAAGTTCGTTTTATCTACATTATTTTGAAGTAATTTTTGTATTGTATCACAAAAGAAATGTTATAAAAATTGAATTTATAGGAAAGGTGAGAACTGTCAAATATTTTATGTCGTATTGAAAAAACATATTTTTTGTATGCTGGCTTTCAACAAGTTAAAGAGTAGTATATCGGTAGGGTACTTGTGGTTGCGCCACAGTCACAGGTAATATATACAGAAATTGGTTTAAATTTTATTAAAACGTTATTATTCAAATTATTCAAAGTTTCCCAACCTCTGTCGTCGATAAAGCACAAAGAAAAGCAACTTAAACTGCGGTTCCGTGAGGAGGAATTTGATTTCAGTCTCTCTCCTAGGGATAAATGCTATGAATAATTACCAATTGCGATCATTTGATCTTATACGCGATAATCCAGTAATTTGCATTAAATGTCTGTACGAAATAATATCCTCAATCTGATTATATTAGAGTATCAAAATCATTTCATTAACTAGCAAAATAATGGCATTTATCGTAGAAGCGTATCATTAAGCCAATTTTTTTAAAATCTATGTCTTACGGCCGCTGTTCCCAATCCTACTAATCAATTACTAAGCCAAAATTTTGCCTTAGTAATTGATTAGTGCACAACTACGCTTTTTCCAACACACGAGTATCGCTTAAGCATTTATCTTAACCTAAGGAAGCCGGACTAGTGGATTAAACTCGTTCCGGCCGCCTCAGTTTTGGACTAGTTCTTAAAAGTGTCAACAGAGTAGAAAAAATACCGCGAACACAATGGTCAATGAAGTATCACTTTGACAGAAGACACAGTTTCGCGCTCATTTCACTTCTGTTGTATCGCGGTTTATCAATTATCATTTTAATTAATATGGATTGAGAAGTTCGGATGCGTGCGGAGCAAAGACGAAAAACGGTTAATTTAAGCGAAAAACTATGTCGTTTTCGAATATTCGCCAAGCCAAGTGTCAAGTCCAGTACCTACGGTCAAGCTGACACTTTATTTTATATACGTTTGTTTAAAAAATATAAAATGTCAGTTTATGGATAAAAATATTTTAAATGAATTACGTGTATTAATAATAAATACAACAATTAACTCTATAATATTAATTTAACTTCGAAAGTTCTTACTTTGATGTCATTTTATTGTCTATGAGAGCGGGCGAGGCCAGATAACATAAAATGTTTGGGAACAACATAAATCGAGCGCTACCCTACAAAATGCTTGGCTGATCGCAGCCTCAGATGAATCGATTTAAAAGTTAGGAACAGCGGCCGTTAATATATAAAACAAAGTCGGGTTAGTTATACCATTATAACTCAAGAACGGCTGAACCGATTTTTATGATCTTTGATTTGTTGGATTTGTCTCCGTCCCGATTAACAGAATAACTAACGGAAAAAAATCACGGGAAAAATAATTATGAAGAAAATTATTTTTTTCATATATTTTGTAAGGAACGGCTTTTCAAATAATGTGCGTTCGTCGACATAATTTGAATCAATTCGAACTGTCAATGGTGTAGTGTGCCGAACATTTCGTGCTTAGTCAACAGCTCAATTAAATTTTTTGAACTAAGAGTATTTATTTTAACTTAATAAAAACATAATTTATTTCAGCTAATAAATTAAACACAACATTTGTCGATTCTGAGGCGGTACGAAGTTTGCCGGGTCAGCTAGTAGTATATAAAAATCAATTGCCGTTTGTTTGTCTCGCTAGATTTCGGTTTTGAAATTTTTGTCGTAGTCCAGGGAAGGTTTGTACGGGAGGGGGGAGGGGAACTTAGGAGGGGGTTTGAAAGGGGGGGGTAGATTGAGGAGAGGGAAGGTGGAGGAGGAGTGGGAGCACGAGAGGGGAAGGGGATCGGAAGGGGAAGGAGAGGAGTACGGGAGGGGGAAGGGGATCTCGAGGAGGTTCGCGGGACGGGAGAGGAGGGGGAGTAGAGTTGGGAGAGGGAAGGTGGAGGAGGTGAAGTGGGAACGCGAGAGGGAAAGGGGACGCGGGAGAGGAAAGGGAGGAGGAAGGTGAACGAGACGAATGGGAAAGGACGCGCAGTGAGAAACAATTTTTTTATTAATAACTGCTAGTGTAGTAATAATGGTGATTCCTATCAATTTATTCTTAACTTTTGTGCAACAATTACTCATTTAAAAAAAAATTATTTTATTAATTTCTCTTTTCTAACAGCTACATAATGAGTACCATTAAAATCCGATCTCCAGCTTCAACAAAAACTTCAACATCGCCTTCAACGTGTCGAGAACAGTTTTTGTTTTTTTTTCCACATTGTCGTCTCCTACGTTTGTTTATTGGAGCGCGGTAAACACAGATGATTTCAACAAACAACGCTGTAGGGGTGTGTACAAGTATGACTCATCTACCATAATATTTTTAAAGAGCTTCGAAATATTACTGTTTTTCAATAAAATCCAATGAAATGAAATATTTCTGAATGTATCCAAAAACTAAAAACTGTTATGGAAAGGTGATGAAATACGCATTCAAATTTTATGATACAAAATAAACATTATGACACAAAATAATATTTGAAATATAAACATTTTACGTGCAAACATAAAAAAGGTTTAAAAATGTCTCACCTTACGTTTTTTCTTACTAAAATTACTGTTAACACTAAAGCGATTTTTGGCTTATATATTCGCCATTTTAAATGTCTAGGATTGCTTTCCGGATAAAACAAGCAAATTATCTCTTGATTCGGCAAACATATTTGTAGCTCCCACGTTTGTTATTTTGGTCTTAAAATGAAGCTATTGAAATGCTTTATCTATTATAACCATAGATGTTGCAAATCCTAACTTCATACACATTTATTTCAGAACAATGTTAAAAAAAATCGCGAAAAATTTTTGATCAGATGTTTACGGTTAAAATTAAGTCCCTTTTTCAAAGATATGTATCTTAAATGATCAAGTATACCACAGATAACACAAAGAAATTGAAAATATTCTAGGTTGACTCGAATAAGTACCTCTGAAGGAAAAAAAAAGTAAAATACACATAAGTACGTATTTTAGTAGAAAAATAAACGTTTTTGTCAACTCACTTTTTAGTCGTATGATGTAAAAATAATTAATAAAAAATTCTCAAAGGTTCATAATTGTTTTTCAAATTGCGGTCGGAAATTTTAGATTCATAAATGTGTACATTTTAATTACTTTGCGGTAAACTTTTAAATTTAATAATAAATAGCGTGATATTTTCTCTTTCTAAGCTTAGATCATACTTCTAACCATGATTGTAAAGGAGAGACAACGATTTCTATCAGACCTAATAAATACGCCTGTTGCACATAACCTCAAAAACTCATGCCATTTATTCACTAATGAAAATGCACCGAGCAGCTGTTATCAAATAATGAGCATTTCCCCTCCCCTACCTTCCCCGCTTCACCTGGGTATTGTCGGGTTTTCCATCGACCACGGAAAGCAGCAAGAACATTGTGTCTGTGTGTAAGGTCACGCCCCTATTGACAATGTTGTAAGTCATTTGGAAGCAGAATGTTGTCGCAGGAGACGATAATATTGAAGGAAGAGACCCAGCTTTATACAAACAAATTTTAATAATCAGTAACTGTATTATTAGTAGTTTTTTTTGTGAACACCTCACAATGGGAATCTGTGCTGAGGTTTATAGTAGTAAAAGTTTTCTTGCTTAAACATTTTTAAAATTTGGGAAGACAAGTACATATTCAAAATGTTTATGTTTGTATTTAGGTTATGTACAAAGTGATATTTGAATATATCTAAAGGGGCTCTCCCCGTGATGGCTAAGGTCCTGGGTTCAATTCCTTTATGCTACCATATTTCTTTCTAATTTTTCCCTTACAAATTTGCTTTCGAGAGGCACTAATATTTGGAGATAAAAGAAAAAGCTTGCTACTCAATTTATACGACAAACATTTTTAAAATGTGTGTAATATGTATTTTGTGTATCATGGCTCATCTAGTGAACAGTAAACCAATGTCTCCAGCGTGTTATAGTCGCTTCTTTGATGTGAATTTGTCGGCTGAGATATAGTTCGTATGAGGTGGTAATTACGTCTCTAATACGCCTCCCGAGATCCCGACACACTCGCCACAGCGATATTTGTTCATAACGTTTCTAAATCAACAAACAATAATAATAAACCAGTCTTACGCACTTGGCAGTTTCTCTGACGGAGTGGTAAAATGAGATTGCTGCGTTTGCCAGTTTGCTTCGAACGTTCTACTCGTATATCACTGAAAACTTAGTTCAACGATTTATTTCATAGAGAAAATTGATTTTTGTCTGTGGTGGAATAAGGTCAAAAAAACTCTCGTGGGGCGTATGGCGTCGTGCAATTTTCACGGATTCGTTGGAGAGTCTGAGCGAGGAGATTCTGGGTCCGCAATGGGTGGAGGCCGATGAGATGACTTGGGATGAGATTCCACGTAAATGGAATCATCTGCAGTTTGCAACTTTATTCAATCACGGGTTATGGAGCTTTAAAATGTCAGTTGATCAGTCTAAACACCATTAACAGTTATAATGACGACGTTAATTGACCTTATTTTACATATTGATTGTAATATCGTGCTGTAAACTACGATTACTCTCAACACTTGTTTAGGTTAGGTGCCTGTGCAGGGAGAAATAAAAATGAGGGAAAACATAATTAATATTGACAAAATATGGTATTCTCTTTACAAAATTTTGAATTGCTTCGACTTTTAGTTTGTTTTGCTTTTTTTCACAATAAAAGGGTTTAAAAATATATTTTGATAGGAAGTGAAAATTTTGAAAAAACGTTATTGGCTCATTTAAAACAGGTCAGTTTTTCTATATCTAAATATGTTAACAGAAAACAATAAAAATACAAAAAAATGTTTAGTTTGTAAACAAGCTTGGTTGTGCAGTTTTAAATATTTCAATTTTTGACATCGATAGTTCGTGGTAGATTCCATTATAAAAAAAATATTAAATCGATTTAAAAATTTTATCCACTTTTTGTTGCTTCTAGAAAAAATTAAATTGGTTCTTATTTTCTAGAAAGCGTCTAGAAGATTTTGAAATACAATAATGTACAATAAACATTTCTAAAAACTTACGTAAGTAAATATTTTATACGAAACATTTTACAAATATAAGCAAAAATATGTTATGTGAGTACCTTCTTACGGAAGGGAGAATCAGTAGCTTCCCTTTTCAGATCAAGATTGCCTTTAAATGTAGTTTCATATTAGAAAACATAAAAATAAATATGTACATAATAAAAGTTACTTAAACTTTACAATAAATTAACATACATAAATATACATTTTAATATTACGAAAGGGTGAAAAAACTCTAGGTGAAAACAAAATGGATGGGGCATCATCTCAAGCCTAGACCGTCAGTTTGAACTTATTTTTGCTCCACCATATTATGCACATGTATATGTGTGCCTACCTACAGCTGTGCGTGTGGTGAAATTCCTCCCCATAAGGATTAATGAGTCGACGGAGGCCTCACCAAGAATCTCTTCTCCGAGGCGGTTCAAGAATGCCCCCTCCCACCCGAAATACCAAAAATTCGTCACGGAGATTGTTGCCGAATTCCGACCCCAGCCCAATTTAAGGGTTTGAAACTTAGCTTAACTTGATACAAAGTACATGGCCTGTAAGAAAACGTATGAATATGTAACGAAAAACTTACCAAATTAACCCCTTTCGTTCGCTGGGAGCAGGGATGAAATAGTTTAAATTGGTATTTTTTATTAATTTTTTATTGATACTATATTTATTTAACAATATTTGTGGGCCTCACTGGGTGCCTTAAGATAAGGACATACTGGGCCTACGTACAAAACGTATGCAATACTACGTTTTCAGGCCGACTTGTACATCTGCCCTACGCAACGCAAATTTATAACTGCAGTATCACGATATTCAATGGGTTGAACGTTATAAATTACTAAATACATTACATGTTCATTTCTTATTAATAATACGAGCAATAAGTATCAATCAACGCCAAATGTCAAAACAAACTTAACTTATTGTAAGGAATTTCGCCACCGCCATCTTTCTTTCCATGCCGATTTGGACAACGCAGATAGGCGTTGCATGTAAAGCGTAGGATTGCGTTGCGTGTGACAAGCTAGTTTCAAAAGTATTTATTTTATTAGAAAATGTTTGGATTGTAAGTTATCCAGATGTCTTAATGCGTTGCATACGATACGCACGTCGGTCCAGTAGATCTTCCTTTAAGCATGCTTCATATCGATTTAAGAAATGTTTACTCGAAAAGCATACCAATGTACAAATATTATTGGTATGCTTTTCTCTGCAGTTCGTATGGGGGCGTTACCGCTAGGTAGGTAGCTTTAGATATTGCTGATATAAAACTCCTAGGGCCGTCTGTTTCAACGCTAGCTACGGTAGAAGTTAAACTGGATAGCTTTATTTCACTTGCCAATATGCCAATTGGCCAGAAGTCGTAAACTTACTAAAAACTTACAAGTGTAAAGCTAGCCAGTTTAACTTTTACTGTAGCTAGCGTTTAAACAGACGGCCCTGATATCACAATAACCTTGGTGGTTTGTTCCTCTTTGAGTAAATTATTTTAAATATATTCTTGCTTGGGAAATAGTGTACTAGATGGATAAAAATGATTGTTATTTCAATACTTGAAGGTTACCATTATCTTTTATTATTTTTCTGTATCTTGTTCATTTTCATATTTCTTCTTCTTCAATGATATATTAAGTTGATGGGAATAACCTTAAAAAGTTAGAAAAAAGAGTTTTTCTTACAGTGCGAATAGTAGCGAATTGTTAGAGCGCCGTCCCGGTACACGGAGAAAAATGTTATTCTAAAATACGATCATTTTATTCGTAAAAACAATGTTTATTCTTACATTTTCCCGTCGAAAAATATTGAAACACTGTTAATTTGTTCGTAAGAACTTCAGTCCCGTTTTTAACCGTTTTTACCAATAAAATGATCGTATTTTAGAATAACATTTTTCTCCGTGTAAGACGTAAGATTTGGGTTCGAGTCCCTGTTGCGACCATTATGTTTTATTATTTTTCTGTGTCTTATTCATTTTCATATTTTAATTAAAATTATTATTGTTATCTTTTTCTTCAATGTTCTAATTCATTCATGACCGATTTAAAAGTTTAAACCTAATAAAGATCAAAATGTTGTAAATCTGTACCTGTAGGTTTTCATCCCGTTTCTGTATTTTCAGCAGTTCTTTAATACAAAGCTAAAACCCCTACAGATTATTAATATCGTTTCTATCTGTAGTTAATAATGCTTGAGCCCGCATGCAGCCTTTGAATCATGGAAAAGTTTAATGTAATGATCCATCATGTAAGAAGTCTCTAGTTAGGCAGTTTTAATTTTCACCAAATGAGATTATCGCTTTGACTGTTTGAGATGTCACATTATATAATTATTTTGATTACCGTTCAAAATCTAACATTTAACCGAAATAATTACTTTATTATTATACCTCACGGGAAATTCTTTAGAATAGATTAAAGACTGAAGAAATTAATCGATGGAATGGTGGTGTTAGCGAATATATTTGCCTGGACAGGGAGCAATTTTTCTTTGCTTCTCGCGAAATTTATCGCATTCATTGACAAGTACGTGTCGAAATTCTTTATTTAAAATAAATAATAAAATTGCCTCTTCTGGGACTTGGTAAGCAAATTTTCCAGCCTTGGGAGTTTGATGAGGTCATTGAGCGTGTCAGATACGAATCTGCTGGACTGGCCCCTCAGGTAATATTTTACCTCACAAAATAATCATTTAAATTTTTTATATTCGCACCAGATTTTCAGTAACGGGTTTAGTTTTTCCCATAGGAAAAACTTAACCCTTTCATACACTTTTCCATATAAATGATCATCTAGTAAATCCACGTTATGCAAGTGTATTATATAAGTATAATTAATACAAAACAATACAAGAACAACACGTTAATCTACCAAACTATTAAATGGGAATATAATTCACGGTCTCCAGATATTTTCATATCAGAGGGTTCGGCTCTGTGGAATTCCTAATTTGACCGATAAATCCTACTGATCCCTCAATATAAATATTTAAAAAATCTTTCGTAATTCTACATGTATTTAAAATGACTGATTTTTGCTTTTTTATATACAAATTCTTTGACAAATCTAATATGTCTAAATTTTTAATAAGAGAGCTAGGTATAATGCCAGTAGCCGAAATAACAAAAGGTAATATTTTTATAGTCTGAGAATGCCAAATTCTTTTAATTTCATTTCCTAAATCTGTATACTTTCTTATTTTTTCAGAAACAGATTTTTGAATATTACAGGAATTTGGAATAGCTACATCAATAATATATATATATATTTTTAAATTTTGTCATGTAAAACTATATCAGGTCTATTATGACCAATTGGTCTGTCTGTCAGTATAGTTTTATCATTGTAAAATTTAAAGAAATTATTTTCTAAAAATGTATTTGGTTCGTATTCATAATATGGTACTATATTATGACAGTCAATCAAGTTATGTTTAATTACCAAACTTTGGTGAATTATTTTTAAAACCTGATTGTGCCTAAATGTATACTCAGATGGCGCTAATATAGAACATCCTGATATAATGTGTTCTACAGTTTCCATTATAACTGCCATATTTGCCAACCACATTTTAGAAACAAATCATAATAAAATAAAGGATTAAAAATTTTACACACAAACATTTACAATTAGCAAACTTAGAAATTTTAGAAATTAGAAAAAAAAGTTAAATATTTTTTTAAAATAGCCATCTCTTAAATTTATTTTCTTATTAATAATTATATTTAAAATAATTTCTTTCTGTTGTTTAAACATCTTTATTATGTTTTGATAATTTATATAATGTAATTTTTCATATTTTAAATAAATTTTTATATTTAATTTTAAATAATTGTTTTTTACGATATTTTTAAATTAATTAATCACCTCTCTCTATAATATTTTTGTCCATAGTTCTTTTTAATCTGTTCTTTTTAGCCTATACTTGTTTGTTTATTTTGTTATTAATGTCATTACTACCCTGACGAAGAAACCATCGGTTTTGAAACATGTAGGTAATTGTGATTATATTAGTGGTTTAATTTTAAGTAGCGTTGAATAACTAGAAAAAAGGTACAACACCTGACGTGTTTTGACACTGCATCCTCTAAGCATAGCAATAAAGCTCTTACTGCTGTGCCACGGAGCTCGTCGTAAGATAAATGTAAACCGTAAAAAGTGATGCACCATGTCCACAAATTTCAGAGTGCACAACAGCTGGTAGATTGAAAATGTCTTCTCCTTTTCAGTTTATTTTCAGTACGCTCCAAAATTCCCTGTTCTTAAATTTGATCAAAGCCTAAAAATTTGAAAATGTATTATAGTTTATGGTTTCTTACATGGTATTATTGTTTACATTTTAATTTTTAACCTCAATAGGACTATAATTTTATAAAGTAATAAAGTATACACAAGAATACGAGTAGGTATATATATGAAAAGAACAATATTTTTACATTAAGAGGGTATTATCAGAGAATACCGGAAATTAGTCCTTTTTAATCAAATTCTACACTTATTGACTTTTTTTACAAAAAAAAACAAAAATTGATTTTGAAAGATTTTTATTTTATCTGGTAAACGGATTTTTTAAATTTAGAAAAACTATGTTTATATTTAATATACTAAGGTTATACCGTTGGAAGTTGGCAGATTTGTTCAATTTTCAAACGACGTATTATATTATAAAACACAAATTTCAAATCATATAATCCATACAACAAAATAAATCAATACATAATCTAGTAAACACAGTTTACATCATTTAAATTTTGGAAATTAAAATCATTAAAAAATAAATCCGCGAACGTAATTTGTGACGAAAATACCTCTTTTTTCTATTTATTTAAGGTCTTACAAACTAAAATATTTCACATTTTTTATACACACTCATTTTATTTAGACATTATTGAAAAATCGTAAATACTGATCAAAAAATAATAAAATACAAGAAGTACACGATATTTAATAATTTATCATCGTGCGTTTTGAGCATTTTATTGCTTTTCTTGAATGTAGGTATATGTTAAAGCAAGTTTTGAATAAAATAAATCGATATTAAATTTTTAATTTAAAAAAATTGAAACTTGGAATAAACGATCTTTCTCGTCGGAATCTCCCTGTACAGTTCCAAGCATTTTCAAACTTTTATTCTCAGCCGCTGATCAATGGCTCTTAATGCTTTTTACAATTAATATATGTGTTGGTTAATGAACTTACCTGCCTAAAAGTGCAATCTAAACCGATTTAAAAGAAAACTGATATCTTCAATTTAAATAAGATCCTTCCACCCTTAGGATCCGATACGCCAATGAAATGGATTATGTTCTGGAGAAAGAATTTCGATTTGCAAAGGATTGATTAATTTCGACCATAAAATACTTCTAACGGCTTATCTCTTAGATGTTTACAATATCTGCGACAGCTGTTTTCAATTTCTCAATGGAATATTTAATGTGATATTTAAATAAGTTTATCTTGAATACATTATTATTTTTTTTTTGTAAGGAACAAAATACAAATTTATTTATATGTTATTTTAAGTAAATTATTTTTCATACACACCATATATTACAGAGAAGATATTAATTTAATTTTAAATACATAAAATGTGCAAATGGTACAAGAAAATTATATGTATATTATGTAAACGTCACAAATTTATACGTACAAATTATAAACGTCAACACGTGAACCTGTCGGCAATAATAGAATACCGGGAGAACAGAAATATGTTTGAATATTTCAATTCGGTTATTATTATCAGCACGTATTGCTTATTGACAATACGTGCTGATAATAGACAGTCGTTAAAAATCGCGTAACAAGGAAACCATTAAAATTTTCTGTAACCATTATTTTATATATTTTTGTCTAAGACTTCAAGAAAATCTATAAAAACCACCTCCGTACAAAATCATACTCCTTGTCAACTGCTCAGGTGCAACTTAAATTCATCATTATATAAATCCTTTCTCTTAATTTAGTAATTTCATTAATACTTCCGATCGATGAGATCGCTAACACTCACAGGCACATCGTTAAACACGCTAAAGAGATAAACTGGTAGGAGGGTATTGTGGGCGTATATGCAATGCCCAAAGTAAGCATAATTTTTCCTTACTTTATAGAGAAATTAGTTTTTTTTATTATGTGAGTACGGCACAAGAGTCCGAACTGCTCTCAACCGCCTAGAGCCAGTGATACTACGGCATCCCTAATTGAAGTATATTCTGAGGCTGAGGGTAGCCGAGAAGAGAAAGGGAAGAAGATGGTGGGAAAATAACTGTCAAAATAGGTAAAACCTTTTCAAATATAAACATACGAAGCTTGAGAAAGCACTTGGATGGACTCTGTATCTATATTTTTGTCTCCTAGTGTTATTACTTTAACAGAAACACAGATGAATCAGGTCATCTCATATAACCTGCAAGGATATGTAACCATTTCATCTGAATGCAAAATTACTGCGCACGATGGAATCACTGTATTTATGGAAACATTTTTTAAGAAAACTGCGTTTAAAATTCTATATTTTAAATTAGCTAAAGCAATTTATTTAACATTTAACCACAGCAACTGTTATTATCTGCTATTAGCTATCTGAAGACCACCCTTAATGAATCTCTATTCACTAACGAACTTAATTCGCTTTTAAAAATGACTAACAGAAATAACTTTAACTTTGCAATATTAACTGGCAATATCAATATGAACATAAATAAAAATAGCAAAAGAACGAATTCTATAAATGAACACATAGATTGTTTGTCATGTGAAGATATCATATATATATTATACAAGCTTCTGCCTTCGACTTCGTCTGCGTAGGATTAGTACTTCGAGTAATCTATTTTCTTTTCCTAGGTCCCATCTACGTTTATACCAAAATTCTTAACCTATTTATTTAAAATATGTATAATTCTTGATTCGATTCAAAGTATTAGGCGAGTACTTCAAATAAATTCAGTAATTTAAATATTTTCTAAAATAGAATTTTGATTTAACAATCATTGTTTTGCAAAATGTCATTCTCAAATTTTGACGTTTTCTATTAAACTATAATTATTATTTTCAATATATTGAAAATAAATAGCTAACTTCATAAATTATAGCCTATATGTTATTCTGATGTATGAACTATATTATTGTAAAGTTTCATTAAAATCCGTTCATTAAATTTCGATTTAAAAAGGAACAAACATACATACATCCATACAAACTTTCACATTTATAATATTATTAAGGTTAGTAAGATATACCTATATAAACTCACCGACAAGGTTATTTTTAAATAATTAATTAATTTGCGGCACGTTCCAGAGTGGAAAATACTCTTAGTATCGCCTTGGTGTAAGACCACCATACAGAATTGAAACCTTGCTTGAAATGGCTTTAGCCGTGTTTAGTGACTTGATCTGAATAGCCAGGTACATCCCCACCTTCATCTTCCTCGTCTCCTTTCCTTCGCCACTTACCTTCAGCCTCATAACATACCCCATTTGGGGATGCCATAGTCTCACTGGCTCCAGACGGGAGCAGTTGGGACTGTTGTGAGGTATTCACTATAAAAAATAAAAACCTACACAACATTTTACGGACACAACATCTTCCACAAACTGATACTATTGAAAAAAGTTATATTAATTACCACACGTTAAACAATCTACTTCATTCAGCAAAAACGGACAATATGCTATCAATACCAAACCCACATTCATCATCAGAATTATTTCATAAAACTGTAAAAGATTAGATTTAGAAAATTACAAACAAAATTGTTATCTCTAAGAGAAAATATTAAAAAAAAATAACCTTGGATCAGAATAGGACTAATAGCCTCCATTAAACAAAGAGTAAACTGTACGGAGAGATGTTGGATTATCAAAAAGTCTGTCAAAAACATAATGTCTTTTATGAAAACCAAATATTTAACGTATAGAAATTTACTCAATTGGTTAATAAGAGGTTGTATAAAGAAATAATATGGTGAACAAATTGATAATGCAAACAATGATATCAAAAAATCGTGGAATATTATTAACGAAATAACGAAGAAAAAAATTGTTTCCACTGATATGAATGAGATTAAAATAAAAAAAACAATATTAAAACCAACAAATCTGTCATTGCAAATAACTTTAACATCTTCTTTACAATTGGAGTAGATCAATTAGGTACTTAAATCATCTAGTCAAATTCATAATTCAGCTCCCAAAGACTCAAATTTGCATTTGGTATCAACTTACGATACAATTAACTCCCTATTTTACACCTAGCACAACAAATGAAAATGAAAAACACATTGACAGTCCTAAATCAACAAATTCTACAGGAATTGATAGTTTATCAGGTAATACAATTAAAAAAATAAACCGATCTATTTTAACTCCATTGCAACATATTTTTGATATATCCCTAAAAGAGAAACAATTTCCAGAATTTACGTTTTTTTTTTGTATTTAATTTATATAATTTTCATTCATTCAACTTAAAATCCCCACTTTAATTCAAATTCACAAATCTGGTGAAACGTACATAAGAGACAAATATAAACCTATCTCGTTACTTTCAAATCTCTGTTTGAAACATCAGTGTCAAGTAATGAAATACCTAGCACAAATAAAATTCTCTCCCAAAATCAAATTTTTAAATAAAAGGAAATAGCACTGAAGATATAGTATTATTGTAATATCAAGCCTTCTAATAAACTTCACTTTTTGAATACACGTGAAAAATAAAGTTATTCAGTTTTAAACAATTAGCTTTTTTAATAACTCATAATTTCATCTCGCGTTATATCTTTAGGACGGTAAGTTTAAAAGATGCTAATTTTGAACCCAAAAAATATAGTACATTTCAATGTCTAATTCTTCTTCCTTGCACTGTCCCAACTCATTGTCTACCTAGGGTGTTGGGGTCGGGTCTTCTCGTTCTTAGCTCGGCTCTTGTAGCTTCTTCGGTTCTGAGTATCGTTTTCATCCTGGCCATTTCTCTGAAGAATTTTGGAGTATTGAGCCATCCAGGAGTTATCTCTGGCTGACTGTCGAAGAAGCTCCACAGACATTGCCTGCTTCGTAGAAGTTCCTCCAGCTTACTCTTTATGTCCGTGACACTTAGGCTACCACAAATGCGTGAACTTTTGATCTTATCTTTTAATGATACTCTTGCCGACCATCTAAGCATTTGCATTTTTGCTGACTCGAGTTGCCTAGAGTAGGAGTTGTACAAAGTCCAGCATTCGGAGCCATACATTATCGCGGTTCTAACAATACTCTGGTATATCTTTCCATTAAGTTTTATTGGCATTTTCGTATCGCACAAGATTTCTGTTACGGATCTAAATTTATTCCATCCCACATCTATTCTATGGTTGACATCCGCTGCACATCCTCCGTCTCCTTCGATATCTACAATCTTTTAACTCTACGCCATCGATCTATTGCTTAAGTTTTTTTTCAGATTTGTAGAGATCGCACTTCTAGGGATGTTCGATTCAGCGGTTAAAAGCGTCCAACATCCGCCCGTTCCGTGTTGAGGATTACACGCTTGGAATAGTACTTTCGGGGCCAATAATAATTATTGTGGATAAGCCAAATCGCCATCCTGTCAAACGGCCGTTTTGCCCCGTGATTAATTCGGCGCGTCCCTGACCGAGACTACCTTCGGCCCTTTATAATGGACCAAGCGGATATATTGCGAAAATAATAGATTTATATGGATTCAAGGAAAATTACAGGTTTTTTATATCAACTCCTCTCAAAAGAGCCCGATAAAAACGATTTCGTCTTTCTCACCTTTGGAGAATCTTCGTGGAGGGCTGTTTTTAAGAAAATAAAACTTTAGGTTAGGGAAGGTTCCTGATAAGCATTTTGAAGGAATGAGAACACAAAAGCCGGTAAATCCTTCATAAAATCGACGACCCCTGTTGACAGGCGGTTAAGATTGTTGGCTATGAATTCATAGGTAAGTGGGTGGTGAAAAGAATTTTATTGAATTAAATTGTGTTATTTCACAATTGATTTATTTAAATTATCATGAATATCTATATAAAAAGTGTCTACATTTCAATTAATGTCTAGATTTTGGAATTAATTAATTACCTACCTTGTAAAGGGTGATTTAGCAAATTAATACATCTGTCCCCTTTTTCCTGTCGCGATCGATCCCTTAAAAGATATCGATCATATAAAATTGTCTTGAAAACAAGCTTATGTGCCCAAGTGGTTATCCACTTGGGCACATAAGCTTGTTTTCAAGACAATTTAACGTAGGTAGACATAGGAATGACGTATGTCCCGCACCTGAGTTAATAAGGCATTTTGACAATCAACCGAGATGTTCGTCACGCACCGCACTGTCCGCACTTCAGTTGGGATCAGTTGGACACACACGGAGAAAAATGTTATTCTAAAATACGATCATTTTATTCGTAAAACGGTTAAAAACGGGACTGAAGTTCTTACGAACAAATTAACAGGGTTTCAATGTTTATTGGCGCGAAAATGTAAGATTGTTACCTATTGTTACCTTCGTAAATCACATTCCCCTATCTGACATTTTGTCCAACATCAAAGATAGATCCCGCAATGTTTGGGCAGGGTATTGGCACATTGCTAGTCAATCCAAGGGAGCCTGCTATACCTCAATACAAGGGCTATCCCATCAAAACCGTGATTTTAACAACTCCTCCTATTTTACCAAAAAAGGGATTTCCTCACTTATTCGAATGAGAATTGGACATTATTCCGTTCCTTCTCACCTTTTTAAAATTCACATCCTTGACTTGTGTGGTCTAGAAGTTGGAACTTTAGATCACATATTATTTGGTTGTCCCTCTCTAAACAAATATCCTCTCTTCTATCAAGCCTTACCTAAAATTGCCTCCCCTCCATTCAATATTTCATATCTTCTAAGTCTGAACTCGACTCCCATCTTTATTATAATTTTAAAATTTGCCCATTTAAACAAAATTAATATTTAATTTCGCCTTCCATTTCTCAATAATTTTAAATGATGGTCTAGAACAAGCCTTGGAGGGTGAGAACCCGAAATAATTTTAAAAAAAAAAACGAGTTGGCTAAGGCGCTATGTCCTGGTAAGACAAGAGATCGTTGGTTCGATTCCCAGTTACGACCGTTACCTTTTATTTTTCAGTGTTTTGTTCTGTTTCATCTTTCATTTAGATTTATATTATCTTCTTCTTCAGTGATATATTTCATTCATGGTTATAACCTACATTTTTTTTCCAATTTAAATTGAATAAAGTTAAGCTACCAAATAATTCTGTATTTAAAGCGTGTTTCTTATTTTTAAGTTTACAAACGACGCTCATTCAAAAGGTAAATTTTTAGTCATCTCTAAATATGTTATTGAAAATCGATACTTTTTTACATATATTTTTTAATACCTTCAGCTTCACAAATCCTAAAACTATTATAAAATCACGGGATTCTTCACGGATCTGCGCTACTATAACAAAAACTAATTAAAATATTACGAAACCAAAATAAAATAGTATCACATTTTAAATTACTTAATATTTTTACATAATTGATTGGCGTTTGAATGCAACGGGGTATGAGTTCGTAGACAGGTCCGCCGGTGTTGCAAAATTATTTTTTTATTAATTCCCCATCAATATTGGTTCGTCTGCCAGCTGTGAAACCGTGCTCGGGGCATCGATATAAAATCACCGGAAGTTACGCCTATCGATCCGATATCGTAAAGTTATCGATTTAATCGTGCTCTAGGCTGATTTAGTTGCGGTCATCTGATAGTACTCAGCTAATATTATCTTACGCCCAACAACATTGGAGGATTTAACCTGATTACACGGAGCGTGAATTTGTGCCGAGAATGCTGTGATCTGCCGATCTGCCGAAGCCCTGAACTAACAAACTGCCGACATCATCATGGTTCAGCATTTTTGCTGAGTCAGCCAAGAAAATGACAAGATAAGATGGATTTTTCGTAAAATTTCATCTAAAATTTTTATGCGGTAGTAGGCGCTTTAATATCATTTTAACATCGCGAAGTTTTTCATAGGCATAGTTTTTTTTACAAATAATGATAGATTTTAATGGAATTTTCTATTAAAATTATATTTAAGGCATAAGAAAAGGTTCAATCAAAAGATAAGTTTAGAAATACCAGGATTACGTAACAAAATCTTTTTTCGAATATTTATAAAATTCTTTGGGGCGTGTTTTATTTTCGGTGTAAGATTCAAGATTTCAACCTTGCCAGAGCCGGTGGATTTTAACTTCGAGAAACCTTTTTTTTGTATTATTTTATGGAGTGATGCTAAAATAAGTGCAGAAGTATTTACACAGTCATAGGAACTATAGAAATCTCATGCAAAATTCACATATAACAAGGAGTTAATTAATTTCTAAAACATGTGTAATAATATTACAAAGCATATTTATTAAAGTACATCGATCGTTAGAATAGAGCTTTGTTTATACATAAAAAAATTATATTTAAAAAATCACATTTGTATTTCTAATAATAAAATTTGAAAGCCTATTTCATGGCCTTTCGAAAACAGTTTTTTTCGGTACGTCAACAAATATTCCACTTATTTGGATGTTGTTGCAAAGCGGGAATATTTGTAGCCCATGGCAAAATGCGCCAAATTTTTATGAATAACAGAACAAAAAGTGTTTTAATAATTTTCTGGGCATACTTTACGATTTTTTTTTCTATCGAGTTAATTTCATATAATTACTGTTTCGGGTCGACAGTGTTATCATGTATGTGCATCTTCAAAAATACCAAATATTTTTTTAGGAATTTAGAAACTGAAAGTGTACAAGAGAAAGATGCTTGGATTTGTTCTTCGTAATGCGAGATCATTTACTAGTGGAATTGCAATATGTCGAACATATTATGAAGCACTTTTTCGTAGCATCCTGGAATATAGCTCCATTATTTGGGCCCCTTCTGAACAAAACCATATCCTAGAAATAGAAAAAGTACAAAAAAGATTTTTGCAATACCTGTATATGAGGGAATATACGTACTATCCATGCCTGTATCCATCCTTGTTCTTAACAGGGATGCTCGATTTCAACACCTTAGAAGCCCGCAGAAAAATATTTTTAGGTAAACACTTTTTTAAGCTAATCTCTGGTATCATACTCAATCCGCCTACGTTAAAATAGGTTAATTTTTATGTCCCTAACAAGTATACTCGTGGGAGATCCCATGCACTTTTTTATGCTCCGAAAGTGAGGACTTCTGCCTATCAGAACGCGCCAATAAACAGAGCGACTCAACTGCTTAACGATTCTGCATTGACCATCAACATTTTCAATGTCACTTACAGACAGTTCAGCAACTATCTTTTAGCACATGTCACTAAGTAGTAAAACTGCCCTTGTGTACTTTGTAATTTATAATCTTCTCTATGATATTTTGGTGTATAACTGTTTTATGGAGAACATGAGAAAATAAATAAATCAGTATAAATGCGGAATCCCGCGGCTTAAAACAATTTCCATTCTCCGATAGCAAGAACAATGGATCTAAAACGAAAATAATTATTGTTCATTTTGTCATTATTCCGCTTTGCCGCTCTTTGTTCGCTCCTCCGAGTGTGAGAATAATTTTAATTACCTGTCTCGAACATTTAAATTACGCGAAATTTCTTATAATTCCCTCGCACGAGTAAGGAATGGCGTCGGGGATGCGATCCCGTTGCGAATAGTTCGTACATAGTTTAACTCAACTTCGTCGATTATCCGACACGATAAGTTTGCCTGAGTCTTAGAGTCACTCGAGATAGGGCCCTTGTCACTGGGAGCTCAGAAGTTAAAATAGGACCTGCTTTGTCATTGGATGAGTGTATGCTCATATCTTCTCTCATGAGTGTTAGCGGATGTTGGGATGAAGTCCGGATTTGATAGGAACATTGTTTCGAATCCAGACAACATTTCATGTTACTAATGTACGTATAGTATATATTACAATAGTGGCTTTGTTCCCCAACTTATGGCGTAAAAATGTCTTTATATTTGATGCCGATTGTGGGCAGAGGGGCAATCGTACCCAAATGAGCTACAATTTTTGTAGTAGTGTTACCAAACTTAAGGGGATACCTGGCGGTGATTTTTCCATACACACATATTCCCTATTTATCTCTGGATTTTAACCCCGGAGAAAATATTGTTTTTTCATAAAATAGATATCAACCACTAGCGTTTCGGTACTTTTTTTTTTTTTTTTTGATAAGTTACTTTTTATAGAAAAATCAATAAAATTGACTGGTTTAAACGCCGTCAAAAGACATTCAGTATACAAATTAGACAATGTTTTTTTTTAAAAAAACCAAATGTACAGACATAAAATAGTTTTTTCTTACGTAGTTGGTAAAAAAATTCAAAATCAGTCTACTTTTGGAGGAGAAAAGTGGGGAATACAAAACCTCGATTTTAGTAAGGTATTAGTAGCCTGAGGTGCATTGTCCCTTTCGCTCAATATCCGGTGGAGTAAACATTGACAGCAACAATTTAGTAAAATCTATTTTTCAAATTTCTCCACCACCCGGGTAACATCTTAAAAAAATTCGCCTAAAAATAGATATATCGCCGGCATCTATGTCTGGTTGACGAATTAAAAAGGTTTGTGCCAGTACCGCTTCGACATTATTTGTGATAGCTGGGCACTTTTGTACATTAGCTCCACACATGAGGCTCCGAGGAAAACAATTCTCCTCCGAGCCTATGTCATCGTTGAGGATGCTGTGTTAGGGTATTTGGAGTAAAGGAATGAGAGGAAGTTCTGGGGAGGAAAAATGTATGAGGGGTGAGTATGAATGGGGGGCCAGTGTTTCCAGGAGTGACAAACATATGAAGTGCAAGGCGATGTTCCGAGAGAGTCTGCCTGGAGAGATTATGAGGTTTTCCTCAACCAGTCTCTCCCGATCCATACACCGCTAAGACCCAGATAAACCTCACCCCCATGAATGCAGGCACCCCTGCTCAGTAACCAAACGTAGCAAATCACTCGGGGTGACCTACGGCAGAGGTGTTGTTTATCCAATAAATGGTTCCCGCCATACCCTCCCCCCAAATTGCTAAGAGATAACTTGCAAAGTGAACCCACTATTTTCGACATTTCAGATCCGACAAGTGTCCATTAATGAATATTTTTCTTGATCGAAGGGGTGATTAAATTGATTGTTTTTTTCTTCGGCATGACATAACCGTGTTTCTTATTTATTAATATTTTATTGTAAAAAGCAATCACTTCGTGGTTTGACAAATTTAATAAACATACAACACTTGTTTTGTTTAGAAGTTTTTATTATTTTAATAACCTACTAAAAAATCTAAAAATGTTTAATTTTTTTGGTTTTAAACAAAACAAGTGTTTTATTTTCATTATTAATATTTTGCTGCCAGTTTCAATACATTCAAATAAGTTACAAATGTACGTTAAAAAAATAATAATTCACAGTTTGAATTGTCCGGGGCCTAGCAGTTGAAATTTTTTATGTCAATAATTGGAGAATTCTGTTTTTTTTCAGACGGTGTGCATCAAAGTTTATGGTATTATTAGTGACTGCACAGAAACCAACAAAGTCAATGATTACAATTCCACGTATTTATTTTTTAAATTTAATCTATAATGCTGTTACAGTAATAAACATAATGAAATAGCATGAAAACATTGTGAAAAATAAATGTCTTATGTAATTCTTCGACAATGAATATAACCAGCTCTTGAGTTTGCTAAAAGTTTTTTTTCCTGTAGATAGAACTCAATAACTCTCTTTGTACTATTCCAATGCAAAAAATTGTTGGTCACATCATCATTATTGTAGACTAGCTTCTGCCTGCGATTAGCACTTCGTCTGCGTAGGATTAGTACTTCGAGTAATCTATTTTCTTTTCCTCGATCCCATCTACGTTTGTACCAAAATTCTTAACCGATTTATTTAGAATATCTATAATTCTTGATTCGATTTAAAGCATTAGGCCAGTACTTCAAATAAATTCAATAATTTAAATATTTTCTAAAATAGAACATTGATTTAACAATCAAAGTGTCATTCTCAAATTTTGACATTTTCTATTAAACAATAATTATTATTTTCAATACATTGAAAATAAATAGCTAGCTTTATGAATTATAGCCTATATGTCATAGTGTTTCCAAATATATATATAGGGGATACCCGGATACCATAATTTCATTAAAATCCAATCAGTAGTTTTTGCGTGAAAGAGTAACAAACATACATACATCCATACAAACTTTCGCGTTTAAAATATTAAGTAAGAAGATTATTCTGATGTATGACCTATTGTGAAATTTAATTAAAATCCATTCAGTAGTTTTTGCGTAAAAGAGTAACATACATACATCCATTCAAACTTTCAAGTTTATAATATTAGTAAGATTCATGAATGGTTTCCATTTAGAACTCAAGATATTTTAATTCAAAGTTAAAATGAAATTCTCCACTCTAAAACGTGTGTTCTTTGTACCAATATCCTCTGAAACATCAATAAATAACATCAATCATTTGCAAGCACTGAGTTTCAGTTATCTTTAAAAACGTTTTTTCAATTAATCAATTCATCACGCGATGACAGGTGACACTTGAAACGTCAAGCAAATGTAACATAACAAATCAATTAGTGCTTCAAAGGGAAATTAAACCCCTCTCATTAACGGTGAAACTGGTGTCAGGACGAAATTACACAGGTGTGAATTTCAGGTGTCAATATTATCTACATTACAAAATTACACACGGAGGGAATAACACATGGACGAACTCGCACAAGAATAGTTTAAACCTAAATAACACACTAAAAACTGTAGTAGATAAATAAAAATCATGTAATAAATAAACATGTGAAATAAAACACTTCAAAAACAAATTGTCTAGAAATTGTTACATAGTTAAGAGCTATAGACCAGTGGCTGAGAATAAAAGTTTAAAAATGCTTGCAACTGTACAGAGAGGTTCCAATGAGAAAGACCGATTATTAACCGTATCAATTTTTTAAAATTAAAAATTTAATATCGATTTGTTTAATTCAAAACTTGCTTCAATATATACCTACATTCAAGAAAGCAATAAAAATGCTCAAAACGCACGATGATAAATTATTAAATATTTAATTATTTTTATAGTAAGTATTTTTTGATCATAAGTGTTTATGAATTTTCAGTAAAGTCTAAATAAAATAAGTGTGTAAAAAAAAGAAATATTTTAGTTTGTAAGACCTTAAATAAATAGAAAAACTGCTGTATTTTTGTCACAAAACACGTTCTCGGATTTATTTTTTAATTATTTTATTTTAACGACAATTTAAATTTTTAAAACTGTGTTGACTAGATTATGTAATGATTTATTGTTTTGTATTATTATATGATTTGAAATTTGTGTTGTTTAATAGAATCTATCGTTTGAAAATTGAACAAATCCGCCAACGACCAACGGTATAACCTTAGTATATTAAAAATAAACATGGTTTTTCAAAAATTTTAAACTGTGTGTATCAGATAAAATAACAATCTTTCAAAATCAATTTATGTTTTTTTGTAAAAAAGAGTCAATACGTCTAGAATTTGATTTAAAAATGACTAATTTCCGGTAGTCTCTGGTAATACCCTCTTAATGTCGGAGAAATAAAAAATATTAGAATTGCACCCATCTACAGAATGAAATAAAACACGTCATGGTTTGAAAGTTACGTTTGTAGGTATCTACATAGAACTTACATAGATTTAAAACTTGGAAAAATATAAGAACTTTCTTAGAAGAATAATGACGCCATAAACAGTTAAAAATGTGGATTGATGCCAAACGCCTCCATTCTTTGAACTAACCATTTATCAGCTATGTCTGGAAAAGCTCAGTTTTATTGTCTTTTACCGATCCATTCCCGCCTTCATCAGCAAAATGTTCTGGAGAGGTAGACTCCTCAGAACTAAAGAAAGATTCCTTGAATATTCTAGAAAGCTTTTAATTATATTTTGATTAATCTATGTTACATAACATTAGCGATGGTCGCACATAAAAGGTCTGACAAAAGATTCAAGTAGGTAGTAACCACAATGAAACAGCAAAAAATCTTTTGATATTCTTATTGAAGATAATATTTTCTTTGTTATTAAACAATTTAATTAGTCCCGTAGCTAATTCTCTCGGTGGGTTAGGGTGACCCTCACTCCGGGCACAATGGCGTCGGCTACCAACCGAAGGGAGAACCACGGTTCGTTAAACGTATTGTCACCCTGGATTCCGAAATAATTATGTACACACGCTTAATGTTAAGGGCAAATTCTGAATTTGGACAGCTTGGTAAATTACTGGTGTTTGAATTTTTCGAGGGGATGGTAAAAATTATTTTTAAGTTAATTAAAAATATTTCAGTTTTATGTACTATATAGGTAAATTATTTTCAGATACCTTTACTTTTGTGGTGGCATAATAATCGGATAAAAAATCCTTAAATCATTGTTTGCAACCGGGCGTTTATTGAGATTACTGCGATAAAGTGATCACCTACAATACCTTCCTCGCTAGAGGCTATCTGTTCTGAGAGGGTTTTATATTAATATATAAAACAAAGTCGGGTTAGTTACCATTTATAACTCAAGAACGGCTGAACCGAATTTTTATGATCTTTGATTTGTTGGTTTTGTCTCCATCCCGATTAACAGGATAACTATTAAAATATCGGAAAAAATCACCGGAAAAATAATTATGAAGAATTTTTTTTTTTCATATATTTTGTATGGAACGGCTTTTTAAATAATGTGCGTTGGTCGACATGAATTGAATGTGCCGAACATTTCGTGCTTAGTCAACAGTACCTACAATTTAATTTTTTGAACTTAGAGTATTTATTTTTACTTAATAAAAATTTAATTTATTTCAGTCATTGACCAAAGAAGGACTTAGTCAATGATTTCAGCTCATAAATTAAACAAAACATTTATTGATTCTGAGGCGGTACGAAGTTTGCCGGGTCAGCTAGTTAATAATAAAAAATGTTTTTACTAGGAAGCTAAAGAATGAAACAAAAGAAACTTAAAATAGCATTTTCGAATTGACGTCGCTTCGCACCTAATATGTTTGGGCATTTGCGGGGTAAGAGGGGAGTGCGGGCGGGTGTTCTGAACAGGTTAAAAAAATATTTTTAAATCTTTCTATACTATCGGCGTGCACAAATGCATTCAAACGTGTCATCTTTAAAATGATTTGCCTATATATAATTATGAAATTAGAAATATAATTTTACATAAATTGTGAAATTGTATTTGTGAAAGTGTCGAAAAATGAGTGTTTGAGAATATTAAAAACTGTAAATATAAAATATATTTATAAGCAGGGAAAGCAAGTTGTATATATTTTATTATGTTCCATAATATAATGACTCCTTTAATGTTTGTTCCCAATGAATTAAATGATTCAGAACAAAATCTTTATAATTTCAATATACCTACTGTACACATCGACCTAGAGTTACTGTGGCGACACTGCCTATCTACATTTTTCAGTTTTGATAAGAATACCAAAAAACAAAATATATATTTACAAATATACTTAATTTTATTGCTAAATTTATAATTTATTTTTCATCTTATTGAATTTTAAATTTTAAAATGGGGGTCTCAGCATGGGCAAGCCACTCAGTGGGGCCAACATTTGTAAAATATTATTATATAAATAAATATAAATATAGAAAAAAAAACAACATGAAAAAAAGTTTTTTTCATTAGAATTCATTTTCATTTAGAATTTTTTTTCAAAACAAAAATGAAAAATTGTTTGAGTGAGTATTGAACCTACCTCCCCAGGGACTGGACTCAATAACGCAAAAAATCCCAATTTGACAGGACCGACATTTATTTCGTGTATTCTTCTCTAATGTCATCCAGTTTAGGAGAAATACGTGTATGTCCTCGTTTTTATGGGTGATTGTCACCAATGTCACAGAATGCATTGTCATCTGCTGAGTTTCAGCTGGATCGAATGTCGGGAAGTGGGTTGATTTCTTCTTCAAAGGTTCCACTTCTTCCATGCATTCATTTAAGAAAGCAAAATTGAATCGTAAGGGTCGGAATTCCGATTTTCTACCGATTTATAACATATATCACTTGAACACTTTACGTGCTTAAAAAAATATATGCTATTTTTTAAGACACTATTCTGAAGATTTGTAGAGCCGAAACCTTCGACCAAGTATAATTATTGACCTTCTTTAGTCCTTATTTTATCAATGGCCGAAACGTTTATTACATAAACTTACCTAGATAGAAAAAAATCGCAAAGTATGCTCAAAAAAATTTATTTACACGTCGGCTATTTTACAAATTACATATATGAAAAATTCTCAGTGTTTCATTAAATGCTACTTATGGTGTTTTTTGTATTATTTTTGCTCTATTGTAAATGAGTCGTGTTTTATTAAACATTTTCCCAATTTTCGCTCGATTTTATATGTTTTTAATATTAGCGCGCTCGCTCCAACATTCGTATTGTCGTATCTCTCCTATTCTTTTAGGGCGGGTACTACCCATCCAATATCTAGATAACTTAATTGAAATCTGGGGAAATGCGTATAAAACACATTAATGAATTACAGGTAATTCAAAATAAGGTAATATATGTCTCCTTATATACAAAATAAATAATAAACTCATACATACAAACACAGAATTCATTAAAACGTCCCAAGTACACAAACATTTTACATGACAACACGATAACATACTTTTAAACACCATCCACACTAACTATGGTAAACAATCCATTGGTTACGAGGGGGGCAACTTATATAATTGCCTTCCAGACAACATTAAAAACAAAAAGAGACTGGATAGTTTTAAAAAAAATTTTTTTTTTTTTCTTTATCAACAAAATAGTGAAACAGAATAATATCGTATTATGTACAGAGTAATGTAAAATGTATTTAGTTCAAAATCAAGTAATATGTACTTTCTAGTCAAATAAGTGAAAATGTTATTTTATTTTTTCTGGAATAAAAACTTTAAAAAAATAGATGCATTTATTTATTTATTTATTGTTGCTATACGCCCACAGGGGCTTTTACATAGATTTATAGATTATAAAATAATATGTTATCGAGGATTACACATAATAAATAGAAATTATACCAAAAGTTATAAAAGTGAAAAAATTTTACAATATACAAGTAGTTTTTGAAGAATATAGCATAAAACCGTGAAATATTTTAAACAATATAACATTTGACAATAACATAGAACAAAATATAATTAAAAAACATTACAATAACACGTCAAATCATTAAATATATTATACCTATGTTACAATAATTTGTAGGATTCCACAAAGTGTTGGTTTAAATTGTATTTTAGATTATAAAGGGAATCAGCGAATATATCTACAATTCCACCAAACTTCTTGCCTAAATCATGCATCCTATTGATAAGTGAATTTGATTGATAGTTGGTTGTGTATGTGTAGCAAAAGAATGTTACATTTTGTCTAGTATTCCTTGTCGGTACATGGAGTTTAATAGTAGCAATTTTAAAAAAAAGCATTGTCATTCTTTATTTTAAAAAAACCTTCACATATCTGTCCGTTCGCGAATCGTCAGCAATAATCTGGATCATTCCATTGCCTCTAACAATTAACCCTTAAACCTTGCGTTTGTCCTGATAATGCTATCATGACGATCTTCGTCCCATTGTCAAGCTGATTCCATTCACAAAGGCTATCTCACAACAAGCCAATGCATCCTTCTCTATTCAATCAACTAGATACTAGATAAATAACAAAATATGTTTCTATTGCTCAGATTGTTAAATTATTTAACTAAATGGAAGAGCTTTTAATATAATGTAATGTTAATATATTCTAAAATAATTTTTTGATTTCATTTTATATATTTGTTTTTATGATATTTTTATGTAATTAATCACCGCTCTCTGTAATATTTTTGTCTGTATTTGTTTGTTTCTTTTGTTATTTTTTTTCATGTTATTATCCTGACGAAGAAACCATCGGTTTTTAAACATGTAGATATTATAACAATGATTATAGTGGTTTACACAAAATTAATTTGTTTCATTTGAAGATCTTTTCATTCACTAATTTGACCGGTCAGTGGTTGAATGGGCATCGTGTTTGGGTCCCACCCAGGAATTCCGTGATCGATTCCTCGGCTGGCTAAGTCCTCCATCACAACACGAGCAACATCTTCCGCTTAGTGTGGTGGTAGTAGGAGATTTTCAAATGTTGTTGGGTTATTCGTAACCCGGGAATGTTTTTCTTTCTTGTTAAAAAATAAAAAAAATATATACCAAGTCCTTTTTTTAAAGTTTAATTAAAATTAAATTTTATTGTGTTTTTATCTAGTTCTGCAAGTATTTTAGTATTTTTATGATTGTGACAGCTGTTCGGCTTATAGGGCTATTTTCAAATTGTGGTTGTACCACTTTGAGACGACTTATTACTTATTTAATTTTTTTTTGTCAATTTTTTGGTCAACCAATTTTCTGAGAAAATAATTGTAACAAAAGATTCTCTAATATGTAGGGTAGTTTGAAATCTGTTTTCCCCGCGCTTTATGTTTTTAAGGGTGTTCTAGGCCATCATTTAAAATTATGGAGAAATGAAGGGTGAATTTAAATATTAATTTTATTTAAATGCACAAATTTAAAAATTGTTTATAATGACGTTACTGCTATGTATTATTTGTATGTGTTTTATTGTCTAGGTTTTGTAAACATACTAAGAAGGGGGGAATAAATTATTTTCCTTACTTTATTTATTAGTGTTAAATTATGTTCGTTGATTGATTTCTAATTGTTCAACTAAAAAACTTAATAATAACAATATTATTATTTTTTAATTTAATAGAGTTCTACGCATTGAACACAAAATCAATTAATAATCGCAGTGCAGTGAACTTAAGTGCATTACGAATATTTATTCGATTAATTAATTAACTCCAGTGGTGGCTCAGAATTAAACTAATGTTTGCAAAAATAATAATTACGTCATTCATATTTTTTTGAGGCTAATTTCCGTTAGTATCATTTATCAAATATTCAGCCATACTTATAAGTAAAAATAAATATGATCGGACAAGGTTCAAGTGAGTTATTAGTAGTATTATTGTGCCTAAAATGCGCTTGAAAAAAATATTGCTTGATAATATAAAATATTATTATATTTTTATCTATTAAAAGGCTTTTCTATTTTTATTTTTTTTTTATTTATTTTTTTTTTTTTTACTTTTATTTTTTTATTTTTTATTTCATTTATTTATTTATTTATTTTATTTTTTTATTTAATATTATATTTTTATCTATGAAATAAATCAAACGGAAAAGTCATAGTCTAAATTATAAAGAGAAATGCGTGTTTCGCGATCCAAAAGTCTTTGCCTAAGTTTCGTTTCGCTGAACTCACCACAACAATGCAATTCAAATGGAATGGCGATACAAGATGTGAAGCAAGTGTTCAGAGAGACAGAGTGCGAGCTAAATTGGCTAAAACTAAAAGATACCAAGTCAGTGGGGACATTGGTTTCCATTCAAATCTACGAAGAAGGGATTTCTGGTGTGATTATTTATTTTATGCCAGTCTGACTGGCTTCAGACGGTTAGGAGCATTTGGAATTCTTGTGCGGTAGGTACTGACATATACAAAAAATAATGAACATAAAATAGCAAAATAATTTTTATTCGTATCTATGCCCTTTTATTTTATTTAATGCGTTATAAATTTTTGGATAGAATGTTTTAATGGTATGCCAAGTATTATATTAAGTAATTATAAAATATATAACCACAAAGTGATAGCTAATTTCAAAAGTATTATATTAAGTCTTCGGCGTAGACCATTGTGTAGGTTTTCTTAGAATTATATTTATTACTGATTTAAAAAGTTAGAAGTTAAAAGTCACTTTAGGCAAATGATCCCATAGTTAAATTTTTCACTTCATAAAATAATAATGTGAAAGGGGAAGTCGTGAGACTTTCCCTTATATCTGAACATTAAGGACAATGATGAACTTGAACATTGGCAACATTAATGATGAAATAATTACAGAGAGTGTGCCCGGGCCCGGTCATTGATGAAGTGCGAGACTAATTACTTTCACGCAGGCTTTTAATTATAAAAAGTTACGAGATACTGTCAGCGATAATAATATTATATATCTCGAATAGTTGGAAATAGTTGTTATACGTACAAGGATGCCGATGCCGAAAAAAGCGATTTTTCAAGAATTTTTCCTGCAAAGAAATTTTAATTTATTAATTTAATTAAATCATCATTTATATAGGTACATACATGTTATTGTAGTTTTTAACTTTTTTTGTTTTAAAATAAGGATTTTTAAAGTTGCTGTAGCCGATAGTAGGGTAGGTCCTATAAAAAAAAGTTTCTTACTGTTAGCACAATATCTCTGGATTGGATCTGGATGTATTGCCTTGTATTTAGGTTTAATGTTTCAGAAAAAGCGTCTTTTCGAAAAAAAAAAATTTTCCCTTATGTTGTTTATAAAATGAGAAATATTTATCGGTAAGAAAAAATCTTCAATCTAAAACAGATATTTGTAAAGCTTTTGTAAAAATTTCAAACTGCTCGGTTTAGCAATCTCCAAAAAATCTTGATCACTGACCTTAAAAACATAGTTTTGTAAAAAAAAGCTACAGCAGCTTTTAAAATCATTATTTCAAAAAAAAAATCCTAAGGATTCGTATCGATTCCGCAGAACCCATTTCGGGAACCGGTGGTCGGGGGACGGAGAGGTTTAATTGGAGAAAAATCTTCGAAAAACTAAATTAAGACAAATAAAAAAAACTAAAATTCTTCTATAAATCGGGTAAACAAAAACGAAATTCAAAAAAAAAAAAATGTTGGCGGACAAAACTTAACCCTGTATTTGAGAAAAGAGGTTTAATACGTGAATAAGTGGCTATTAAGTATATTTTTAGTCGTCTCTAACAAATAAAACAAAGAATTTGACTAGAATTTTAAGGGAAAACTTCGAAGTCCTCAATTAAAGTCTGCTCTTCTCAACAAATTTATGTTAGTAGGAGGTTCGATATATCAATCAATATAAGTAACTGTCGAAATCGTTGGTTTGATGTAAATCCAGCATTTTTTTCTTAAGTTTTGCATTAAATATTTCATTATAACCACCTAAGCGAGAGCTACCCAATTTTAGGTAAGTGATTTTTATAAATGAAAATGATACGTACAAAAATTTGTAAAAATTTGTATTTGTGAAAATATTGGATGAACGGTGTAATCAAGACCAATTCATTGGATTTAAACCGTAGCAAGCAGTATTAATATTTTAAGGCATGATATAAAATAAAATTTTGTATTTTAAAATCGTACTTCATCCTTCACAGCAATACGTTTTGACGCAAATGGTATCTTGGAGAAGCAGGAGTACCTAATGAATGTTGATGTTAATTGTTAATTGCTTTAACACGGAACCGGGTCATTAAAGAAAAGTCTTCCCTTCTCCCTCTTTTGACGACTTGGAATAATTATTTTAATTACACTTTATGCGCGCAATGTTTCATAATGTCAAAAGATAATTAACACAAGATAAACCTTGTGTGGAAATTAACATGCATCTAAATTTTATTAAGTTGTTTGTGTTTTAGATACATTACGGCATGTAAAAAAATGAGCTTCAAGTTTGTATACATGTCCGTATGTTGTGTCTTTTGGTTTTTTAATTGTTTTTCATACCTACGAATATATTTTTTTAAAGTAATAAAAATAATAAAAAAGTTGACAGTTGAGATGGTATAAGCACGTAAGACAGAGACCACCAGGCCACACAGTGAACCAGGCAATGTCTGTGGAGCTTCATCGACAGTCATCCCGAGGAAGACAAAAGAAATCCTGGATGACTCAATGCTCCAAAATTCTACAGAGAAACGGCCTGGATGAAAGCGATACTTAGAACCGAAGATGCTATGACCTGAGAACGAGAAGAGTCGACTAGAACAGCCTACCTAGGCAATGAGTTAGGACAGTGCAAGGAAGAAGAATATTAATATATAAACGTAATATTTGTACAGCGCAGTTTTTGTGCAATTTCACTTCAAGTGCATCTAACTAAAATAATATGAAATGGGAAATTAATCCGTAGAAAACGTTTGTGTAGGCGTATATGTTTTTAATTTTCGAATATGGTATATTTAGTGCTTCCTAAAAAAAAAACTTTTTCGAAAAAAAACAATTTTGCAAATAAACTCGCTATCCTGTGTAATGTCAATGTGATGGTCCACACACCGGTTATCAATGGCAACGCAAACAGTGACCCGCAACCCGCCGTGCTAGTTGCCGTGGCCGGCCATTTCCATGTTGCCCAGTTGCCATGGTTAAGCCAGTTTTGTTATCAGTTTTCGATTTTTTTGTTTGTTTTTTAGTCGCTAGCGCCAATATGACAGCGACAGAAGAGTGTAATGACAGCTGAAGTGTTGCTTTATATGGTTATACGAGCTGAGATAATTACTGAATTCATAAAATTGAGTGGCGCCGTGATAGAAATTTGTTAGAAACCATAAAAACCCGCCAGTTTTAGTTTAGTTTCAGTTTCTCCATGAGCAGAGGGCTTTAAGCCATATACCTACTTTACGTTAAGCTTAATACATCACATATAACTTGATTTCCAAGTATTGTACCTATATGTAGACAAATGATGAACATGTGAAAACAAATGGTATATATATATATATATATATATATATGTATATAAACAAATGGTGAATATGTGAAGACAACAGGTAGACATGTCTGTAAAAAAATGGTAAAAATTTGAAGACAAATGGTAGACATGTATGTACACAAATGGTAAAAATGTGAAGACAAATGGTAGACATGTATGTAAACATTTGAAGACAAATGGTAGACATGTATGTAAACAAATGATAAACATGTGAATACAAATGGTAGACATGTATGTAAACAAATGGTTAATATGTGAAGACAAATAGTAGACATGTATGTAAATAAATGGTAAACATGTGAAAACAAATGGTAGACATGTATGTAAACAAATGGTAAACATGTGAAGACAAATGGTAGACATGTGTGTAAACAAATGGTAAACATGTGAAGACAAGTGGTAGACATGTATGTAGAGAAATGATTAAATGGTTAGTCAAAGATTATGGAAAAACATTAAAATGTGTGCATAAACAGAAATAATGATATTACTATAATAATTTTATTTATCATTTTCAAGTCAATTTTTGCTGAAAATATATTCAAACGGAGAACGTTTTGATTGCTTGCACTTGTTTCTGAGAACTGAACACAAAACAAAAAGCACTTCTAGAATACAGATGCAATAGACTCCCAATTCACCGTTACTCTACTATATATACTCTGTTCATCGAAAAGAAAGCATTACAAAAATCTATTTTAAATAAATCACCAACCGTTTTCAGATACGTGTAGGTAAGTTTTTAATGTTCAACATTAAATTTTACTTTTAGTCTTTTCGTGGATTACCCAAAAGAGTCCTGGAATCCGTGGGACTATGGCATCCTGGTCAGATCTTGATCTGTACGATTTACGCTATTAGAACCCTTTCGCTTCTGAACGGTTGTCTTTCACCAGGGCGATACTGAAAGTAATTGCCACCTAGAAATTATCCGCAATTAAATTGTCCGCATCACCTAGACAGAGCTGTAAACTTGTTTGCTCTGCGCAGAGAGTTGATGTTTTTTAACACATTATAATAGGTGTAATTAATAAATAATAAACATGTACGTCACATTTACGTCTCCTTTCAGAAGTGAGGATTCTGCCTTTTAGATTATTTTTTGAAGTTTGCTTCACATAGGAGGAGGCCCTGAGGAAAATAATTTCTCTCGGAACCTGTGCTCCAATGCTGTATGCGGTACAATGCTGTATGGAGAGTATTTTTATGGAAAGGAAGGAGAGGACGTTTTTAGAAGAAAAGGGGTAGCAATCTGGGGGCAGTGTGTCGTAAGAGTGACGGACGTGTGAATCCATTGCTCTTACTGCGGTGCGATGGGCTTGAGACAGTCTGGCTGAAGAGGTTAAAAGGACTTCCCCATTTAGTCTCTAGGAGGCAACGGTAGGCAGGCAAATACATCCACAGCCAAAACCAAGACAAACCTCACCCCACGAACCCGGGCACCCCTGCTAGTTACCAAATGTAGCGAAACACTTAGGGTGACCTATGGCAGGGGTGTTGGTTATCCAATAAATGATTCGCAAAGCGGCGGTACCCAAACCGTCTCCCAAATTAAACTCTACCAATCTGTATTAAAACGAAATTCCTATAGCTCTGCTTTTTTCCTTTTCCTCTCGACCTTCCAGTAATAGAAAAGAAAACTAGTTAGAAAAATGCAATTGTAAAAACAACTAATAAAAGTATTAAAAGAAATTATTACGCGCAATCACAACGGTTACCTTTTTTTATATTTAAATGGTATTGAACACCTTTTTATATTTAAATGGTATTGAACAGCTTTTTTATATTTAAATCGTATTAAACAGCTTTTTTTTATATTTAAATGGTATTGAACATTTTTTTTATATTTAAATGGTATTGAACAGCTGTTTTGTATTTAAATGGTATTGAACAGCTTTTTTATTTAAATGGTATTAAACACTTTTTTATATTTAAATGGTATTGAACAGCTTTTTATATTTAAATGGTATTGAACAGCTTTTTTATATTTAAATGGTATTGAACAGCTGTTTTGTATTTAAATGGTATTGAACAGATTTTTTATATTTAAATGATATTGAATAGCTTTTTATATTTAAATGGTATTGAGCAGTTTTTTACTGTTGGATGCACAAATATACATGATTAAAGAATGGTGCTTGTTACTAACTGAAAATAGGTAAATAAAAATTTCGTAAAAAAATATTTAAATCTTTTTAAATTTAACTTTGTTTTTCAAATGAAGATTTTTTCTCGGTGAACAGACTATAGGTATGCATATTATTTTTATTTGCTTGCGTTGCTTGCATTTCCTTTTCATCGATGCAGTATCTAAAGACCTGCATTTTCCAGTCTAACCTTTGTATCGCGAATATAATAATATTGAGGTAGTAGCTAGTTTGGATGAATTTGAATCTCGTCTGCTTGAAGGTACTGAGAGGCGAATGATGGAGATTTTTTATCTACTTATTGATAGATGAAAGTAGAAAAATGTCTATAAAATAAATGAAAAATATTCCAGAGAACTGAATTGTTTGTTTTGATAAATTTCGATTTAATGACCGGTCAGTTGCCGTGTTGGCATCGCGTTTGGGTCCCAGCCAGGCATCCCGTATTCAATTCCTCGGCTGGCTAAGACCGCCATCACGACACAGTAGTAGAATATTTTCATATATTGTCAGGTTTTTCCTAACCCGGGAATATTTGTCATTCTTACAAAAAAATGCATTGCGCTGAAATTAGGCAATTATATTATAATTATTACACTATCTAGGTAACGCCGTTGGAGCCAACAAAAAGTTGTCCACAGAAGCGAAGCTAGCAGTCCACAATGGAGTACTGGTACCTACCCTGATGTATGGCAGTGAAGCGTGGAAATGGCAGAGAAAGGATGAAAGTAGACTGAATGCTGTAGAAATGAGATCCCTGAGGCGTATGTGTGGTAAAACCATGTATGATCGTGTGAGGAATGTGGAGATCCGAAAAGCATGCAAGGCTGATGTGAGCGTAGTAAGTAAGATTAAGAAAGGGACGCTTAGATGGTTTGGGCATGTTGTGCGAATGAATGAAGAAAAGAGTGTAAAGAGAATTTATGACGCAAATGTGAACGGTAAAAGAAGCCGAGGACGCCCAAGGAAGACGTGGCACGATCAAGTAAATCAGATACTTGAGTCGGGCCATGTCAAGAGTCAGAATAATAGAAGAGTATGTATGAGAAGATGTATGAATGTGAATGAGGCAAGGAGCGTGTGCCAAGACCGAGTTGTTTGGCGGTCCGTCCTCTCTGCCTACCCCTGCGGGGAAACGGCGTGATGGTTAGTTAGTTAGTTTAGGTAACAAATACATTCTTTGAATACTTGTTTCCAATAATAAAGGTAGCTGCCAATAAAATGGAAAAAAACATTAGTCGAAGATAAAATTGTTAATTCTGAAATTTGAAATATCAAGTTCCCAATTACGACAGTCTCCTATAAGATCGCAGTAGCCCAATTGGTAGAGGTGTATGTCCCGATAAGACGTAAGGTTCTGGGTTCGTGTCCCAGTTGCGACCGTTATCTTTTATTATTTTTCTGTGTCTTGTTTATTTTCATATTAAAAAAAATTAGATTATTATTGTTATCTTCTTCTTCAATTATTGCATTATTAATTTTAATCCATTGCACAGTAGTAATATATATTATAATAAGTTGAAAATCTTGTAATCCCGAAATGTACGTTAAACTATTTTTAGCTTGTCTTTATAAATTATAAAATATTATTATGTTTGACTCATGGCAATATTATATTTTGTATAAACACTGATGATATTAGCGACTCTCAAACGAAAATTTAAAACAGAAAAATCAAAAAAAGATACGGTCGCACCTAGGAATTGAACTCTCTTAGTCTTTCCGGGGCTTTGCTCTATCACTGAGCTAATTTGATCTTATCCCCTTCGGTCATATTTAACTGTATTTCGACTAAGAACTATTGTTATTATCTTCATTTTCTTAACGCATATTTATTTGGCTGCTCTCTTTATGTATGTCTGAAAGATTCTTCCCCCAACTGATTACCATATAGATATTGTCTTAGAAAAATTAATCCATTTTCGACATCTGTTTACTTTTATGAAAGTCTAGGATAAATATTCATGTTTATTTTGACTTAAATGAGAAAACTTCAAATTGTAATTGTTAATAACCGAAGACAATATAAGCGACTCTCAATTGAAAATTTGAAATAGAAAAATCAGAAAAAGATACGGTCACATCTAGGAACTAAATAAGTTGCCATCTAGGAGATAAAAATAATCATTTTTAATTGTCAAATTTAAAAAAAATCAAAGCAAATCCCAGTTCTAGAGTTCATATAATGAGAGTTATTGACTAAGATACAGACATATTACTGAAATTAGTATTCAAATAATATTTTTTCGTTAAGAAAAACGTCCATCTGGGCCTATTTCATATTTGGGAATGGTGTGTGGAGGGTATTTTAAAGAAAAGAAAGAAGATGAAGATCTGGAAAGAAAAAACGGTTTGAGGGATCTGGCCATCTATGTGTCTGTGTCACGGAGAGAGGGACGTATGCTCCACCCCCACCCTGCGGCGCAAGGCGACGGGTCGAGATAGTCCGGCTAGAGATGTCAAAAGATTTCCCTGTGGGCAATGGCATCCCCGCCAAGGCCTAGACAAACTTCAGCCATGAACCCAGGTACCCCAGCTAAGTTACTAATCGTAGCGAACCACTTAAGAGGCTAGACTTTGAACGACACGCGAAACACCCGCGACTGTCATTCTGTCCCGCTCACAATAAGCTCACGTACACTTACAATACATGCGAATGCGAAATGTGCGAATGAGACAACGCTCAAATTTACCTACAGAAATCGCTCGAAAAGGGGTTTATGGAGAATACACTTTTCTACACCGAAACTTTCACGAAATTGAAATTTAAAAAAATATATATATTTTAGAAAGAAGAAGCTACGTCGGTAGCTTTTTATAATTTTATAATTCTTTATGAGAGTTGAGTTAGCAGCACTTTTTCCTTAAAAAATATTTTTTGATAAATCGTACATGTTTGACAGTGAATGTTTACGTTAATACGAAACGCATCGAAAATTCGAAAACATACCGACATAGTTTTCACCCTCTAGAAGGCAGTTTAAAAAAAATATATTAATTTTGTGCAATTTTCGGTGTAGAAAAGTGTTTTTTCCCGGGCGTCCTTTTTGTATGGGCCGAAAAGCGAAGTCTATCGTCTTAAGTTGCTCATATCTCAGATGTCATTACACAATCAAATGCCGCAATGAATTTTTATTCCCAATATTTTCTTTTGGTTTTTAAAGTGACATGTAAATATTGTTTATGGTGTATTTATACCGTTGAAATGAAATAAATTAATATGACGGGGGTGTTGGTTATCAAATAAGTGGTATGGGTACCGCTGGCGCTGCCCTGGAAAAAAATATTATTCAGCCACACTTCACTTCGAAATAATGCACAGGCATTGATTCACATAAAAATAACTCCTGACACGCTCAGCTGTCTCAAAATATATTTTACCACCATCATTACCAGCCGGAAACTTTTTATAAGACTAGTATAAAATTATGGCATTTCGTTAAAACTGAAAAAGACGACCATACTATCCCAAATTAGGTACTCAAACCGTTAAATGACACGCCTTGAAGTAGAAAACCTTGAGGTAAGGTTTTTACGTCCAAATTTTAAGTGCATCATAATAATATTTACGTTGGCACTTTCGACCACGTGAAGACAGAGATATCTGTTGCGAAGAAAGAGACAAACAGAGCCCGTTATGCCCACACTATTTTTGTTCTTGCCCCTAAAAGAAGAATAAAATAAGCGATAAAGCAAGATGGGTTGCATGTTCGTAAGGTTTTTAATATTTTGATCACGTGGCCCCAAATGGGTGAAATTTTTCAGGTGCGCAGATAAAATAATCTTACACCTGTTATCTCGGCGTGTTACTCCCGAAACTGTGAGGGCTGGACCACGGAGAATTATTAGCCTTTTTGCCCAAGTTTTAATTGGGTTTTCTCATTTAAACATTGTTTTGCCTTTGACTTAATTTATTGCGAACTATTAATCTGTTTTTGGTTTAGTTAACAGATAAAAAACATGGGCTGATAATATCTGAATTATTTTCTACCACCATCGTAATACGTAGCCTGTTTTTTCAGGACTTGGCTGGCAGAGGATTGAACTCACGACGATAGGGTAGGATTTGGGAACCCGAACCTTTGGACGCCAGGAAATGCCGTAATCGCTTTAGTAATTATCAATTTAATTCCATCGCTCAATATAAACGTAGAAAAATGTTCTTATCTAAAATTGTGAACCGTCATATTGATTGATTATTTCTGTTAGAAATTGGATTTCGTTGCCTTAAACACCACATCAGATCGAACAATTAATTTAGTATGTGCCTAGCATGGTGGTTGAAAATTCCCCAATTAATGTAATAAACAATTCAATGAATAAAGAAACAAAAACAAAAAAAAAGCATACATTGTATATCTAATTATTATTTGTTCAAGTAGATTGAAAAAAAACATTGTTGATAAGTATTTGAAAATGTGCTGAATTTAGCATATGATGCTAAAATTATAGAAACTTTCTATTTTTTTGGCTTTCGGTTTTCTTATAATATCCTGTCGTTCATTTGTTTTATTGTTGTTGTTTGTAATGTAGTGTGTATAAATAATTGCTTTTAACTTATTAATCAATGAAACTTTATTGGTTTACAGTACATTCATTTCACCATTCATTTATCATTAACTGCTTGATTCCTTAACACCATTAAATATAAGTAGTCTGCAAAATTACATATCATGAAATTTGTAGTATGCAAAATTACATATCATGAAATTTGTAGTCTGCAAAATTACATATCATAAAATGTGTAGTCTGCAAAATTGCATATCATGAAATTTGTAGTCTGCAAAATGACATATCACGAAATTTTATTAATAACGTTGTGTGAAGTTAATTGAGGACTTACTCATTACATTATGATTGTAAAAGAAGATGGTAACGACAAATGTAAATTATAAATTTTTATCAGTAAGTCGTCAATGTCGATATCACAATACAAAATATTTTTTCTACTTCCTGTAAGTGCCGTTTTTTTATCAGAGGTTGGAGACCATTCGATAATTCTAACCCTGTAGACTGAAGCCTAGAACATCTTAGAAACGCAATCATTCCAATCATATTGGATTCAAAACCTTGAGATTCGAGAAGTCTATTCTTTTTAGTTGATTAATAGTTTATTAGTCGCCCATAGACTCAATGATCATGTACCGCATCTTTTAAAACACTTCGTTGAGCCTATACAATATCCCCTTGACCTGTTATACCTTTCGGCTACGAGCCCTCTAAACTATATATTGGTCACCATGAAAAAATCATATATGATACATTAGTATGGTATATACTAATGTATCATATATGATTTTTTTTAATGTGCATTATCATGTATTTTATCTTAATATATAAAACAAAGTCGGGCTTAGTTACACCATTTATAACTCAAGAACGGCTGAACCGATTTTTATGATCTTTGATTTGTTGGATTTGTCTCCGTCCCGATTAACAGAATTAGTATTAAAATATCGGAAAAAATCACGGGTAAAATAATTATAAAGAAAACTAATTTTTTCATATATTTTGTATGGACCGGTTTTTTTTCAAATAATGTGCGTTGGTCGACATAATTTGAATCAATCAAAGAGAATGCATCACCAAGTTATTGCTAATCTCTTCCTAATCGATACCTTTTTTTACACATGTTTTATTTCCAATCATAGATATTTATTCTTTCTTCTTATTGATTTATTATTCTTGCAACTTGTATTTTCATGTTTATTTTCCTGTTTTTATCTTTTTTAATGTTCTAATTATTACCTTTTTTCTGTATATTTTCTGTTTATTCTGTTTATTTTCTGACAATTTTTCTGTACACCTTTATCTTTATTAATGTTTTAATTATTACCCGTCTCAGAACAGACAACGTCTAGTGAGGCGGGTAACTTACTAGTTATAAAATTACTGTTTTACCTCAATAAACGCCCGGGTTGCCGGCAATGAAATTGAAAAAAAATTCGAACTGTCAATGATGTAGTGTGCCGAACATTTTGTGCTTAGTCCACAGTTCAATTTCATTTTTTGAACTTAGAGTAGGTACCTATTTATTTTAAGGTAATAAAAACTTTATTTATTTCAGCTAATAAATTAAACACAACATTTATTGATTCTGAGGCGTAAATTGACGTAAATTGTTTGAGTCTGTTTTTCCGAATCTAGGCTAGTTCGTCCCTGGCTAGGAACACCAGAGTGTTAAGAAGCAAGAACTTCACGGGTTATTTTCTAAAGCCGTAAAAACCATTCGTTACGTTTCCGCCTTACATGCAGATTCTGTTTTAACAGATCTTGTTTCTCCGTGATTCATTGTTGCTGGTGAAATTCCCATGGAATGATTAAACTGTAGTATTAATATTACTTTATAAAACATGTGTACTTACTTGGCTGCCATTCAAAATGTTTTTCAGAAAAACAATTTAAAACCTGTTTGATCCTATGCAAATTATTTTTTTAAGCTGATTAATTTGGATCGTAGGTCTTAAATATATTACAAAAAAACATACATATTTATACGGAAAAGGCCCTTTTGAACGGTGAGCTTCTGAAGATAGTAGAAGCCACCAAATATCTAGGACATGTCATCAATAATAAGTTAACCCGTTTAATCACAGAAGACCATATTTGTCCCAGCTCACATAAGTATGATTTAAACGGTATTGGAAAAAGAATACAACACGCTATATATTCAAATCGAAAAGCAAACCGCAACGAAAAATGTACTCCTTTTTGAAACCAAAGTTTCCGATCGCAATTTGAAAAAAAATTATGAGACTTTGTGAATTTTTAAAAAAACGTTTTTTTTACATGAAACGACAAAAAAGTGAGGTGACAGTAACGTTTATAATTCATTTGTCTAAAGAAATATGTATGTGTTTTTATTTTTTTTCATTATCAGTAATTTTCAAAAAATTTTTAAGTTTTCATACAAAATTTTTATATTTAAAAAATTACATGGTTATTTCTATTTGGAAAGCCTATTTCACCACCTTTCGAAAACAGTTTTTAGTTTTTGGATACGTTAACAAATACTCCATTTATTTGGATTTTATTGCAAAGCGGGAATATTTTCAGCCTCTGACAAAAAACGCCAAATTTTTGAAGGGTTAACGGATGAAGATATTGACAGGCAGAGGCGAGTACTGAGCATAAAATGTAACATGCTTAGTAGAAGATTTCAGCTTTGCAGTCCACGGGTGAAAAGGACGCTCTTCCTAGCCTTTTGCACTACTCTGTATACGTGCGAGCTCTGGGCAAACTTCAAAAAAAGAACCATGGAAAGGCTTCGGGTGCAATACAACAATGCATCCCGCTTGATGTTCGGACTTCCCAGGCACTGCAGTGCCTCCTCAATGTTCACAGAAGGGCGAGTTCCAGGATTCAAAGCTATACTAAGAACCAGGGTTGCAAGACTGAGGGAAAGGATAAACCACTCCAGAAATATTCTCGTCATAGAATCCCGTATGACCCCAGGATCGAGCATAGAAGACCATTGGAGAAAGACACTGGCTCCCACAATCTTAGATCCGATGGATTCCTGCGCTTCCGTGCTTTGATTTTACTTTTATTTTTTTTATCTTTTTTTACGTTTCATATTCATAAAATATTTATGTTTTTCAATATTATATGTACTTATACTATCTATGAGATGTGTGGGATTGCACTCGCCTCCCCACATTCTGGAATAAAAAACTTATTATTATTATTATGTTATAAGAGTTACTGTAGGAAAATTGAGATAATTTTTTTTTGTTTTTGTTTTTAAAGGTGATCTATTTGAACGTCAATGAAAATCTCATATGACTCAAACCACGTGAATGGTTTTCAATTTTAATATAAAGAGTATGGGTTACCTTATTACATATATATTTTACAAAATATTATATTTATGGTCATTATTGTTTGTGTATACCTTATCAGAAAAAATGAGCTCTTATAAGGGAGCCATGAAAATATTATATAACATGATTTTTTATTTGCGAGGCGGGAATGGGTACCGCCGCCCCGGGAACCATTTATTGGACAACCAACACCTCTGCCATAGGTCACCCCAAGTGGTTCGCTACGTTTGGTGACTTATCAGGGGTGCCTGGGTTTATGGGGTGAGGTTTGTCTAGGTCTTGGCGGCGGATGATCTGGACACACTGAACCCCAGATTCCTACCTAACCCTTATACCCTTTTCCTTTCCAGAACTTCATTTCCTACTAAAAACACCCTCCACACAGCATACCCAAAGATGACATAAGCCCAGAGGGAAGTTATTTTATTCAGGGCCTCCTGGGTGGAGTAATGTAAAAAAAAAGTGACTACAATACAAAGGCATAAAAATACATCGATAGGGATATAACACTGAGAACATAATCTATAATATTATTATAGATATAAGCTTAAAGGCACACAGTGAATACAGTGGTGCAATTTGATTCGTTTTCATTTGCATTGGCACATTTTTAAATACTAATATTTAATAATAAGATAAGGGAATGATACATTTTTAGATTTTCACGGCCAAAAGCATTTTCGTTGTTTGTTTTTGGGGTGTTATGCCGTGTTGCGCTACCTCCTTCTTTAGCCGACGTTTCGGACAGCGTTGCGGTGTCCATCATCAGGGCAGATCCGGCAGATCCGACGATGTGTGACACATATATATATAAAACTGGATCATACTTTTTTTATATAAATATCGTTATGGCTCTACAAATATAGACATTATCTTCTAAAATAACATATATTTTTTTAAGAACTTGAAAACTTAAGGTATTCAAGAGGGTAACCGACGAGTTCAGAGTTCATCGAATGCAAACGCATCAACAACGAGAGGTTAGGTTAGGTTAGGTTAGGTTGAACTCGTTTTCAATGAACTCGTTTTCGATGAACTCGCCGTGAACCATTCAAGGGTTATTAGAAATCGGTAGAAATTCTGAATGAGGTGGATTCTATGAATTTTATCTCTCTTTATTCCACTCGACCACTTATCAAGATCACCTTATTTATGAAGAAAAAAAACATTACCCCGCCCTCCCATAGAATAAGCGACGTACAATCTGCGGTATGTCGCGGAAACTAGAAGCAAACTGTTGCGCAGTGATTGCTTCCTGTCTTATCTGCATCACGGAAACTTCCCGGGAAACTTGATAAGGAAGCGATACTTCCCGCGGAAAGGGGGAGGAAGCAAGGAGGTAAGGAAGTCAGGAAGTAAGGAAGCAAGGATGCTCTGTTCCCCGGGGTCTGGGCCAATCAAACGTAGAGCCTTATCTGAAAATTACCCCCGGGGTGACAGCCAGGTGTGTTATGTACCAATTCGGGAAATTGTTCCTGCCATTGTGATGAGGGTGACTTGAATTGAGTTGCGAATTTTAGAACTATAGTAATAATGTCATTACTCGTAATGCTGCAGATAGAAATCCAAAAGTTATCGGTCCATAAGAGCCCACTAAATAAGGATGTTCTAAGGTTTATAGCGAATATGATTGAAAAATTTAATATTGTAAACGATTCAATTTTAATTTTTTTGGGCTAACTGAGCTGAATATTCGAATATAAAATCTTGGTCATTAGTTTGAGGTTATGTTTGTATCTGACAATATTATATCAATTAAACCCACCAAGCAAACGAATCTCAAAGTATCCATCAAACAAACAAATCTCCTTTTTATCAGAGTGGTTGAAATACCATAATTTAGATTTAAAAAGTTTCTTCAATAATCTTTATCCGTGTTTGGTAACCAGATCTGAATAGCACGGTACTTCCAAACTATTCCATTTCACTCTTAAACATCTTCTTATCTTCCTTGATTCCTTCATCCTCACAACACACCCCAATTGGCGATGCCATAGTCTTAGTTTCAGACGGTTGGGAATTATGTGATATTAACATTGGCTGTTTTAGCGTTTGTGTGTAAATGTAACTAAACGAGATGAAAAAACTTATTTCAGCCTGGATCAAAAATCAATGGTGCAGAAATAGATTTTACTAAAATATTGCTGTCACTGTTGCTCTTACTCCACCGGATATTGAGCGAAAGGGACAATGCACTGACACCTAACTAAAATGGAGGTTTTGTATTCCCCACTTTTCTCCTCCAAAAGTGGACTGATTTTCAATTATTTTTTTTACCAACTACATAAGAAAAAACTATTCTATGTCTGTACGTTTTGCTTTTTTTAAAAAAACATTGTCTGGTTTGTATACTGAACATCTTTTGACGGCGTTTTAACCAGTCAATTTTATTGATTTTTGGAAGGTCATAACTTCTATAAAAAGTAACTTATCAAAAAAACAAAAAGTTTTGACACGCTAGTAGTTGATATCTATTTTATGCAAAAACAATATTTTCTCTAGGGTTAAAATCCAGAGAGATAAATAGGGAATACGTTTGTATGGAAAAATCACCGTCGGATATCCTCTTAACTTCATTCAAAACATAATAACTCCAAACCAAACGTAAACAAACTATAAAAAAATGTTAAATAACTAAACACATATTTCGAGAATATACCAACTATACACACACTTAAAATATATATTTGTATACATATTTTTTTATAATTTTTTATAAATTTTTTTTTGTAAATAATCAGTTTAAAATAATCACTAATTTAAAAAATTAATAAAGAAGGAACTTTCTACTACAACACATAAATACTTGTCACACTTAAACATAACCACGTAAACACCTCAGCACAGGTTCTCCTAGTGAGGTGTTCACGAAACATACAACATTACCCAACCACAATTTCACATTCACTAACCTACCTTACACACAACACAACAAAAAGTTCATAAATTATGTTATTAGCTATTATGTATAAATATTAATAACTTTATGTAAACACTGTAATATTACATAGAAAAAAAAATCTATTCGTGGTATCATATTTTCATCTGATGATAGTCTATTCATTAATTTGAACGTTAACAAAAATAAAGCTCACTTTATAACCGACTTTTGAAAAATCAACCAGTTTTAATTAAATTTCAATAAACGAACACATTCAAAAATATATTTAAAGTATGCAATAAATTCAGTGCAATTTACCAATTTACAAAGTACCAATTCTAAATAATCTGATTAATGACGTAGGTATATAATCATAGGTAATTATGCAATTAGTTTGACAAATTGTCGTCAAGCCAATAACAATACATTTGTTGTGAGTTTATATTATTTGTGAGTGCATTTAAGGATATTAATTACCCTTTTATCAAATAAAAAATTACGTTAATTCGAATGATAACCGTTCAGAAAACATCTACAAATATTTAAACGTGTCTACAATAATTCCGATGTATGTTTTCTCTCTTTTAGGGTCTTCAAATATTTGGCTCTGTGAATTAATTTGGCTAATTTGTTTGCTTTTCGGAAGAAATCATATAGGTCTCATGGAAATGGTTTTGTCTCCCTTACTAAATATGGAAAAATATTTAAAAATGGTCAGAAATATTAACTAAACAGTGTTAGACAAAAAAACGCCAAGATGAATATTCAAATCTAAAAGATAACCACGAAATACTTAAAATGTTTACCTTAGGCTAATAATTATTGCTTATAATAATTGTTACCCTATAAAATATCGTTACCGATAATTTGGTGGCATTTTATGGACAAATGTGGTTAGCATTTTAATAACATATGAAAGAAACATAAACCCCATTTAAATCATAAATCTGAGGGGAGGTCCATTCCAGGGTATTTTCTAAAATGGCGTAATGGATAAATGTTTGCAGCATCCAGTATATTCAGATATTACCTAGATAATATGTGGGTTGTCGTAAAACGTATAGATAAATCTATAATCAAAACCAAAACCAACAATATATTTCATATTTTTTATAATCATTAACTTTGTGGCTCGCCATAATTCACAATAAATTTATTTTAGACAACTCTATCAATCAAACTCTACCGGTTTTGTAAGAACCCTTCCTTCGTCAGGAGAATATTAAAACTAATTTACGAGTAATACAGTTTTACTATTCTCCTGACGAAGGAAGGGTTCTTCCGAAACCGGTAGAGTTTGATTAAAATTTGAGTGGTCTAAAATTAATTAATATATTTTTATATGTAAATAATTATAAAAATAAATCCAAAATAGTAAATTCATAATAACAATAATAACTAAATTAAGTATATAAAAATATTAAAACGCAAATTATAAATTATCTTTATTTTGAAAAGAACGGCTTTGGTAGAACTATCTGCGAATTCTATTGCAAAAATAAAGCTATTAATTAATCAGCACTTATCGATTGACCCACCCCTATCGAGTTGTCATTCGTTAGCTAATGTCGATAGGGAGGGCTAATTAAGTGTATTTATATCAATGTTCGATAGGTACACGTAGTGCAAATTTGAGCTCCAAAACATGTTTACGTGTTTTGAGGGTCGTTAGGGCGATTAAGAACCTTCACAGGCCTAATGTCTCGTGCTAAGAGATTATTTTGTACTTTACGCAATATGGTTTGAGGGAATTTGATTATACAACTGTAGGGAAAATAATTCCCTCAAGGCCTATGTCATATTTGAAGATGCTGGGTGGAGGATCTTTTTGAGAAGAGAAAGGAGTGAACATGGGTCTTAGGAGTGTTGTAGGAGGTAGGAAACACAGAGATGGGCAAATCGTTCCACAGCCGAGCTGTCGAACACAAGAACGAGTCATAGAAGCGACCCGTTCTCATGTGACAAATGTCAACCATGAACATATGTTGGGCGCGCGTTTGGCGTGTTTCCCAACTATGCACTGGTGCCGAGAGGATCAATGACGCTATATTCTCGGAGCATCTTCCATTGAAATACCGGTAGAACAAGGATAGCATTCCCACCCGACGCCTGTACTCTAAATATTACAATCCATTTGTTAAGATAGCAGAATCCATCTGCCCGTTTCTGCACAGAGTCAAATGTGTTTTTTAGGTACTTTGGGGCTCCAGACCAGAGGTGGCTGCCAAATTCAACCGTGGAGCGCACTTGCGATTTATACAGGGTTAGCAGTTGTGTACTATTGAAGTATCTGCTGGCCCTGTACAGTACGCCCAGTTTCTGAGAGGCTTACTTAAGTCTAACTTCGATGGAGCCCCCGTATCTGAACTGATCATTTAGAGTTACACCAAGCATTTCAATGGAGGGCTTGTTCGGAACATTGATCCCTTTTAGACGTAATCAGACATTATCGGATCTTTGAAACATTATTCTTACCCCAAGACAAAACACTCTCAAGGTAACCGTTCATTCTTCGGTTCAAAGCCCTCCGAGCCATTGGAATTTGTGCACCCTTTGGGGGCTTGTCAAACAAAAAGTTATCATGGACTGTAATGTCATCCGCGTAACAATGAATTGATGCACATGTCAAAACGTCATTGATGTGCAACAAAAACAAATAAGGAGACAGAACCGATCCCTGTGGGACTCCAGCGTTTATCGAATGCGAGGAAGAGGTGAATCGACATTTCCCTCAAAAAGTCGGCAATCCATGTACACCTAGACAAAGTATTTGATTTTCTAAAAAAAAAAGATCGTGACTATCACACTTATGGACTGAATTCATCAATCTGTCTATGAATTCATAACTGAATGTTTCTTCAAACTTCGCAAAATCACTTTGTGGCGTCATTTTGAATTAAATTAAAACAAATAACTTTGTTTAAACCACTAATATAATCACAATTACCTTCATGTTTCAAAACCGATGGTTTCTTCGTCAGGGTAGTAATGACATTAATAACAAAATAAACAAACAAGTATAGACTAAAAAGAACTATGGACAAAAATATTTTAGAGAGAGGTGATTAATTAATTAAAAATATCGTAAAAAAAAAAAACAATTATTTAAAATTAAATATAAAAATTATTTAAAAAATATGAAAAATTACATTATATAAATTATCAAAACATAATAAAGATGTTTAAACAACAAAAATAAATTATTTTAAATATAATTATTAATAAGAAAATAAATTTAAGAGATGGCTATTTTAAAAAAATATTTGGTTATTAATAATATTTAATTTACTATTAACACTTTTTCTAATTTCTAAAATTTCTAAGTTTGCTAATTGTAAATCTGTTGAGTTTGTGTGTAAAATTTTTAAGCCTTTATTTATATCAAAAGAATGATTTGTTTCTAAAATGTGATTGGCAAATTCAGAATAATTATTATTATTCAAACACCTTAGATGTTCTTTAACTAAGAAAGAAAAAAAAAAGTTTTTAACTCTGTAGTCTGATAAATAAATTAAGTATATTGGGTTTTCACTGTTTTCAAATAAATCTATTAATCAACGAAACAAACCCTCTATCATTATTTCAGCAACGGGTAGATGTTAGAAAATACCCTGATTTGTTACCACTAAATAGATCATCATTCAGTTCCAGGAAGGTAGGTCCAACCCTAGCTAGCTTTTAACTAAGCTTTCAAAATTCCATGAAACAAGAAATTTCAAATCAAACATTCACAAGTGCAAACTGAGGCCCTGTTGTTTTCTCTTCACGTGTGACAAACTCATCAAATAGCCATGAAGGACCATTTTGTTATTTTGACAGATGAAAGATTCTCGTTAAATGCTGATTCTAAAGTCCGTTTCAGATTTTGAACAAATTGCGATTAGCAGAAGAGGACAACTAAAATAACACAGTTATATCATTAACAAGCTTGTCAGCTTATTACAATCTAATACGAAGCTGAAACGTACCTAGAATCGGCGTCGAACGGGAACCTTTCCAATATATATATATAAAAATAAATAAAAAATGGCGCTGAATTTCAATTTGATGACAATGTTACATTTGCCTCTCTGCGAAACAAGTTGACCTTAGTAAAATTGGTAATAAAACTGGTTAATTTCGATTCTAGTACACGGAGAAATATGTTATTCTTAAATACGATTATTTTAATCGTAAAAACAATTTAAAATGGGACTGAAGTTCTTATTCAGTAATTTCGTACGTATACCACCAAATTATATTTACATTTTCCCGCCAATAAACATTGAAACACTGTTAATTTGTTCGTAAGAACTTCAGTCCCATTTTTAACCGTTTTTACGAATAAAATAATCGTATTTTAGAATAACATTTTTCTCCGTGTAGATCTTGGAACGGTAGACCTCGCGTAAAAAAAGTAAAACTAATTTTTTCGTATTTAATAAATCAAAACCAAAATCTCCTCTGAAATCTTATGTTTAGCAGGTATTCAAATAGAAACTGATTTTACGACGTTTTCGTATTTGAAAAAAATAAACTTTACTCAACGGCCACCATCTTAAACCGGCATTGGAACGTAACAAACATATTTGCAGGCCGATAGAATGCCAAATGGTATATAATATTATATCGTATCATACTCAGAATAATATTATTATAATCTCATGTTCAATTATTCTGAATAGATATGGACAATTTAGTTATTAATTAATAGAAGACTGAACACAAATGGCGAAAACAAAAAAAATCGAATAAGCTTGTGAGCAGTCCGCAATGGAGTTCTAGTACCTTCCCTGGTTGATGTATGCCAGTGGGGCATGGAACATGCAGAGGAAGCCTGGAAGAAGACTGAATGCTGTTGAAATAAGATCCCTGAGGCGTACGTGTTATAAAATCATATATTATTACCGTGAGAGAAACGTGTTAATTATATTTTATAATAGGGGCGGTTAAAAAGTAATCGACCCAAGTAAGAATACAAAACTTTTTCGGACAAAACTCAGTTTATTATCGGAAATGTATTTTTTTAGCCCTATTCTCTTCGTCAAATTATTTTCCAATTTTTCGATGCCCTCCGAACAACACGATTTCTCGAAGTCCTAAAAATAGGTCTCTGTTTCAGCGATGACCTCCTCATTATTTCTTACTACCAAGCTGTTTCTCAAAGTTTGTAAATAAATAAAAGTCGCAGGGGACCAATGAAGAGAATATGGTGGATGAGGAACAGAGCAATACGTGGAGTTTGGTCATTGCGAATGCGCACTTGTGCGACCTTGCATTGTCCTTGTTGAAGAGCACACCTTTCCAATTTCGCTACAAATAGGTGTCTAATCGGTCCAAAATTTCTGCATAACGTACGCCCGTGATTGTTTTTCCCTTTTCCAGGTATAATATATCGTGCGCATCCCAAAAACTGCAACCATGACCTTACTGGTAATAAATATGCCAGGAGCAGTCCGCTGTTTCAACTCCTGGGTTTCTGATGAAACCATGTTTCGTCCACGGTTACACAAAATGTCTAAAAAAAAATTTTAAAATCACGGCGCATAAAGTTCTGCTTATTTATGATATTTCATTTCATGCATTTTTGTAAAAATGCAAAAGTTGTTCACTTTCAATGACTGTCAAACACAAAGCTGGTAGAAAATTTTACAATAGTCATATTGTGAAGGTTTGGATTTACGAATAACAACATTGCTTGATACTGGTTACGCCATCTTTTGCCTATGCCATTTACTTTTCAACTGCCCCTAGTTTACGGCAATATTAAGCCAATAAAGATCACATTACATTTTTATTCCGATTGGTTTTTAATTGGTGTCTTAATGGATTGCAAAAAATATATGATCTGATGTATTGCGTGTGGATGGAGTTTGGTTGTGAGAAGGAATGTGTAGCTAAAAATATAAATAATAATACGCTACTATACTCATGGAATTAATGTTTCAAATAAAATTGAAATTCTGATTTCGTCTATATTCAGGCATGCATTGTAGGTATAAATTGACAAACCCAAAACTACTTATTTGTATTTACTTCACACAGAATTCCTGCGCTGACGAGGCAACTGAAGAAAAAACAGTTTGCAACTAAACTTGCTGTCCTGTGTATGTGTATGTGTATCAAAAACCGTTGTCAATGGAAACGTAAGCAGTGATTTGAAACTCACTATGCTAGTTGAGTTTTTAAGATGACAGCTGATTGTTCTTCGTCTATGGTTAAACAAGCTGAGATAATTATTGGAATCGTAAAATTGAGTAGGAAGTTTGTTTGGAAACCACAGCAACCAGCAAGTTTTAGTTTGGTTTCAGTTTGTTCAGTGAGCGGATCGCATAATAAAAACAATTCTCTTTCTTAAATTTTTACAAAATTACTTGACATCATTTTAATTAAATGAAACAAATTACTTTATGTAATATTAAATACCTACAGTAATAAGATATTATACCTTTAATCCCATTTATTAAAAATACCAACACAATCATTAAAAAAGGTACAAGATATTAAAAAGAAACAAAGCCGTGCATATTTTCAAGCGAGTCAAATTTAGAATTAAACAATCACCAAATAATTAGATTTTTTTAAATTTAGTTTGGAGACAAATAATAGTAAAAATAACAACACAACAACATCGCTGAAAAATATGAACAAACAGATGAACATTAGAGTAAATTAAATAAATTGAAAAAATTTATTAAATTCTTTACGGAACTTCATTTAATTCGATGATTGATGGAGATTGGCAATTGAGACGGGGACTTTGAAGGTATAGATATAATTTGAATGTTAATCGTCTTGAGGGGAAATAGGGCGGCGACGCCGACGCCTCCTTCCACCGCGACGCCTTCTCCTCCTGCTGGACCGCGACCTTCTCCTTCTGCCCACCATCACCCCGCGAACCCTCCTCGCCCTGAAACCGGATGGTCGTCTTCTGCCATTTTGCGTTCCCACTAGAGGTGCTGCAAACTTGAACCAGATCTCTCCCTGAGAATCAGAACATTCACTTCCACAATCCTCTTCGTTTTGTTCATCGACTTTTGGGTACATCTTGGGTCAATACACTGATTTCTTCGTTAAATACACAATTAATTTAAATAAATTCCTTAAAGTAACTAGAATTTCGCTTGAAAACCGTCGGGTGTTAAATAATTTAGTAAATAGAAAACTCAACGTTCGTGGTCAGCGCCAAAAAGGAAGTGAAAAATAATCTTAGTTCTAATTTCTGTAAACAATTGCTTTTCATTTTGATTCGAAATTTTATTTTTGTTTTTTTAAATAAAATTCTAATGCTTTTCAATTTTTGCGTAGGTACCTACGCTAGGCAACATAATTGAAATATAACCATCGCTAATTTTTTATTTATTTATTTGAATACATGATTTATTGAAAGTACATACAGTTTATTGTGATATTTCACCCTCCATGCTAGGGATGACTCTGTGTTATTGCGGGTGAATTTTACGTTTGTGGTTTGGGGATATACATTCATTAGTATTGGTTGATAATTTTCATTAATTTATACTGTGCACACAATTTTTCTACAATAAAAAAGTTATATGTAGTTAGATAGGATTACAAGAATAATATGAAGAAGTTAAAGAATTATTGGAAAAGAGAAATTTAAGGAATTATTAGTATATAAATCACAGCAATCAAGGTAGAAAATAAAGATAAAGAATAAAGATAAATTATGTTTTGCCTGCTTTTAATACTTTGCATCCTATTCTTTTGTGAAATTAAAATTAAAATTTAAAAAAAATGTATAGTTGGATTGGGTTACAAGAAGAAGATGAAGAAGTTAGAGAATTTTTAGAAAATGAAAAATTTGAGGGATTATTAGTATATAGATCATAGATACTAAATATTCTTGTACATACTATAGTGCTAAGATAGAAAATAAAGATAAATTATGTTTTGTCTGAAAAGTGATTAAATTGATAGAGTGTAAAATGAATGGGTATTGTAATTGTAATGTATTCCATGTTTAAGGATCCATCTCGTTATTTGTTTTTTAAAGGAATGGGGTTGGCTCACGGTTTTTAAGTTTTCAGGAATAAGGTTATAAAATAATTAGGAACACCGGTGAAAAATATAACACCTTTTAGGAAACATATTCATACAGATTTTGAATATAACATAAGTTTATGATTTCAATTTTCCACGGCTAAAAGTCTTACCGTGATTAATTTTTGTGGTATTATACCGTGTTGCTTTACCTCCATACGATAGAATTAGATAGTTGCGGGGCAGTTAGGGGCATACAAATCCATTACGCTATACGAAGGTTTTATCGCTACACGAGAGACTTTTTTGAATTTGTATGAATTTTGGAATAGTTTTCCTACTATCGCGCGACTAAAGTATCTCGTCCTCGGGCGTCTTTAACATTCGGGGGTTCACAATTGAACTGAAAAATCCAGATAAAATCCTGCCTTTTCTAGAGGTGGAGGTGATGTGAAAAGAAGACGGCGACAATTGATTTTCTATACACCAAGCATAGAAAATCAACTCGTACGAATCGTTACCTACATGCTGAATAACACCACCATCCAGCGCAGAAAAGGGGACCGAGCAACCAGAATTTGCGAAGAACCTAAATTCGAATCAGGGCCCCTAGCACATTCGATTGATAAGGATTGTATAAATATTTTTCGGTAACTTCTCCTCGTTCCCTAGCATGATTGCAAATCGCCAACGAATAAGTGACATTTCACAATGACTAAATGTCCGTAATACATTCGATATCAACTGTTGTTTTTACGTTAGCGATCTGCAGTTGTCATAGGGAACGATGGAAATTACCGAAAGTTTTCCTATCTATCGTTTGATAGATTCTCCTGCCTTAACAAACGGATTGCAATCTTTGGAGCACAGGCGTCGGGTGGGAATGCCATCCTTGTTCTCCCGGTATTTCAATGTAAGATGCTCCGAGAAACTAGCGTCATTGATTCTCTCGGCACGGTACATAGTCGGGAAACATGCCAAACGCTCGCCCAACATATGTAATCGGTTGATATTTGGCACATGAGAACGGGTCGTTTTTACGACTCATTCTTGAGTCAAACAGCTCGGTTCCTCTCCTCAAAAAGACCCTCCGCGCAACATCTTCAAAGATGACATAGGCCCGGATGGAAATTATTTTCCTCCGGGCCTCCTGTATGTAGTTAATATTAAAAAAAAATCGTTATCGATCGAGTGTGCTAGGACGCCAGAGCTTAAATAGCTAACCGATATAACGGTAACCCTGGAAGACAAATCATAAGAGCCAAATCTACCACCAACAAAGACAGAATTGAATTAGTCGTAAAAGGTGAAATTTTTAAAGATAAATTTCCAATCGTCTTTCTAGTTTGCCAACCAAAAATGTTTTCATATATTTAAGAAAGTTTACAATATTTGTTTTGAAAAGACAATGATCCTAATGGCCACTACACACGGTACTGCGAACAGCCGGCTTTTTGCAGATGGCTAGAAATCGCATCGTTAGTAGGCAAAACCGGCTGCCGAATTGTTATTATTCGTCTGCCGTATTATTATTTCTTTACTGCCGGAGCGATTGTTTCCACTTTCTGCCGCATTTGCGCGCAGAGTATTATTATTTTACTACTGCGGCGTCCGAATTGGTGCTGCCGCAGACGGATTCTGGCTGTTTGCAGCCAGAACGACATGGTCCGTACACGTGATCACAGCGCCCGAGAAATCAACTTACTCAGTGGCGTTTCTTCACAAGGGGACCATGGGGACAGTCCCTACTTATAAACGTTTAATGTTAATGGTATATTTATACCGTAGAAATGAAATAAATAAACTACTATTACATATACTCTACACTATTCCTGAAACCTAACAAGAAAAAAATTGACAATTCTTTGTGTTCACAAAAATAATGAATGCGTTCTGAACATAAAAGTAATTGCAGAAATATAATCTAAAAAATTACTTCGGTTAAGTAATTTTTAATTTCTCTCCTTCCTTCCTTGTAGCATAATAATAATTTATTGCATATGACGTTTTAGTAAAATAATAATATTGATATCGATTGATCGGATTATTTCTATAGCGCCGTTCTCGTGGTTAAAACACCTCAAACCGAAGTACAATTTGTCTTGTGCTATTTTTATTAAACTTCATATTTACATAATTGTAGAAAGCAATCACTTTGTGGTTTGACATATATAAATAAAACACTTGTTTTGTTTAAACCACGAGTTTTTGGTTGTGAACAAGTGTTTATTTTTATTTAAACTTAATATTTATTTACGCACCCTATTTGATGGTTCTGGTTAGGTGCGTGACTTATCTTCGTACCTCATAAAATTTTCTGTAAGAAATTATATTATTACTATTTGGGTATACCTATATTTGTATTGAGTCTCGTATCGTTACTTTCTGGCAGTGAGACGTCAGTATCTACACATAAAAATGACGGTCCCCGCCATCGAAAATGTGCTCGACCCGCCACTGATCTTACTGCAAATAGCATGGTCTAGTGGCAACCACCAATCTGCAGAACTTCTGTAGCACATTAAGCCGGGTCTTTTGCTTCAACAAAGGTTAATAAAGTAATAACAAAGCGTGATAAAGGTTTGTAATTTATAATTTATAAACAAACTTTACAAAAACTATTCGTGTTTATCGTTGAAATATTTTAACGACGTATATACTGTTATTCATATTTGAATTTGATTATAATTAGATGCTCTGTTATGTTATATTATCGAACTCGTATGTTCTTTCCGTAATAGTATGTACCTTATCTGACATTATTTTTTTAAACCTGAAATGTTCCATGGTAGCAGTATCAAGTATTTTGTCTTCTGAAATTGACTTCTTTTAGCAGAAATTCTGACGATAGTGTAATTGGTCAAAATGGAATCTCTTTTAATATTAATTTTAGTGCGTATTATACCTAACCGAACCCACATATTATATCGACCCATAATCGGCAGAACAGCGTAAGCGACAAACAGCAAAGTGTTCAGGAGAAGGTTTTTTTTTAAATAACTTTCTTAGTTGATTCAAAAAATGATTTTGGTTAATTACGATTATTGATATTTGGTTACTGCCTGTATAGAACTGATAATGCAATTATCTGAATGCCTTCAGTTGTGGAGATAGTGGCGGTTACGCTGTTTTGCCTATCACCCTGACAGATATTTTCCCTTAGAAATGTCGCTTACGCTCTTTGGAGTACATGGTTTTTTTTATATTTATTTATTTACACATATACTGCACAACATGTGCCATTAACATAATTGACATACAATATAAATAGTACAACAACATGAAGAATGACTAACAGTATATTTGTAAGTTAAATATAAGGAAAAAAAAATGTAAAAAGTAAGTAGTAAGATTATAAGTAGTAGGTTAAGGGTAAAATATAAATGTAAAGTGAAAAATATGGTATAAAGTATAAGTATAAGTATAAAGTACAAGCTTTAAATTATTAAGCAAAAATAAAAAAAGTTAAAAGTGAGAATAAAATAATAATAATAAAAAAAGTAGAAATATAAGATATCTTTAAAAGGTACAATGATTTAAATATAAAATATAAAGTAAAAAGTCCTCATAGGAGCAATGAAAAATAAAAATAAAATAGAATAGTTAAGAGGTCGATATTATGGATTATAAATATTAACCGATATGATGAATTTTACAAGTACCTATGATTTCTAATGAATTAATGTTTTGCAAGTACTGGTAAGCATATTATGTTTACATGATCATTATGTTTACATGGTACTAGAAGACAAATTTTGTTTAATGCATCTTTTGTATGATGCCAGATTACCGGCGTGATCGATATTAGCATATTTATTGCCAAAAGTGTGTAAGCGATTTATTGTTGCATTTTGTTCTGCGGTGGTCCCAGAGTTATTACAATAAAAAGGTGTTTGGAGTCGAGTAGGTCTAAAAGGAAAATGAGCGGTGGCAAATATTTTTCTCAATGGATTAAAGAATGAATATTGTTTAATTATTTTTGCTGTTATGAATTTATTCCCATAATTAATTAGGTATGTGTGGTCGATTAACGATTAACCATTGTCGATTTCGATTAACAATTAGTTTTATTTTCACTGAAATAAAAACTTATTTAAAAAAAGTCGCAGGAGGCGACAATGTTGAAGCAAGAGACCCGGCTTAAGCATTTCGCAAATTCATTTCGAAAGTGACCGAGTTCGGGAGCGCTGTGAATACGTGTTCACAGAGCAAAAGAAACCAACTTACTGCAAAAAGCATCGTCTGGAGGCAACCTCCAACCTGCGATTTTTAGCCAGCTGCTAAAAGCTGCTAAATGTCGGGCTGTTCGCAGTATAGTGTGTAGACCACTTTAGGCAAATATTTTATTTCTTCAAATTTTGCAAATTCACTTTGTGGCACCATTTTATTGATGAAAAATTAAAACACTTTGTTTTTACCACGATAATCTTTATTTTCACAAATCGACATGTTTCGAGAACGATGTTCTCTTCCTCAGGACATTAATTGTACTAAAAACTAAATAATCAAGTATACAATGCTATGCGTGGGTAGAAATTGAAGTAGTGGGGGGAGAGAGGTGGTGAGGGGAGGTGCTTAGAAGATCAACATGGAAGAGTAGGGAGGGGGAGAGACGTGGAAAGGGGAGGAGCTTAGAACATCAAAGACAAAAAATTACAATGGAAATATGTTTAAAATAGGGTTATTCACAAAATTGATTTGATTATTAATAGATAAAATTTATTAAAATTTATACGCATAGCATTGTGTACTTGATTATTTAGTTTTTAGTACAATTAATGTCCTGAGGAAGAGAACATCTCGAAACATGTCGATTTGTTAAAATAAAGATTATCGTGGTAAAAACAAAGTGTTTTAATTTTTCATTAAATATTTTATTACTGCTTTCAACTTCACAAATCCGTACATTAGAATATCGTGTGATTTTAAAGATAGTAATAATGTTTGGATCATTTCGATCCGTTTTCATAAGAAAATCATCTCTAGACGCTTGTGCACTAAACAACAATAAAACAAGTTATTCTCGTATCTTATTTGTGTCCATTTTCATTTCACTGCTTTTAATTTAAATTTGTTTTAATTGTTGTTGACAGTTTTAGCCACCATTCTATTTCCGCATACTTGAAATTTTTAATCCTCGCAACTTTCCGACTGTTGTCGCTATCCCAAACTACGGGAGAGAGATAAACCCCAGGAACTCAGAAGTTAGGGGAGGTGGGAGGTCCATACGTTATTTTAGAGAATATTTTGCTAGCGGGGCATACGCAGTACCTGGCGGTACGTCAACCGACCAACCTACACACTGCCTGTTGTTTCTGAATTCCTGGGAGCTCCACCGAGTTACCTGTGGGAAATGTATGTCTCTAGGACCGGCTAAAGTATGCCAAGCATTTAGCTATCCAGCCGCGTGTTTCAACCCTCGAAGCTCTGAGGGATGAACAAACTGTTTACGAAATTAGCGGCTAAAAGGGGGCATTTCACAACCTCTGAGAAAACGGTCGAGTAACTAACTAACTACTCGCCAATCACACAATTAACTTTGCAGTAAAACAGTTATATTATATTTGATGTGTAGCCTTACCCAGGGGTAGTGAAACAGATAAAATACGCAACTTAACGAGGGTGGTAAAATCCCTTTTAATCGTGAAAATTCTCTGGCCCATAAGCAAGAAAATGTATACATAATGACGGATTTTACAGGATAGGATATAATATAAAACTATTGATTGGTATTGAAAATTGAAAAATAAAAAAATTTAAGCAAGTTTACGTTTCATCGTAATTATTTTTTGGATTATTATGCAGTATAAAAAAAATAAAATATTAATGTTTTACGCGCGTGGTCGAGATATTTAACATTGTGACCTACCAGGTAAGTATGGTCCTGTACATTTTCATTTAAAAAAAAAAAAAAATACATGTACATTTACATTTTTAAGCAGCACCGCGCTAGTTGTTCAGATGCATTGTACATATAGTTTTTTATCGCTGATCAAAGAACCGGTGGATTTGCATCCATTGTTTTAGCCATAGGTTTTTTATATTTGTCTAGTGTGTAGTTAGAAGTAGGATTGTAGAAATTATTGAAATTTGCACAGCGCCTTTGAGGTGATTTATCACAAAAACGGCGCTATACAAGTCATCCAATTATTATTATTATTTATTAGCACACAACTAAGTGTTGTGAGCTAAGATAGCGATCCTACCTATTACAATAGATTAAATACTACCGCCTGTCTCGGTTATCTCCCGTCTCGCTCATGTACACGGGAAGTCAATCGGGCCACTAAGCATTCCCACACAACTGTTCAACCATCTAAAGCCGGTGAAACTATGGCATCCGCAGTTGGGGTAGGTAAATAGAGAGGAAGGAGATATGGTAGAGAAAGGTGAGGAAGTACCTAGCAATTCAGTTCTGGTCACAAAATACGGTTTAAGCCATTTCAAGCAAAGTTTTAGCGTTTAGCGCTTCTTATTTTGCTTATTTAGCCAACATTTCGGGCAGCGTTACAGTGTCCATCATCATGGCGAATGTAAACGAAACGCTGTCTAATATACGAGAAAGTGCAACATAACGGGCATAATAACCCAAAAATAAATCACGATAATACTTATACTTTTAGCCGTGTAAATCTTTTATCAAATTTACCTTTATTCTGACGATTTTTGACGGATTTGCTATTTTTTCCTATAAATTTCATATAAAATTTCATACACTTAAAAGTACGACATAAAATATAAACACAAATGCACAACAAATTAGTTATAATTACATCGTAGAAAAATGGTGGTATTAAAAAGACTCGCAATCAGCTGTGGGCTAGCGAAATATATTTTATTACATAATGTAATGTGATTTCACTTCTAATAAATACGGACCCACGCAACACATGATATAGGGCGTGAAATATTTTAGTTATCAAAATAATCATGTTCTCTACACATGCAACAATATATTTGAAGAACATATTGTATATATATTATATTTGTATTCAGGTGCGCGATGGTACAATATATTATTATTGTCCAAAAATATATTTAATGTAACCGAAACATTGAAATGTGATCATTTCAAAAAGCAAATTAACTTACTGAAATTGAGTAATCATATATTGTACCCTTAATGTACGTTTTACATCATCTGTACTCTGTACCATCCAGCATTAGAAAGGTTATTATTTTTTTTTCTAAAACTCTTCTCTAAAATTGTGTTTGTTGAATTACGTTTTGTAGTTATTTTGATTGATGCACACCCTTATTTTGTAAAATGAATTATGTTTGGATTTACGTAGTGTAGTGTTCAGTTTGTATACGTTATGTGTAATAAGTCTTGGTTTATTGCACGCATTATTTACAGTAATTTTTTTGATTGTGAAAATTGCATTAAATTTTTTTTTTTTTTTTAAATATTGACAAAAAATTGACAACAATTATACACAAGCAAATGCTTTAAATGGAAGAGTAGTAATTTAATATAAGATGTTAAATAAAATATATTTATAATGTTATAATTACAATTTTCACAAATAAAATAAAAAAATTAAAAAAAAATTTAGAACCTATCGAAAATAGTAGTACAGAAAACTTTCATAACGAACTCAAAAAGTTGTTTATATTGTGTTTATTCCCTAAATCGCTAAACCATTTACGTTTTATGATTTTACGGAAATAAATTGGGTAGATTCGTTAACAAACTATTTTATTGTAATTAGCTTTTAAGACTTATGATTTTCTTTTGTAAATATATGTACCTAGGTATTTCAAATTTAAAAAAAAAAAAAAAAAAATTGACTTTAAAATAGCGTAATCTTAGGCAGGATTAGTATTAATCTTAGGACTTAGTGAGGATAGTCACGAGTGTTGCCAGCGCATAACTCTCTTAAATCCGCATAACTCAATTCCTTACAACGAAGCTCGATTATTGTAACTCTTATTACGTTAGCTCTTTTAGGGGAGGTATAATTTTATATATATATATATATATATATTTTATTTTTTATTTTTATTTATTTTCTTTTTTTTTTCTTTTTGGACACTTAGTCATTGTGAACTGTCACTTATTCGTTTGCGATCTGCATCTTAGTCATCATCATCTGGACACTTAGTCATTGTGAACTGTCACTTATTCGTTTGCGATCGCAGTTGTCCTAGGGAACGATGGACGATGGAACGATGGACCATGCTAGCACCCCAGAGAATGAAATTTTTCCAATATATACTTAAAGATAAAAATGATCCATTCGTAATGATGTCCAAATGTGCGGTTTTTTCATTGTAGGTATTTTTGATTAATGCATAATAACAATTCATTCACATTGTTAAATGTTTTTGTATAAAGAGCTTGAAAGGGTTGAGAGAGGTAGGAATTTAGTATTGTTTAGTTTTGGAGAAGGTTTTGTTGCAACTAAGGCGGGAGTAATCATGTTGGAAAATTTGAATACGTTAAAATAATTGTTGGGGTTAAATTGAGCAATTATACCACAAAGGATATCACGAAGCTACCTCAGAGAATAACCTGCACTTGTTTTAAATACTCGTGTAGCTGAAAATAAATCAGTGTACGATATCTAAAAAGGGTAAAATTCACAATTTTCTCTTTCTTAGATGGCGCTTATCTAATTGTTTTTTAAGAAAAATCTTTTTGCAAGATATGCTTTAAAATATCAAGGTAAATCGTTTAATAAATTTATTTGACAAATATGACAGTCACATAATAGTATGCAATGGCTGTATTGGATAAAGCGTATATACAGGTTAGACGTGAGGTTCTGGGTTCGAATCCCATTTGCGAGCATTATCTTTTATTATTTTTCTGTTTCTTGTTCATTTTCATATTTTTAAAATTAGATTATTATTGTTATCTTCTTCTTCAATGATATATTACATTGATGGGAATAACCTGCAATTTTAAAAAGAGAGTTTTTCTTATACAAATTTGTAAATTGTTTGTTTATGCCTGTACATACGATTACTCATTACGAGTATGGATAATTAGTTTACAAAGACGTACAAATACAACATCGTATCGGTGATTCAATTCAGTTTCGTATTATTTGTTTTCCTTTCTGGAAGGAATTGGTTTTTTATGCGGTAATAATTATTAACTAAATATTGACATTTATAACAAACAATAAATGTCAATATTTTAAAACATAACGTCATTTTTTTATCGTGTAATTAAATTAGCGGCATCTGTGAAAAAGCAGATTATTATTACTTATAAGTATGCCGACAAATTAATGAAGCAAAAATAAAGATTTTTATTTAATGACCGCATCTTTTCTAATTTTTTTGGTTTCAGATTTTTGATTGAGTTTTGCTAATATTTTATTCATTAATTAGAATATTATAATTTAAGTTTTACATATTAATATTAAAAATAAAAACGAAAAAAAATAAAGAATTTAATGAGTTGTATAATATATTTGAATTGATTTCAATGACATCAGAGAATTTTGATACAATAATTAAATTGATAGCAAAACTTATTTTAATTTTACTGTTCTCAAGAAATATCACCTGAAGAGTGCATTTTTATTTTTTAAATGAATACCACACAAGAGTCCCAACTACTCCCGTCTGGAGCCAGTGAGACCATGGCATCCCCAATTGGGGTATGTTGTGAGAAGATGGATGGATGTGGAAGGAGATGGGGAAAAGGAAGGTGGGGAAGAACCTGGCTTTTCAAATCTGCTTATCAAACACTACGTTTGTCTTCCACTCTGTAAAGTGCTGCAAAAATATCTACCATATATTATTTTAAAGTAATTATTAATCATATAAAAAAAGGCTTATTCAAGTGAGGTTAAATAATTTAAGTATTAAAGAATAACACGTAAACTAAAATTTAAAAAAAAAATTATCTATCCGCTTATAAATATTTGCTTTCATTATGTTATTTTTTATTCACATTTTTTCTAAGCCATAAAGGTATATATTATTTATTTTTCCTTTGTTGATTTTTTTTCTTTCGATGTTTTCTATTATTAAAAATGGTATTAACTAATACCACAGTAAATAATAACATTTTGTTTGATCTTTGATAATGTGAGTTAATTGTGAAATTATTAACCCCGATACAGGCGAACCCTAGTGGGATTAATAATTAATGCTAAACAATGTATTTTAATTGTAAAGAAATAATAAATAAATAAATAAACAAATAAATTTGTGCACGCCCGCCGGGTTCAAACCCGCCTACTTCAGATTGGGAGACTTGACAAACAATGTTATGCTTATGTGAATACAGCATACGGGCGTGCTTGCCGGGTTCAAACCCGCGACCTTCGGATTGGGAGACTTGACAAACAATGTTATGCTTATGTGAATACAGCATACGGGCGTGCTTGCCGGGTTCAAACCCGCCTATTTCAGATTGGGAGACTTGACAAACAATGTTATGCTTATGTGAATACAGCATACGGGCGTGCTTGCCGGGTTCAAACCCGCGACCTTCGGATTGGGAGTGTTATGCTTATGTGAATACGGCATAAGAGTACCAATTGCTCCCAACTATCCAGAGCCAGTGTGCCAATGGCATCCCCATTTGGGGTATGTTTTGAATCTGAATGGAATGCGGAAGAGAAGAAGGAAGTGGTTATTCGTATGTGGTCACCAAACACGGACTAAAGCCATTGAGAGCAACGTTTTATTTCTGAATGGTGATTGGTGATCTTTCACCAGGACAATACTTAATCAAAAAAATCGCATTGGAATCTGCATACATACGTTGAATAAAATCACTTCCTCAAAGATATTATTGATATCCATTAAAATATATATATGTAATCCTTAGAAATATATCATAAAACACTTTGTGTAAATTAAAGATGCACTTTATCAGAATTGATTGTATTAGGTATATTGTTGTGTAATTTTATTTTATGATCTCGTAATTCAATGTCGTTATTTTATTGGTCAATGACATAATTATACTTGTCACTGTCATACGAATGTGTAAAGAGTATTTTTCTATTTTCTATCTCTTTCTAGCACCAATAAGGTGTCTTCTCTTCTATTTCTATCTCTTTCACTTAATATTTTATTTCTTATATATATGTCTGTAAGTAATTATCTTTAGTTGATATAATAAGCCCTGACGAAGCTTGAGCTAAGCGAAACCTGGTTGAATGTTAATTTAACTTGATTTTAACTTGTTGCATACAAAAAATATATTTTTTCAATACGACGTAAAATATTTGATAGTTCTCACCTTTTTTACGAATTCAATTTTTATGACAGTTATTTTGTGATATAATACAAAAATTACATCAAAATAATGTAGATAAAACGAACTTCCTAGTAATCACTCAAATCTATACTTTCCACAATGGATTTATATTAAAAAAATGAAAGAATAAATATAGACTTAATTTTGTCCGCCATCTTTGGTGCCCGGCGCGTCTTTAACAATTAATATTAACTATTCGGAGTGGCTAAACGAGAATGGCCCAAGCGATTCTGACCTTGTTCTTCATACAATTTCTTTATACATAAGGGGCAAAATCGCTTCAAACATCCGGACCCGCCGGGGGGACTGCGGCCTACAAGAGGTTAAATGAATATTAATTGAAAATAAAAGTGGTGTTTTTCAAAGTGTGTTTTTTCATTTATATATATAATGTCACACCCCAAAGTACTTGCTTCCTTCAATAGAATTATTTTTAATTGGCATAATTAAATATCCACTCTGATCTTCCATATTTTCTTAATAACATTTAATTAAAAATTCAAATGTTTGAAGAACCGTTTCTAAGAAGTTCAACAATCGTGAAATTATTTAATTAATTAGTTTAATTAATTGTATCCCTAACTCGATGCCTTAATAAATTATTCAATAGAAACTTTTGTCCATAAAAGTCCGTACAACCAAATCAGGAACAATAGACAGGATTCCACTTCACAGAATCTCTCTCGACCTTAGGTATGTTTACAATTTATTTGTGTCTTCCTGGAACCGGAAGCCGTATCTTAGTGAATCGGAGGCGGAAGCGTTTAGGAAATGAAACTGACACTCCAATAAGGGCAGGAGGAAATGAAGCCGAACCGACGGTTGCCAGTTAGTCAATGTTTCACACGTTGTTTAAGCTATTCATATGTGTTTTCCTATCCTTGTTCAATTCGTGGAAAGGTCATAAGAATATATTCTACGTCCATAAAGAATAAAAATACTTCCAACGTTCACAGGCAGGTTGAACATAATATAAACGTTCAATTTCACTAAAGATTTTTTTTTAAATATAACTCCACGCAGGAGACTTAGGGAAAAAAATCACTTAGAGCCTAAATTATCCCTGGATGTGAGGTCTTTTTGGGTAGAGGAAAGAGCGAACAAGGGTCTTGAAGATGCCCATGACTATGGCATCCCCAATTGGAGTATGTTGTGAGGCTGAAGGTAAGTGGGGAAGGGAAGGAGATGGGGAAGAAGAAGGTGGGAAAGTACCTGGCTATTCAGATCTAGTCACTAAACACGGCTAAAGCCATTATTAAGCAACGTTTCAATTCTGAATAGTGGTCTTACACCAGGGCGATACTAAGAGTATCTTCCACTCTGAAGCGACCTTTCGAATGGGAGTCAAGTGTCTTACCACTCGACCACGGACGGTCGTCGAATTTGGGAGGCGGGTATGGACCGCCGCGCCTTGAGAAGCATTAATTGTATAATCAACTCCTCTACTGTAGTGGTTCGATACGTTTGGAGATTTAACAGGGGAACCATAGTTGATGAAGTGAGTTTTTTTTCAGGTCTTGGTAACGGATGCGACCGTCCACTTACTACGTGGTGGGCCGGATCAGAAGAGTCCAGTTACGGGAGACCCTTTACTCCCACGGATTCAGTGGGAGCGATGAATCATAACATTCACTTAACAAACAATCATCACACTAGATTATTTTTTTTGCATAACTCCACAAAGGAGGCCTCGAGGAAAATAATTTCCCTTAGAGCCTATGCCATCTTCGGGGATGCTGTGTGAATAGTATTTTTTGAGGAGTAGAAGGAGTTTACAGCACGGGTCATAATACATATCCTGGAAAAACAACAACAAAAGGAAACATGAATATTTAACTTTTCAATGAATTGCTGGTTTGATAAATGTGTACCCTTGCTTTGTAATGATTAATCATGGATAGGATTTTTAGTTTACAGTCTTTACCATGCCTGTAAACTGGGCTGCGTGTGTTGGTTATTTATCAATGAAAACATTTCAGTATAAAAGTCAGGTATATTTACAGAAAAACCTATTTTAACAATTAATTAAAAGCGTAACAACCGGAGGGGAAAATGGGCAACTGCACATGAACGTTGAAACTGGAATGATTTGCTAGTCACGTTTTTTCATGCGCAATGGCTGTCGGTGATACCCTTAGAGAAAATTTAATATTTTATGGCTGTTCAGCTACCCTGGATTCAATGAAATAATTAGCCGAAATTTAATATGTTTCAAAAATATCCACCAAAAAATATTACGCCAGATCAAATAATAATAAATAAGGGCCATGAAAACAATAATGCCTAATTTGATTTCGGAGGACGCTTGCGCAATTTATCGCTGCTTTTTTCAATGAGCATTGGGACAATTTTCATTTGAAATTCCTCCTCGTCGCCATAAAAAAAATCGGCAGTACAAATAGAAATAGGTATGTTTCACCACACGGTCGCGGGCATATTTGTGTAATTAATTTATTGTTTCGGGCAATAAATAACTCGAATCCGTTGACATAGGCCAAACCGGGGAGACTTATTTGAAACTCGATTAACGTGAGTCTAGTGTTTGAACAGGCTCGTGACGCCATCGTGCATTATAATAGTATTGGGTAGGCAAACCTTCTGTTAATTCCAATTACCCACCCCTTTCTTATATTATGTACCTTATTGTTATTTCTGGATAGCGACTATGTTGAGTCCACGTTTTCACCTCAAGTGCGCTGTTCAAAGCTAGAAAAGTATATTTGTCTCTGGCTGAATCTAATGTGAGATATGGTATAACTTCTTGGGGGCACTCATGTAAGACAAGCATCCAACATGAACATTCAATTGAAAGCGCCATTGTCAAATTACTTGTCAGTAAAGCAGTTTATAACCACCGGCAAAATATCACAATAATGTTTAAATCTATAAATGTTTTAGCTATAAGAGCTCTTTTTTGGTATAAAATCTTTATGCAACATATCCTAGATAGCCCATACAAAACAATGGTGGATCACGTGTACAATACTAGGCTTATGAAGGGATGATAGTACCTGGATTTTCTAATAAACGTGGTCAGCGAACTTTTAAAAACATTGTACCATTTATATTGTATATGCTGCCTTATGATTTGATAAATTTTCATTATTGTTAAAAACATGGCTATTGGAATCAAATTTTCTGTATTGTCTGACTCCTAGTGCACTTTCAAATTTTGTAGACGTGTTTTATTTTTTTTTGTACTTATTTATTTTCTTTATTTTGATTTTATTAAATTGCAATATCTTTTTTCTTCTCTTGATATTTTAGACTATATAAATTACGGATGAAGATGGAGATCAAATCTTTTATATTGCTAATAATAAAGAACTTTTTTTTGTTTTAAAACCAAGATATTTATTCAATTAACTTTACCGACCGGTTTGGCTTTACTCAAGCATCTTCAGGGTACAAATTAATACTTAAAAATAACTACAAAATGTGTGTTTACATAAACATATTATAGAGAGAGACAGCAATATATACATACAGAGAGAGACAACAATATAAAATTATTACAAACATTGGGTAAAGTAAATTATAAAAATCGTGGTTTTAAAACAAAAAAAGTGTTTTATTTTTATTAAATGTGTCAAACCACAAAGCCACAAAGTGATTGTTTTCTACAATAATATTTTATATTACTGCAAGTATTAGGAAATGCGTTCACGTACTCAAAAGTCCAGTTGAACTAACTTTTGAGATATCGAGGAAAGCTATATTCGGATGCTCACCATAAATCAAGCATTATTTACATATGTCTATGTTTATCCGGTAAATTAGTATAAATTTTAAAATATCCTACTATTGACCCAGAAAACCAATTTTATTTAATTCACTACAGTTTTCTGCATTATAATTGATTTGATGGAAGTAAAAAGTTTTAAGTTACATACTCCAAATAATAAGATCGTCCAGTTTATTTATTTATTTATTTGCAAAAACAGTACAGAAACCAATACATTGCAAAAGCGGTAAACAAAATTACATATATACTATTGACAAAATAAATTAATTCAGGTTAGGACAAAAATTATATATATAAGTACACAGTTAAAACATATATAATATTTCAGGCTTAAAATCGTTGTATGACATGTGGAAAATATCCAAGCTACCCGATAGGGAGTTGATTAACCTAGTCAGTCTTCCCAAGGGCATCTCCATTGGTAAATTAGTTCTGCACCTGGGAGGAATAGTAAATAAGACATCTCCAAATACAAAGTTTTGAAGGAAACAGAAAGAAGAAAAAACTAAGGATGAAAACAATGTTCGAATGCTTACCTTACATTAATAAAGTATTATCTACATATTTCTATTCTTTGACTAATTAAATATGTGTAAAATAACACTGGGAGACATAAAGATCCGGGACATTTTTTAATTTTGTTTTTAATTTTGTTATTCTTATTCAAATGATCTTCCTCCCTTTTTTCCCTGATCAATATTTTGGCCTTTTTTCCAGAAAGATCTGAGTTCGCACAATTAAATGCAGTAACGCTTATCTAATACTATAATCACCAAAGCTGGATACTTCAAGGGGTAGTTTCTTACGACCCAGCCGAGGGTTGTAGTTAGGTGGGTGTAGAGACTAGATAGTGTGTAAGTAGATAGCAGTTAACAGTGAGCAATGAGTAGTGAACAGTGAGTAGTGAGCAGTGAAAAGTGAGAAAATGTACTCAACATTTCACATCATTCACCCGCATTTAACTCACCTTTTAGGTGCGGTAATGGTGTCACACATTCTAAGTTGTTAGGCTGGGTTTTACTAGCATTTACAGGCGTTTAAACGGAAGGATACTAAATACAATTATTCAAGAGTAATAAAACATTTGAATTCGTTTTTAGATTTTTTTTACAGATTTTTTTTTAAGACAGTACGGTATTTCAATATAAATTACGAATGTAAACAAATTTTAAAAAAAAAAGTCGGTGGTGCGTCTCTGTGTCTATGTGTAACTCGGGTTCAGTGGACTGTAGAGCTGGTATTCGCTTTGATTTTCAGTGTTGGAACTGATTGTGGTAACGTAGATATCAACACGAATAAATAATTCTTAATTTGAAATATGTATTTCTGTTATAGAATTTTTTGGCAGATGTCGCAATTTTGTCAAGTTTGAGACTTTTTTTATTGTCCATAAATACATTTTAGTTTCAAAAATCCTACAACCATAATATCACGTAATTTTTCACGGGTCTGCGCAAGACATAAATAACCATACTATATTAGATATAAAATGTAAAATTTAATAACTAAATAAAATATTCAATAATTCCCGAGTTTTCAATGTCATGCCATCGTTTAAAGCTGACACTAATTTTATTGTCACAAACTAGTCTGAATATAATCATTGATAGCATTGTTTCAACCGTTGGCCATCAATACGCGATTATTGTTTTAAGAAATTGCTATCATAAAAAATAGTCTGAGAAAGTGGGTAATCAAGCATTTGATGTCAGTGTTTTTTTTATGTTAAGAGGATATTACCAGAGAGTACCGGAAATTAGTCCCTTTTAAATCAATTTCAAGACGTATTGACTCTTTTTTTACAAATAAACATAAATTATTTTTGAAAGATTGTTAATTTATCGGATACACACAGTTTTAAAATTTTGAAAAACTAAATGTATTTTTAATATACTAAGGTTATACAGTTGGTCGTTGGCAGATTTGTTCAATTTTTTAATTTAATTTTTTAATTTTAATTTAAACAAGACAAATTTCAAATCATATAATCATACAATAAAATAAATCAATACATATTCTAGTCAACAAAGTTTTCAAAATTTTAATGTTAGATCAATTAAAATCATTAAAAAATAAATCCGAGAACGTGATTTTGTGACAAAAATACCTCAATTTTTCTATTTATTTAAGGTCTTACAAACTAAAATATTTCAGATTTTTTTTAAACACTTATTTTTTTTAGACATTATTGAAAAATCATAATTACTTTTGATAAAAAAATTCTCACAAGAAGTACACTATATTTAATAATTTATCATCGTGGGTATGTATATATTAAAGCAAGTTTTGAATGAAATAAATCGATTTTAAATTTTTAATTTAAAAAATTTAATACGGGGAATAATCGATCTTTCTCATTGGAACCTCCCTGTACAGTTGCAAGCATTTTTAAACTTTTATTCTCAGCTGCTGGTCATTCGCCCTTAAAGATTTAACTCTATACGAAAGCTTTGCCCGCTTTATCATAATATGTCACAGTACCCAGCAAGGCCCGCATGTTACTGCACTCCGTTTTTGTCGAATGCTTACCGACCCATGAGAGAGCCGGCTTAAGATATTTTTGGAATAAAATATTAAAAAGAATTTCTTTAACATAATTGTATACATTTTTAAAGCAGTTGATATATGCATTATTTTGCATAAATCTGCCTTCCTCGAAACGTATGAAGTGATAGTCAATATATTTGTTATTGTGAAGATAAGAGGCTTTTTTATTTGTGATTTCTCAGCAGAAACGTCGGCGAATTGCAATAACGTCACATGTATTACAGAATAAATATCATATCTTCGGAAAATAAAAACGAGTTATTACGTTTATCCTTTTTTTATGCAATAAATTATGTTTAGTTCTGTCATTTTTATTGAAAGATACACAGAATGAATATCATACACGAACTTTTCGTAAAAAATCTGAAATATCATTATTTTTAGGTGACCTACTTTTATCCTACTATTTTAATAAGTTTGTGTAATTTATCAATAAATTATTGTGGAAGAAGATAACAATAATCATCTAAATTAAAATATAAAAATGAACAAGACAAAGTTAAAATATAAAACAAGATAAAATATAATAGTCGCAACTCTCTTCTATCTCTCAACTTAAAAAAATCTCAATAAATTTATTAAAGAATAATATGTAGTACAGAGAAGATGATACTCTCGATATTGCTCTGGTAAAAGATCACCATTAAGAATCGAAATATTGCTTGAAATGGTTCATGCCGTGTTTGGTGACCGCATCTGAATAGTCAGATGAGATAGCCCCACTGGCTCCTGACAGTTAGGAGCAGCTAATTCTTGTGCTGTATTCATAAAAAGCAAAATTATTTTGTTACGTGCGAAAAGATGTTGTCGAAATAAAAGTTTACGTGTCACGTCAAAATGTGCTATTGTAATACATTATATTATATCAAATAAAATATATTGTTGTTAAATAGTGTGTCTGTTGATCCCTTCATGGTTGATACTTTAAAAAGAAAAAAAAACTTATTTTTGGTTATATCTGTGGTTCATATTATTATTTATTTATAATGTTTTGTAAAAATTGCATAAAGTATATTTGTACATTTACATGTCCGTTAAATTACATACATGTACAATATTTTAATAACTAAGCGAAATAAGTTTTATTTTTATTGTCAAAGTTAAAAGCATCCATTGACAAACTACGTAAAAGTAGTTTATTGGGACTTTTATCTCTTTATGTATTATTTTTTTAGTTTGATATTATATTGATTTGTCTGTATCTTTAAATAAATATAAAACTAATAAATAAAATCTCTTTTTTGAGATGTGAAACCTGAAAATAATATCTTTTCATCTTGGATTTCCGAAATATCAGGGAATAATATCTAATTATCATTCCAAAAAAGCCTACAAGTGGCTAATTTTTGTAGAAAATAATAATTATATTTGGGATATACGCATAGGTTCAAAAACAATATGTTATTCAAAAGTGCGTTTCCATGTATGTATTTCATATTTCATATAACAATGGCAATTTCTCACTTCTGATAATTGAAAATGAAAAATTTCAAACTGAAAAATCTGCATATCGACCCTTTGGAATAACAAGGTTCCATCTGTTGCGGAAACGTCACGCGGTTATGGGATCTATGGTAAGCTACCTTAGAGTTCATTATCGCATGACGTTAAAGCAACAGATGGAACCTTGTTATTCCAAAGGACCGATATTCTATTAAAATAATTTAAAAAATACTCATGTTATTTCCTAGCTAACTAGACCATTTCTCCGTTTACCTACAGGAGTTTAGATATAGGATAATTCACCAAAGAACAACGGTAATATTGTAATATCATGTACACGAAGAAAATAAAATAAATAAATAACTTGATCTTGGCAATGGTCTTCATTCACATTCATGCGTCGTCTCTTATTCTAATTTTGACACGGCCCCTCTAACTACTTGATTTACTTGATCGTGCCACGTGCATCACTCACATTCTTATAACTTGTATTCTCCTTACAATCTTTCTTAGTTCGTCCGCTCTAAATTTAATCCCTTTTATCTCAATGCTTTATTTCAATTTGGAAGGCGGGTACGAATACCTCCACCCAGGGAATCATTTATTGGATGCAACACCCCTGTCGTAAGTCATCCTAAGTGGTTCGCCACGTTTGATGACTTAGCAGGGGTACACGGGTTCATTAGATAAGGATTTTCTGGGTCTTGGTGGCGAATGCGTTTGTCCACCAACTGCGTTGCGGGCCGGATCGGGAGACTGTTTGCTGGAGACCTAACATATACCTCTCCAGCCGGATTCTCTCGACCCGATTGTAATGAAAGGGATGGATTATTACGTCCTTCATTCCCAGACATTGATAACCAGATTTTTACCCACGACTCATACCCTTTTCCTTCCTAGAACTTTATTCCCCTCCTCTTTTTACATTAACTCCACACAGGTGTGCCAGCATGGTCGATCGATATGAAGTTACCGACCGATCGTCGGAAACTTCTCATCGTTCCCTAGAACAACTGCAGATCGCAAACGAATAGGTAACAGTTCACAATGACTAAGTGTCCTTAATATATTCGATATCAACTGTCGTTTATACGTTAATGATCTGCAGTTGTCCTAGGGAACGATGAGATATCGATCGACCATGCTAGCACCCCAGGAGGCCCTAAGGAAAATAATTTCCCTTAGGGCCTACGTCATCTTTGAAGATGCTGTGTGGAGGGTCTTTTTGAGGAGAGAAAGGAGTGAACATGTGTCTTGAAGAGATCCATGCTGTAGGAGGAAGGAAACACAGAGGCAGGCAAATCGTTTCACAGCCGAGCTGTTGAACTCAAGAATTCACCTGAACTCAAGAACTTCCTTTCTAAAATGATTTACCACACACCTAAAGATGACATAAGCCCTTAGGTATTTTTCCCCAAAGCCTGCTGTGTTAATTTCTTGTCATCTTTAAAAAGAAGACTAACATATATATTTTTAAATTTCGTTCCATTAATTATAACGTAACCATTATGAAAGGTGTTTTGTTCTGAATCCGTCTTACTCGTGGTAACTTGAAGCGACAATTTGTTGCAAAGAAATTAATGGCTTGGCTTCGTAAATTAACCAGGAAAAATAATGTAAAACGGAGCAAAGTGGAAAATAAGATTCCGGCTATATTACCCGTTCGTCAATGTCGTAATATTAAACCTCGTTAACTTCGTTAATAATAATTTCTCGCCTAACAAATTATCACGTCCGAGTAATTTTCACGCGAACGCACATAGGTCCGAATTACTAAATTAGGTGGCCAAAACTGTGTTTTTTAAGAGTGAAAAAATTTCTCTGGTTAACATTTATAAATTTCAATTATTACCTTTAACCATTCGAGCGCTTTTTGCCACATTATGGCACTATTTCCAAAACCTCGGATTGCTTTGTTGCCAAAATGTGGCAAATTTTCAAAAAAAATTTTTTTATGAAAACGACTATAATATAATATATTGTACATTCAAAATATAACAAAACAAATATTCTCTAGATTTTTTAAAAAAATTTAAGGATAAAGATTTAATTATATATTTTTTATATATCCTAAAAAAATGTAATAATAGACAAAAAGATTGAAGGAGAATTCATTGGCTACATAGAACTATAATCAGTTTGTATGTCTCCATATTCAAATTCGGAGGTATGATTTTTTTAATGTGGGCGGAGAAATTTCCTTTAGCAATAATGTACAGAGGACTAAAGATGTATGATGAAATGCCTGAAACTATGAAGAATGAAGAAAGAATGAATGTATTTAAAAAGAAATGTTATGATTACTGTAAAAATATTTAAATTTATCAAATGAAATGTTACATTGTGCTTATTAGTTTATATTCATGTAGTATAAACTAACTCAATAATAATAAAAAAAAAAAAAAAAAAAAAAAAAAAAATCGGAGAAAAAATATTTATTGGTTAGCAAAAAATGTTGCTTTTGAACTGATGAATAACTTGGTTTGAAAGGGTTTGAACTCCTGACGTCTTGATGGGAATCGACGCATTTTTTCACTTATCTTCTATCCGGTGATCTCTGACCATAACACCGTTTCCTCGTAGGGTTAGGCAGAGAGGTTTTTTTTTTTTTTTTTATAGAGAATACCTCACAAGAGTCCCAACTGCTCCCGTCTGGAGCCAGTGAGACTATGGCATCCCCAATTGGGGTATGTTGTGAGGCTGAAGGAAAGTGGGGAAGGGAAGGAGATGGGGAAGAGGAAGGTAGGAAAGTACCTGGCTATTCAGATCTAGTCACTAAACACGGCTAAAGCCATTATTAAGCAACGTCTCAATTCTGAATGGTGGTCTTACACCAGGGCAATACTGACAGTATCTTCCACTCTGGAACGTGCCGCAAATGTAGTATATATTATTTTTATTAATTAATTGTGAAATAACACAAATTAATCAAATAAAATTTATTTGCGCACGCCGGGTTCGAACCCGCAACCTTCCGATTGGGAGTCAAGTGTTGTTACCACTCGACCACGGACGGTCGATGGCCACTCAAGTCTGTCTTACACACTGCTTGCTTTATTTACTTTCATAATCATTTTTATACTCTTGAATTATACCCGAATCGACACGACTAACACAAAATTAGAATTTCTTGATCGTGCCAAGACTTCCTAGGATACCCCCGATTTTTCTACCATTCATTTTCGCATCGTACTTTCTATTGACGCAGTTTTTTTCGGTTCATTCGCTCTTCTTGGCCATAAAGTTTTTTTTTTAATTTTTAACCTTGTTCACAAGGCTTTCGTCAGATCACATTTGTAATTCAGTCGTGCATGGTTTTATCACACATTCGTTCCACGCATTTTTCTTGCATAGCCTTCGATTTAACTCAGTTCCGTCCTTTTATAAAACCTGTTTTATATCTAGTTGGCATTTATCAGAGTTTGGGAATCGGGGACTTGACTAAAATATACACCTTCATCAAAAATGCCAGCATCTATAACACGCAGTTGCATTTGATACCATATCTGTATTAGTATCGATTTAACTCGGATTTCTCTTTTTCCTCGGATTGCTAAAAAAATTATTCCACCCACATAAAAAAATCATACTTCCGAATTTGATGCAGACATACAAAATGATTATAGTTCTATATATCCAATGAATTCACCTGTCTTTGGTCTATTACCAAATATTCGGAGGATTTAAAAAAAAATCTTATTTCGCTAACTTTAAAACATTTTAAAGAATCTAGAGACTATTTATTTTGTTATATTTTGAATGTACAATATAATATATCATTAATAGTCGCTTTGATAAAAAAAATTAAAAATTGCCACATTTTGGCAACAAAGCAATCCGTGGTTTTGGAAATAGTGCCATATCGTGGCCAAAAGCGTTCGAGTGGTAACAGATGTAACTTTGTTGTAAACGTCAATCTTCAAAGTACTCTCTTAAGGACAAATGTGTTGTTTTGTTTTTCGAGAACGTATGTAAATTTAACAACGTAAATACTGTATTTTGTATGGAACAAAATGTATTTCATAATAACATTAAACATAAAATTAATTTCGGTGGTGAGTGAATTTTAGAACTGGGATTTGCTTTGATTTTCAATGTTAGATTCCATTTAGGGAACCATTCCGACAAACTATAAAGAATGTACTAAAATAATATTATTTTTATTAGTAAACAATTTTATTTATATAAGACATAAAATTGGTGATACATTATGCACAATTATTCTATTGTGATATTATGCAATATTGTTTTTTTGTCTTCTGATACAACTCTTTTTTTTTACTCAAAATTTTGGCCAGCTGAAGTAACGATTCGGATTTTCGCGAAGCGGCCAGTTTTAGCAGTGGTTGTTGATTACCCCAAACACTGCTTAAATCTCTAAAAACACCCCTCAAGTGATGAAAGCACTTTTAATTCTCATTTCTTATCAAAAAAAATCTAATTATGTAATTTTGAAAAATCCTTCAGAGAATTAAACATATTTCGGGTTAAGTTTAATACCAGTATTTGTTTCGTTGGGTAAATGGTTGAGGATCTTATTGAGAACACTTGCATTAATATTTTATAATGAAGATTTATTCACGACATGACATGGACCAGACTGGATCAGACTTAGACACAGAGAGAGTGTACACCATAGACATAATGATCACAAGTACTTTCCACTAGTGATTTGACCTACTTTACAGTAGTGATGTGGCAGTATTAAATGAAAAAATACACTTTTCAGTACATAATTTTTTAACTAACTAAATATCACGCCGTTCCCCGCATGGGTAGGCAAAGAGGACAGACCTTTAAATAACTAGGTCTTAGCACACACGTTTTTCCTCTGTCCCATTCATACATCGTGTACTCCTCTAGTATTCTGACTCTTGACATAGCCCGATAACATCTATTTTATTTGATCTTGCCATATCGTCCTCAGGCGTCACCGACTTCTTCTACCATTCCCATTTGCGTCATATATTTTCCTTTCACTCCTTTCTTCATTCATTCGCCCTTCATGCCCAAATCATCTAACTTCCCCTTCTTAATCTGACTCATTACTCCTACATCAGCCTTTCATTCTTTGCGGATCTCCACATTTCTTACACAATCATACATTCACAGTTTTGTAATAAAGGGAGTATGGTAGGTGCGATAGTTTATCAGTTGTGCAAAATTTAAAACACGTTTATTAGCAAGAGGGTTTATAGCAATGGAAAATATTAAATTAAACCCTTTACACGATAAAGTCCGGAAAAGGTATTTTCGCATACTCTACAAAATGCGTCTATTTTCGCCACTTCCGGGAGCGGTTTAGCTAGTTATATAATCCTCTTCAGAGCTGTGTGCACTGTATACTGATACTCTACTGACAGAACAGCATAATAATACTCGATACAATTGAATTGAATGCGTCGTACGAATTGCAAGCATGCTCAACTGGTAATCCGTTTGATACTTAGATGCATTGTGCCAGACAGGGTGAAACAACCACTTTACATAGATCTGGAGATCCCGATCAACGGAGGCACCAAATGTCACCCCTTTCGTAACGTGTGAAGGGAGAACGAGAACGCAGTATCTTTTGCCGCTATAGAGTTGTTCCATTTTGTCTTAGAGGAACCTTTCCTATGGCGCAGCCGGGTCTGTTAAAAAAATAGGTATCTTTGGTTCAGGGTGCGGTGTAGTCAGAATTGGAAAAAGGTGAGTAGAAGCAGGGTCAAAGCAAGGTACATCAGGCAAGCAAAAAGAGAGAGGTGTAGTCGAGGCGAATATTGCTGGTTAACCACTCGAGCGCTTTTTGCCACATTATGGCACTATTTCTACAACCACAGATTGCTTAGTTGCCAAAATGTGGCAAATTTTTTATTTTTTTTATTAAAACGACATACAAAATATAACTAAATAAATATTCTCTAGATTCTTTAAAATGCTTTAAAGTTAAAGATTTTATTTTTTATTTTATTTTTAACTTTTTAGAGTTAAACCACAAATTATAATATTTTAATTAATGAAGATAATATTTAGCGAAAGTCAATCGAAAATCCGAAACAGAAAAATTAGAAAAAAGATACGGATACATCTGGGACTCAAACCCAGGACCTCTGGCAATCCGGGCCTGGGTTCCCCTGAGTCCCAGATGTATCCGTATCTTTTTCTGATTTTTCTGTTTCGGATTTTCGATTGACTTTCGCTAAATATTGTCTTCATTAATTAAATATTATAATTAAAGATTTTATATTATTTTTTTATAAATCCAACGAATATCTGATAATAGACAAAAGATATGTGAATTTATTGGCTTTACAGAACTATAATCAGTTTGTATGTCTCCATATTCAGATACGCAGGTATGATTTTTTTTATGTGGGCGGTAAAATTTTCTTTAGCAATCCGAGAAAAACGTTTTAAATTGCTCTGTCGCTCCAGTGGTTAACTACTTTGTGACCTGTATTTATAGAGAGTTGTCAGCGGTAGCAGTTTACTGCTGTAATTGTCCCGGGCACGATTCCTAAAATCAAGCCCAAAGTGGAAGCTCCCGATGACGGCACGTTTTCTCTTTGACAACCTCTCTCTTTGCTTGCCTCTCTTTTCCTTACACCAACTTTTATTTATTTTGAATCATAAAATAAATACAAACAGTTTTACATTCAATTTAAATACGTGTTTGTGTTGGGAACCGAGCTCGGAGAGCCGGTTCCCGGTAGGTCGCCTCAGCAGAGCGGTTCCTTGGTCGCGCCGAGTTCTGCCTTGGACTTGCTATCCCTATTGTAACAATATCATAAATGCTAACATGGTTACACGGTCAGCACATTTGTTACGTGCATCTATAATGGAAGTAGGAATACAGACGAGAATTTTTAAGTCTCGCGGAAACATTTTATGCGGGCGTTCTCACCCATGAAAACGCGTCCATCAACTGCCTCGCCCAGTACAATGAAAACATAAAAAGGACACATAAAAAACCAAAACAAATCCTTCGTAAAGTTTAAATATCCCCACATTGCAGCCATGTTCCTTTTTAAATATTTTTTTCTAACTCAGTTTAAATAACATCTATTTCTTGCTACAACCATTTTTAAACTCATGATGAAAGAGAAAGGGGCCTTTTGGCCCGGAGCTCTGTATGCCAATATTTCAGAAGTCAAAAGATGAGAATGTTATGTTTTTCTGCCAGTAGTAAAGGTGGCCATAATCCAGAAGTTACATTTCAATTTAGCTCTGAAAACAAGGTACATAGTCAGGATAGGGTGGATACTAATAAATATATAGGTACTATTTTATTGGAATAACTTTTGGTGGTTAATTTCATATATCATTCAAAATTATTCCAATAAAATTAAATCTTCTTTAAGACTTTTAGAAAAAGTCAACAGGTGTCATATACAAATCAAATCAGATATTTTTATTCGATACGCTTTACTGTAAACAATTTTTATGCAGAATTTTGTAATAATTAAAAAAAATATAGCAGTAAAAAATATGATATTTGGAAAATATTGTTGATTCTGAAATTTAAATATAAAATCAACAAAAATGACTTTAAAAAAATAGGTCAGAATGGCCGAATCGGTTAAGGCGCTGTGCCTAGCTGCGACCGTTACCTTTATTTTTTTCTGTCTTGTTCTCTTTCTTGAGTTGGTAGTTCTTTCATGCATTCAAGAAAGAATACAGGTATTTTTATAAATACGAATAAAAATAAAACAAAGAAAACAAAAAAAAACAAAAACACAAATAATAGAAAGAAAAAATGGGAATCGTAAAGTAATATACATTCATTTTAAATGATCCTTTATTGATCTCTTAGGTATTGGTCTATCGGATCGAATTAAAATAAACCCGTAACACAGCATTCCCAAAGATAGCAAAGTTCCTATTACTGGGTGCATCAGAGTCAACGCAAAAGTGACAGTAAATAAAGGCCTTGTGTTTTTTTATGGATTCTTTTGTAAGCCTCTAATTAGCTAGGGCCCACTGGAGCGACAGAGCAATTAAAATACTTTTTCTCGGATTGCTAAAGGAAAATTTTCCGCCCACATTAAAAAAATCATACCTCCGAATTTGAATATGGAGACATACAAACTGATTATAGTTCTATGTAGCCAATGAATTTCCCTATCTTTTGACTATTATCACATTTTTGTAGGATTTATAAAAAAAATATAATTAAACCCTTAACCTTAAAACAGTTTAAAGAATCTAGAGAATATTTATTTTGTTATATTTTGAATGTACAATATAATATATAGTCGTTTTATTAAAAAAAAAATTTCAAATTTGCCATATTTTGGCAACAAAGCAATCCGAGGTTTAGGATATAATACCATAAAGTGGCAAAAAGCGCTCGAGTGGTTAACAATACCCTTTCATGTTTCTAACTAACTAGTACTGCGGCTCATCTGGCTTTTTTACTATCACCATCTGGCCTTGGCTTGTGTTTGAAAAAAAACACATTTCTAGTACCTACCACGCTACCAATGGACCTGGAAACAACCCTACCCTTCCTCTACCCCTTCTCCACCCCGCTACCCATATCATAACCAGCGGGGATATTAATATCAACAGGTTCGGGTGACGGCCGCCAGGGAGCGCTTTTCAATTTCAAGACTGTCAATGTGACAAACAATGAAAAATGTATCGCGTCGCCTCCCCTTCCCCTCGGTGGGGAAAAACAAACATGTGTTGCTATTTAGTTTTGAACACGTACCAAACTGCCGCATCCCATACAAATATATACCGGGCAATTGGGATTATAAATTTAATCCAATTAATGAATTCATGCTATTTTGAGGTCAAATGGAATTTTATTGCGTTTTTAATTATCCATTTATTTTGAAATATATACATTTTTTTATTAATAATTCAAAAAAGATTTAAAAAAAATAAACAATACATTTTATACACTAATTAATTATATAATATATATGTTTGATGTACCCCCATAAAAAAGCAGGGCTTGTGTGTATGGGAGGGGTGTTATTAAATAGTTTTTTTTTTATATGTTTTAGTTCAGGTTTTTAGTATGATTTTTAAGGTGAGTTTTAAATTCTTTTATATTGGTATTCATGTTTCTAATTTTTTCTGGTAATGAATTAAAGAATTTTACTGATATTTATGATTTAACTGTCTTATTGTTTTTTTTACATTTGGAGTAGGAAGTATTGATGATTGTCTAAGATTTTTGTTATTTTTAAAGGGTGCAGTTTTATTTTGAATATTATCTTCATAAATTTGTAATGTTGTATGGTTAAAGTATAATTCACTTAATTTTCTGACCTTAAATTCTTTGAATAAGAGTTTAGACGAATATGAATAGGGGTTTTTTAAAATGGTTTTTATTATTAGTTTTTGAGATATGTAAATTGTTAGTGTTTGATTTTTATATGTACCGCCCCATCCTATAATGCCGTATTGTATAATTGATTGACAGAACGCAAAGTATGTGGTTCTAAGTAATTTTTCGTTTAAAATATCTCTTAAACATCTAAAGATATATGTTAGTTTCCTTACTCTGTCGTTCAGAATATTTATATGTGGGGACCATTTTAAACGTTGGTCTATTGTTATGCCAAGGTATTTAATATTTAATATTCACGGCGAAAAGCATTATCGTGATTTATTTTTGGGGTATTATGTATTATGTACAATATATATACATCAGTGGCGGTTCGAGCACTTGTTTGATGGTGGGGACCGACATTTTTTACATATACCTACTACATACTGTATTGTAATCTCACTACCCGGAGAATATATGTAATATAAAATTTCTTGAACAAAAATTTTCATGGTCATGCTAAACAGATGTCTAAACACAAAATAAATTAAAATGTCTATAGATTTACAATTTATAATACAGCATAATAAAAATAACGCTTTATTTGCTAGATTATCATCGAAGTTAATTTGAACTCCCGCCCGAAACTACGCAACTTTGGTTAAGTGAGGGTTTATCGGACTGTCCCCACGGTATTTGAAATTCACATACTAGTGCGCATACGCGGGTCTCGGATTCCGTACGATCGCGAACGAAACGCAAGGAATGAACGAAAATGCTTAAAGGGACGTACGGATGGTCTCCCCAGTGCGCAGTAGATTCTGCGCACTAAGAAATGCAATCTTCAGCTTCAGCTGGTCAGCGTGAGTAGTCGCCGGTTAGCTTTAATTTGTTGTTTTTATTTCTGCAAAAAGGTAATTGATATTATGTTTAAAGATTTCATTAATTTCGGTGAAGACTGTTATTTCTTTTAGTAGGTTTCGAGTATAATTGGTGGGGACTGTCCTCAATGTTCCCCTCTGAAGAATCGCTACTGATATATTAATAATACCCATATACCAAGATGAGACTCGTCCGGGCATTGATTTTCGTAATATTTCTTTACGGTGTGGAAACACAGACACTTAGGGTCAGCGAAAGAAAACGGATAGATAGATAAAAGACACCCTCGAAATGTGGAGCTGGATAAAAATGCTCAGGATTCTATGGACAGCCAGATGTACAAATGTGTCCATCCTGGAAGAGCTAGACATCCACAGTAGGCTTTCAACTATCTGCCTACAACGTATCTTAAGATGAAGCTATAAGCTAAATTACTATTTAGATTTATCTTTACTACGAATCGTTTTACATTATGAATATGAAAAAATATGTTATGGATACATTGAAGCTTTTCCTACCTTTTCATTTAATGGAATTAAAATAAAGAAATTAATAACGTTACAAAAAATATAAGCGCAAAGTACTAAATAATTTGTTTTTTCATTAGATAATTATGAAGTTATATATAACAACTTTTTAAAAATACCCCTTTATGGCTAAGATTATTTTTGACTCGATACATTGACAAAATTTTTTTCATTCTTGTAAATTATTTCATTAAAAAAATTAAAACAACTTTGGTTACAAAATCTACTTTTCTCATCAAAAATGTGTGGAGTTTTAAGAAGATATACTTCGCTTTTCAGTCCATACAAAAAGGAAGCCCGGGAAAAAACACTTTTCTACATCAAAAAATTAGACGAAATGAATATATATATTTTTTTTAATTGCCTTTTAGAAGGTGAAAGCCATGTCGCTTTTTTAAAATTTTTTGATGCGTTTCGTAGTAACGTAAACATTCACTATTGAACATGTATAATTTATCGGAAAATATGATAACTTAAGGAAAAAGTGCTGCTAACTTAATTCTCTTATAGAATTACAAAATTATAAAAACATATCGACATAGCTTCTTCTTTCTAAAACATATTTTAATTTTTAAATTACAATTTAGTGAAAGTTTGGGTGTAGAAAAATGTTTTCTCCCGAAACCCTTTTTCGAGCGATTTCGTTTATAAGTGTGTGGGAACTTGTTGTGAGCGGGATAGAATGACAGACGTGTGTGTTCCGCATGTGGTGCAAAGTTTAGCCTCTTAAAAGGGTAAGAAGTCAAAAATTTCTGGCGTTTTTATTTTTCTTAAGGTAATTTCGGCATGTTGCTCGCCAAACTGAGGACTCTAACTTGGGGAAAATAATAGTCACTAGCAAATTGGAAGGCAGAAGAAACAGAGGAAGGTCACCAATATGCCGGAGTGGCCGAGTTTCACTGGCGTTTGATACGTCGGTTTTCTTTGCTCTCCAGGTGACGCAGGACCGCGAGGAGTGGAGAAGCCTTGTCCACCATGGAAATTGTAGTACGGGTCACGATCCTCAGCAAATGAGGAACCGACTTCAGAAGAAAAATGTATTATGTTGGAGCTTCTTTCTTAGACAACGTTTCAGACAGCGTTATAGTATGGCTTTGGACTTTCGTTCCGAAGGTCGCGGGTTCGAACCCGGCGTGCGCAAATAAATTTTATTTGATTAATTTGTGTTTTTTCACAATTAATTAGTAAAAATAATATACACTATAATATTTGCGGCACGTTTTAGAGTGGAAGATACTCTCAGTATCGTCCTGGTGTAAGACCACAATTCAGAATTGAACGTTGCTTGGAAGCCGTGTTTAGTGACTAGATCTGAATGGCCAGGTACTTCCCGACCTTCCTCTACCCCATCTTCTTCCCTTCCCACTTACCTTCAGTCTCACAACATACCCTAATTGGGGATGCCGTAGTCTCACTTGCTCCAAACGGGAGCAGTTGGGACTCCTGTAAGGTATTCACTATTAAAAAAATATTGATAATATATTAAAACTTATTGTTTTAATTTATATGTGACTGTAACTGGTTTCAGCCTGTGAAGGCCATCTTCAAACTGAAACAATTATTGTTTCCTAATCTACAGTTTATAAACATAGCATAAGGGATGGGAAGGGAGGGTAAACTGGTTCAAATTATAAGGATTTTCCCGTATGTGTTACTATGTCATCTTCAACGAATGAATTTCTAGCTTATTTATTGTTATTAAGTTTAATTTGTAGAACTCCATTTTAATTTTTATTACTTTTATACATTCAATAATATTATCATTCAATGTATAAAAAACAGTTTATTATAAACAAGTTCTGCTTCGTAATTATTATTATGTGTTACAGCTGTTTCGCCCTCTGAAGGCATTGTCAAACTGGTGTCACCAGGTGACACCAGTTTGACAATAATTACGAAGCAGAACTTGTTTATAATAAACTGTTTTTTATACATTGAATGATAATATTATTGAATGTATAAAAGAAATAAAAATTTCTAGCTATTTGAAAAAATCACATCTGCTCTAATGATTTACTACTGTTATTCGAAAACAAAATCATTTTATTATGAAATCTACGCCAATTATGGTCATGGTCCGTCATCCTAGAACCCTAATCAGATCGCGTTATATAAGGTAATAGTTATAACATACACAACAATATAACATTATCAGTCCATTATATAAAAATTTGTCCGCCATGACGAAGGTATATGTATATCTATTGAGCTTGCACGAGCGGATTCCTCGCTGTTTGATATGAATGCGTCGGGGGTAATTAATCGACCCTCGGGACTTGTTTGCTTTTTGAGGGGCCATTGTCCGACGGATGGCATTTGTCATGGAAGGTCCGAATTGTTCATAAGTTTCCCCTGTCCGGGTTAGCGAATTTCATATACGGCTGAACAGGGTGGTGAAAAATTAAATGCATTATTTATGTTAATATTTAAAAAAACATGTCAAGAAAAGGCAATCGGTTGGTAACTGTGTTCACAAATGTGGGCTCAATTTTTTTTATTTATTTATACTGGGTTTTTACAGATGTTCGCACTTACGTAAGAACAATCCAGTCACAAAAACTCAGTAATTGTACAAATAGGGTCATACAATTACAAAAAAATTACAAAATAAGTCCTCCATTATTGGAAAAGCAACATTTTCTGCTTATAACGTTGAAATTAGAATATTTTCAAACATGTCCACGTGGGAAAGCTCTTCTATCTTTAGAAAATGATTAAGGACTCATCCAGAAAAAAAAATAAGAATATATTTATAAATCTAAACCAGTCTTTCTCAAAGTGAGGGTTGAAGGCTGGAGGCTCAAAAAAAATTAGGGGGCGTTAAGGAAATCTAGAGGGGCTACGGAAGACCATTTCTATCTGCATTACTTAAATCTTAAAGCTCCATATTTAAAACTTCTAGCTTAATGTTCCAAACACAAATCTCCAAGCTTCAAGCTTGGAGCTTTATATCAAAATAAATAAATAAAAAAAAATAAAAATAGTTAATATTTAAAATAGTTGCTACCCTTCATAGAAAAATCGCAACTGAGGTGGCTTGGGCATGTACTGTGAATTCCGAGGAAAATACTGAGTGCGATTCCAGAGGATAGGCGCCCAGCGCCAGCGGGCCGCCCCAGACACAGTTGGGTGAGGCAACTGCAGAAACTGTATGAGGAGAGGATTGGTCTGCCATGTACGGAGGCCGAACAATGAGCGCAAAACAGGGATGTATGAAAGAGCCTTGTCGATGCAGTGGGTCCCCAACCCGAATATGACAAGGGAAAGAAGATGATGATGATGAAAATAGGTTTTGAAGTTTCAAAGGTCTTATTGGGTTTACCTAAGCAAGATATGACAAGGGAAAGAAGATGATGATGATGAAAATAGGTTTTGAAGTTTCAAAGGTCTTATTGGGTTTACCTAAGCAAGCAAAGGCAAGTTTTAAGTTTTATGCAAGCAAAGGCAAGTTTTACGCGTGTAACGATGGTTTTAGGAGTTTTCCGATAATTTTCAAATTACGAGTTACCCGGTTATGTTATATATAAAAATGCTTATGCGGTTATATATATAATTAACAGATCTGAAAAGCTTAGTAGGTGTTTTTCCTCTTCTCCGCCATTTTCTTAAAAAAAAAATTCTCCATGGAGAAATTGGGACTTTTCTGCATCACGTAAAAATAAATAAATAATTTTTATGTTTTATGAATTATTTTTTATGTGTAATCTTACCCACGCTGTACTTACCAAATTGTTAGAAGTCGGTTCAATTCAAACTGTTGTTAGCTTGGTTTCCAAAGCCCTGGATTTTGGATGATTTCAGATTTGGGGTTCGATGGTCACCAAACACCTTTAGAATTTGATCGAGAATAATGAATCCCCGAAGTCGGAATTTGACTCGTACGTGGATAATTGCCATCTGAATACGTTCATTTAAGTGTGTCGGAAATTTTTAAATTTTATTTTAATCGATTGTGATTCAATGGAAGGCTAGTATAATATTATCATGTTTAGTATAGTTTTTCATTTCTAATCTTAAGAGGAACGGCTGCTCGGCCTTTTTCACACAAAACTTAATTTTGGATTTGAGGCAATAATACCTTACCAAACTGGATAATTATTTTTTATGCTAGCTATTTGTGCTCAAGAAAACAACGTTAAAAATGCTATGCATGCTACGTTAGGCAATTTTTAATTTGAATATTTTTACTTTTTTTAAAAATTGAATAATTAATGTTTAAGACAAGATTTTTTATGCATAGCACAAAGGGTAACAAATATTATAAGCAATAATTATTAGCCTTAGCTTAATGGTAGAGCTCCTGACCGGCAATCAGAGGGGTGCGGGTTTGAGTCCCGTTGGCGATATGTATGTTTTCTCGGGAGATTTTTTTAAATATGGATGAGTGTTTCATGCTAATAATTATTGCTTATAATTTTTAATTTAACTATTTTCAATTTAGCTGTATTCAATAAAAATAGGCTGTGCAAAATCTTGCCTTGCTCAATTTAGCTTTGGCCAATTTTGTTAAGCTTAATTCACGCAAAATCAATTTAGCTAAGCATAATTTAATTAAACTTATCATAAATAATATATACTCAATTTGAGTTTGCTCAACTTCGCTATAATGTGCTCGATTGTGCTCCGATTAATGTAGCAATAGTTGTGAATTTAGTTATACTGAACGAAACTATATAATAAGACTTCATTTAGTTATGGGCAATTAAGCTTTGCCAATTTAGCTACGCTCCATTTAGCTTTTCTCACTGTAATTGCATTCAATTTAGCTATGCTCAATTTATCTACGCTCAATCTGGCAATGTTCATATAATCTACATTCAATTTAGCTATTCTCAATTTCGCTATGCAATTTATCTATGCTCAATTTAGCTATGCTCAATTTAGCTATGCTCAATTTAGATATGCTCAATTTAGCTATGCTCAATTTAGCTATGCTCAATTTAGCTATGCTCAATTTAGCTATGCTCAATTTAGCTATGCTCAATTTAGCTCTGCTCAATTTAGCTATGCTCAATTTTACTATGCTCAATTTAGCTGTGCTCAATTTAGCTGTGCTCAATTTAGCTGTGCTCAATTTAGCTATGTTCAATTTAGCTTTGCTCAATTTGGCCATTCTAAATTTAGCTATGCTATTGTAGCTATTACTATTAAATCAGCTATCCTATAAAGTTGTTATGCTAAATCTGAATCTAAGTATCTTCCTAAAACTTCTATTCTGCCTTGCCACATTTCTCAAATGAGTTTCCATGAGTCGTCTCACTGGCTTAGATGTGTTTGACTCTTGTATATGCCAAATTACTTTAAAAAACGTAAGATTTAATTTTTCCACCACGTTTCATTATTCAGCTACAAGAAAGTTTTACACGACGGTACCAATAATATATCAAGTTGGTACATCTTTATCATCGTAACGTTCTAACTTCAAAAGCAGTTGGCGTAAGTTACGTTGGAAGTTCATTTAGTTCCTTGGCCTAAACTTTGGCTTGAAGAATAATGCAACAATAAATTACGAGTGTAATCAAAGTTTCCTTTGTATAGTGCGCGTCACGTAATAAGCCACTTGGTAAATTAAACAATGTCGGTCAAGATCAATATTAAAAAAAATTCTCTCCAAGTTAACCTAACTTAACTGGCGAGACGGAAACTCGCCCTCCACAAGATGTTAGTAGGCAGTGGGGGTTATTTCACTGGCAGTTCAATCGAAGAAAAAATTGAAAAAACCCTAATCTATAAATTATAGGATTTATAGATTAGGGTTAAGCCCCAACTTCCTTCCCTCATCTCCATCTCCTCCCCACTACCTTCAGCCTCAAAACACAACCCAATTGGGGTTGCCAATATCTCACTGGCTCCAGACGGGAGCAGTTGGGACTCTTGCGCGGTATTCATAGAAAATAAATAAAAAAATCCCATAGTAGCCGAATTCATAATGCATACGTGAACTCTATACGGACGGTGGACATTTTAGCATGGAATTTGAATATTCGTATTAAATAGGTATATCTAAATCACACCATTAAATTTCATTTTGAATGTCTGGACCATTTAATGATAACATAAACGCAATACTGATTTGATTTTGATACCCTTGCTTGATATTTTTTTCAAGAATATAATTTTGATACCCTTGATTTATTTCAAGAATATTGTTGTGTATTTTTGTAACTGACACTGTAGACCATATTTATTCTATAAATTAATTGTAGATTTGAAGAAAAAACGTTGCTTGCATTTTACTACGATCTAAAAGGTTTTTTTATTAATAGTTTCATACTCCGCCTACTGGTTAATACGGAATATTTTTTATTCAAACAGTTAAATTTTGCTTTATTATTACGAAAATTGAGTATTTATGTCGGGGGAGACTAAAAACATGCATTTTATATTTCAATTTTATAAGATTATTTCACTTACGCGAAGTATTTGACAGCCAAGTTTGGCCAAGTGAAACGGGACTTATACAACTTCAATTACTACAATATACAACTATTTACGTGCACAAAATAGGTTATCAGGTTCTTAGGATGGGTAACCTAAGTAATTCGTGCGTATTTAGATTGAAAAAAATTGCAAATATCAAATCCAAGGAAATGTTCCGCTCCGTATTATCCGTGCGTATCCGTGTATCGAAATTCGAATTCCGTATTATCCGGAAAGCGGAGTAGTAAACATTTACCGTTTTTTTTATGTGCATATAAATTCATTTGTTCTCAAAAATAATAACCGTTATCGATGCTTTCAAATTCATGGCTTTTCCATTCTTACGTATTAAACAAAAATTCATCAGAATCAAATAATTGAATTTGTGACTAAGCCACACCGTTATAATCTTACAAATATTATAAACAAGCTTCTGCCCGCGACTTCGTCTGCGTAAGATTAGTACTTCGAGTAATAAATAATAATAGGAATAATAATTATAGTTTAATAGAAAACGTCAAAATTTGAGAATGACAAAACAATGATTGTTAAACCAAAACTCTATTTTGGAAAATATTTGAATTAGTGAATTTATTTGAAGTACTCGCCTAATACTTCGAATCGAATCAAGAATTATACGTATTTGAAATAAATAGGTTAAGAATTTTGGTATAAACGTAGATGGGACCTAGGAAAAGAAAATAGATTATTCGAAGTACTAATCCTAGTATGTTAATAAGGGAGACTAGAAGGGGGAGGATAGAAGGGAGCAGTTTTTTTGCCACTGAGTATCAAGCTCGATCCGTTTGAATGGTATTCCACCGAGTAGGAAGTACTTTAGCTGATAATATTGTTTATGCAAAAGCTAAACTCTGACAACCTTCGACACCTGTTTTGTATCAGCAAATAATAAATCATTTGAAATTTAAATGCGATATTTAGCATATAAATCAAAGGACTTCCAGCAATACCCTCTTGGGAGAATGCCCGGGATATATTCCCACTTCTTTGCATAAGACCGGAGATCGACTCTCAAAAATAAAACTCAATCGACGACTCAAAGCGCCTTTAGGACGACGAGGAATCTGAATAGAAATGCGATTGCAGCGGGGCTAACCATCGATCTGAACCTGCAATCGTCATAGATTATAGATACGAAAAGGCTGCAGTTTTCTGCGATGTATTCGAGCCGCGAACATTTAACAAGTGGGTATATAAATATTTTTATTGACATTTTGACATCGTAAACACTACCTTCTGACTGCAATCCGAAATTCCATGCAATATGTATGTGATATTTAGTTGTGCAGTTAATAATATATAAATAAATTTCACAAAATTTTAGCCCTTTAGTCGTTTCTCTGTATTAAAAGGCTAAACGGTTGTGAAAAATTTAAAAATTATTATATATTTCCTTTATCGATGAAATGTGATCGCAATTTTTTAACTGGTACTTTCTAATCTAATTTTTTTTTCAATTTATTTCACCTTTTATACACAACAATTTTACAATAGAATAACAAAATAAAACATAAAAATTTAACAAAAGGTATAACAAAAAGGTGAAAAAACCTTTTTTTTTTATTCTACACCAATTAAGAGAACTGGCTCTTGAGCTTGGTGTAGGAGTTATGTAGAATATACTATTTTTTAGTCTATAAATAATATAATGTCTTGGACCTATTTTAATAATTATTAAGATAATTATTTTTCTTATTACTATACTTCGCCGATTATTACTGTAGTATGTGTGAGTTTAAAATAGTGAGATAGAGATGCAGGAGTGAGATAGAGGTGCAAGAGTGAGGTAGAGATGCAAGAATGAAGCACCAGTTTGAATATCCGGCCATTGCTAATTTGGGGTTAGGAGTGACAAACAGGTTAGGTGTGTGTCGTTTATTTTAACAATTGTGTAAAGTGTTCAGTTCAAATACAAGTTTTGAATTGCAGCTGGACTTTTTAATTACTATCCCTGATGTATAGAAAAGGAAACCACAATTACAAAGAAAACCATCAAAAGAAATTTAAAAAAAAAATTATGTGTTCAGCATTATAAAACTAAACTCAAAAAATGCACTACTCAAATTTAAATAAAAATATGCATATCTTGCTGACCAACACACCTCTACAAGGATGAAATCTTCAAATCTTCAAATCTACTAAACATTCCATAACTAGATACGGCTTTCGGCCAGAAAACCATTACTTCCATGCCAAAATTATATAATGTCCTTCCAATTGAAATTAAAAACACCATGTATATTATGTTTAAAAAAGACATCAAATTATGGCTAACTAAACATGAAGATGAGGAACTAATTAAATTTATTAATTACTACAGACAACAAACATATATACCTACTTTTTGGTTTATTTATTTATGTTTCGTAGAAACCAACAACAATCATGGGGAAATCATGATCAACACCATACAACAAGCTACAGTCCGCCTCGGAACAGGAATAATACCTAGTGAGGAGGACTGAAGACAAAATACTTCACTTTGTATTCTTTATTTACTTAATATTGTGTTTTAATTTTAATTTGTACTGTAATTAAATAAAAAAAATGCGTTCTTTTTTAACGTAGGGCCTGAAATTATAGCCATGATTTCCAAAATGTTTGACCTATCTCTACTATGGGATTTTTGGTGGGATTTTACCAAATAAACTACAGAATTACACCTTTCCTTGTCGGGGTTTAATATAAAGATAAATACCGATGTATTTATGTAAAAATATAATACGGATAATTCTTTAATATTATGGAGTCACCGAAGCCCCTTTTAAAATCACGTAGGATTTTTGATGTTGAAAGTATTTATAAAATAAAAATCCTCAGGATTTCAAAAACAAACATTGACAATTTTCGAAACCGTCAAAAATGTACCGTTTGAATAAACACCGTTAGTAAACTGAAAAATTACGAATTCTGTTTAATTAATTTTTAAAAAGTTATACGCATTTTGGATATAAAATTTTGGTACCCACCTGCTTTATTTCTTGTCCCTATTCTTCCTACAAACAGTTTATTGAACCGAAGTTACGAACAAAATCCAAAGAGAAATTAGTGATCTTAGTGATTTATTGTGAAATGATATTATTATGATCTACTTAGGTATTAAATTGATGTATTATAATATGATACATTATAATACAAACGTATTTTCAAATAATAATTGATTTCTTTTATTCTTTTTCATATTTTACTTATATTGTAGCAGTTGTCGTTCTTTCATCATCTGTACCTACTATCAGACTACATCAATTTAAAGAGTGTTATTTCAATATTTCCTGTATCAGTTTCCTGTCAATATACAAAATTGCTTCGAGGTTTGCTTTATTGCGTGGTACAGAAATACTTTTACTGAAAACTGATAATAAACAATTTTCTTCAATAACTTTTATATTTACAGTTGGCTTCAAACTTTGTAAGGTTTCAGTGCGATTATATTACTATTATATATTTGTGTGTTTACGTTCCGTTTCTGGTTTCAAAAATCTGTTCCATCCACTTTATTATTTGAACATATCTTACTTTATCATTGAAGAAGATAATACTAATAATCTAAATTAAAATACGAAATTGAATAAGACACAGAAAAATAAAACTAGACTAGAACCCTGAACCTCTCGTCTTCCTTGCACTCTAACTCACTGAAAACTCACGGACCGCCCCTGCCTGATGAAAGTTTGAAAAAAGAATTGTGATTGATGATATTGCTTTGTACAAAACGTATAATTCCTTATTTGAAATAAAAAAATACGTAAAATATTATATGGTTTATAATTCAGTAGGTTGGAAAGAATTTAAGTAGGTACCTATTTACAAATCTTATGATTTAGGATGAAATTTTGGTCGTGATTTATTAAATAGGAGAAAACTAGAAACATACCTTTTTAGATATTTAATGTTATCAAGTTTTATTTGTAGAACTCTATATTAATTTTAACTTTTTTTTATATAAATTCAATAGTATTATATAGTATAATTTATTGTATAAAAACAGTTTACTTATTAACAAGTTCTGCTATATAATTATTATTACGCATGGACGCTAGGTCTACTATTCACAGAACTACAAGTTATTTTTGCGCTAATTTCCGTGCTTGTGTTTACTCTCGTTTACAAGTGATTTGAACCGACAGCCGTTTTTTGAAATTCATCTCCAATTCCGAAACCTTCTCTCCCGGTTTCTACCTTCTTCAATGCAGGCAGTTCAGATCTTCTACAGGCAGGATGATTCCACTGGGGTACCCAAAGTGTAATGAACGATATTTGGTATTCCATCTATATGGCAATCTTTTAGAGATGCTTCAAAGAACGCCCTTTGGGACCCACAGAATTTTACGATCCTTTTAGTATTGCAGATATATTTTAGACTTCGTCGTTAGTTTTTGTACTGATAATGAATTTGGTAATGTTATTAACTTAAAACAGTAAATTAATAAATAATGTTCTGTTAAGAATAACAAAAAGCAAGTCAACAGTCTTCTAAATAGTAAACGAAAAATAAGTTAAAATATCACAAATGATTAAAAAAAAAAAATCATGCAATTGAAGTTTATGGAGATTTCATTTGTCTATTTATTCAAAAAATTATATAATAAAAACACAAACATAGGCGTTACGAGGACAGTCCTGTGGCGAGATGAGCAACCATGCTATAATTAAACATATAAAATTATAAATAAGTTAGACAAATAAAACATTTGTACATTCCTGTAATTTATTAACATATGTTAATTAATTTAATTTGGAATGGGTACCGCCGCCCCGGGAACCATTTATTGGATAACAAACACCTCTGCCATAGGTCGCCATAAGTGGTTCGCTACGTTTGGTGACTTAGCAGGGGTGCCCGGGTTCAATAGGTTCATTGTCTAGGTCTTGGCGGCGGATGATCTAGACACACTGAACCCCAGATTCCTACCCAACCCTCATACCTTTTTCCTTCCAAAAACTTCCTCTCCTTCCTTTCCTTATAAATACCCTCCACACCGCATCCCCAAAGGTGACATAGGCCCTGAGGGAAAATATTTTCCTCAGGGCCTCCTTTGTGGAACTAATGTAAAAAAATATATATATATTTTCTTATTTCGATATAAAATTTAAGAAAATTGTTCAATTCCTTTTATATTAGAATTTCATTGTGGAGTAGAACGGTCCATGTTTATGCAAAAATACCGCAGCAAAAGTAAAATGGCGCTGTTTACAGATGATGTCCTCAACCCTTCACTCATTAATAAGTCAATGTTGATAAAACGCGCTTGTGTCACACTTCTTGCGCATATTAAAACACTTGTTAAAATTTAAAATACCGTTTCCGATACAAATGATTACTCGTCTGAATCATTCAGGCATCCAGGTGATTCGAGGCGGCGCCCTTTCCACAAACGCCGACGCCTGTTCGCGAAATCAATTCCAACGAAATGATTCATGCAGCCTCCGCTGAAAGGGTAAAGTCCTGAATTATTGATCGGCCTCACTCCCGGAATGCCCAGCCAATATTTCAAACGGCTGACCCGAGGATCGAATCGGTTTTAAATTGTAAACACAACGTATTTGTTGGTAATTTATAGAATTTTCATGGTTTTTCAGAATCGTTACCATTACGTGAACGGGCCGCTGCGATGGGTTGCTAACGCAGTGCGTAAAATCTGATGTAGGCTTGTTTACGATCCCACGTTTTGGGAGGGTTTAATAAATAATATTTGTAAAAAGGGGAAATTCTTTTGTCTATTTTTATTTTGCTGACAATGGATTGCATGGATTGTATTTACCAAGATAGATAAAAATAAACGCAGAGTAAAATTCATAACTTTTCTTCAAATATTCAATTAATAGAATTTACAAAAATTTATAAACAATTTTTTTAATTTACTTTTGCACTGCAAATATTCAAAGTACATGACGAATCTTTATATATTTATTAATACGATAGGTAAATGTTAATTTTATTTCATAAAGCCCTGTATTTTTTTTTTTCACAAAGTGTAGGTACAAGATGTTTAATTATTTAAAAAAAAAACTATTTTTGTCCATTGTTTTACTTCCTTTTAAAGATACTTTAGGTCAGTTATTTATAACAAAAAATGTTTTACGAGGTATGGTGCGACCAAGTGAAACAAATACTTGAATCGGGTCATCTCCAGAGACAGAATAACCTAAGACTACTTACCTACGCTTGATTGTTAGTGAAGCAAATATTTGGCAAAACAAAGTTGTATTAACAATTATATTCATCTTACTTGGTTATGTGGCGGTCGGCACTACATATAATATTAATCTTACTTAGTTGTGTGGCGGTCTGCACTACCAATAATATACATCTTACTTAGTTGTGTGGCTGTCTGCACTACCAATAATATTCATGTTTATTAATTTATTTATTAATCTTACTTAGTTGTGTGGCTGTCTGCACTTCCAATAATATACATCTTACTTAGTTGTGTGGCTGTCTGCACTGCCAATAATATACATCGTACTTAGTTGTGTGGCGGTCTGCACTACCAATAATATTCATCTTACTTAGTAGTGTGGCTATTAATTTGCATTACCAATAATATTCATCTTACTTTGTCTGCACTACCAATAATGCAATAATATACATCTTACTTAGTAGTGTGGCGGTTTTCACTACTAATAATTTTCGTCTTACTTAGTAGTGTGGCGGCCAACACTATCAATAGTTGTTTGGCGGTCTGTACTACTAATAATATTCATATAACTTAGTTGTGTGGCTGTCTGCACTACCTATAATATTCATATTTAATTATATGGCGGTCTGCACTTCCAACAATATTCATATTACTTAGTTATGTCACGGTCTTCACTACCAATAACATCTTACTTAGTTGGTATGTTTGAAATAATAAAGAATCACAAGATGTAAAATAATTTCTATTAAAATATTTTGAAAACGTCTTATCAAAACAGATCAAACGAATCAAGATCTGGTACCGCATTATATATAAAATTAATTTTCCTTTCTAGATTATCGTACATTGGAAGAAGTAAATTAATGTACGTGAAGCCACTCACGGACACTAAGCTTATAATTCAGGGTTGCTAAAATTATACCTCCCCTAAAAGAGCTAATGTAATAAGAGTTACAATAATCGAGCTTCGTTGTAAGGAATTGAATTATGCGGATTTAAAAAAGTTCAGGGATATTAATTTTTGGTTTGTTTATCAGAATTATTTCCATTCTTTGCTAAAAAGGCGTTTTAAAATATTTACATAAGTACTATTAAAAGTAAATTTAATATTTTTTGGTTAATTCCGCAAGGCATTTTTTTAACAATCAATTTTATAATTACAATTTTTAATTCTAAATTATTTTGTTAAATTTCACCAAACATAGATCTAATGTGAAAATTGTTAAAAAGTTTCCAAAAAACTTTACACAAAATATCACACGGCATTTGATTAAACTTCAGTGACGTAAAACTAGAATGTTATTTTTTGGTTGCATTAAAACAATAACCATGACAAAAATTGAAACTAAATCACGGAACGCCTGCAGAATTATATTTGGATACAGGAGATACAGCAGCGCTTCAACAATATTTACGGAATTAGGACTTAATGGATTCGCTGGCCTGATGAGACACCGGGTCACTGGAGCCAGGATGCGGCTAATGGCCTCCGACAACACGGTGGTGAACGCAGCCTTCCAGCACCAAGCGCCACTCCTGAGTGAGCGCTGGGCCCGAGCTCACTCAAGACCACGCAGAAATTGATTACCTATTTATAACTTTATACGTACTTATAATTGTTCTACTTTATTTATAATTTAACTATATGGGACATGTGGGATTGCACTATCCTCCCCACATCCTGGAATAAAACATTTATTATTATTATTATTATTAAAACTCGAATTTCTTCTGTATGTACTCGTAAATAAATACGTATTACGAGAATATAATATTTTCGCCCTTGAGGTGATTTACAGGTTATTAAAATTATCATTATAAATAAATGCGTGATGAAATTTAAACAAAAACAAAACAATAAAAGTAGGTACTCATTTATTTAATCGTATTCATTCATTGAGAAAAACTTTTTCAAAGTATTCATTAGATCAAACTTCAATAAGTATATTTGTTCATGCAAACAAAGACCTATTTTAACTTAACCGTTCTGCATTTCTTCTGCCTGTAATTATTTTGTACGTTCCGTATCAATTTCAAGATGGTGGCCTTTTTTATGGTTCAGTAAAGACCCTTTTTTTCAAGTGTGAAATCGTTGTGCTTATTTGGAATTTCTTTTTCGCATTTTTTCATTATAATGGTAAAACCTGCATGACGATAGTTTCAAAAAGGATTCGTCATTGAGATAGCAACTTTTTTTCGACGAATTGATTTATTTCTTACTTGTAATAAATAAAAATGAATAATACATATATTTGATTACGTTTTATAATAAATTTGTTTTCAAGTACCTACTTACAAATTTTACGATTTTAGAGGAAAAATTATTTTCGTTTTACAGAAAATAAGGAACATAGTTTTTTGGGTGCTGCATTTTTGATAAAGTAAATATTTTGAAAATTTCGTAGAAAAGTTTACTTATTTTTCAAAATTTATCAACCCTCCCAACCTCTTTTAGCCTAACAAAATAATCCAATAGAAGACGCCATAGTCCTACTGGCTCAGGTAGTTGTAGCTTTAATTTATTTTTTAATTGGAGATAACAAAGATACAGACAGTAATTACCAAGACAATTTATGACTTTAACTATATAATTTTACCTGCACCCTAACTACGTTTCATGGATTAACATAAAAAAATTAAACATTTCCATTTCAGGTAAATGGGTAAAAGAATAGAAAAAATACTTTACACATATAAAAATGATAGAGATGCCGATAAGGAGAATATACGATGCAAGTGTGAATGGTATAAGAAGTAGGGGACGTCCGAGAAAGACATGGCACGATCAAGTGAATCAGATACTTGAGTCGGCCCATGTCAAGAGTCAGAAAAATAGAAGAGAATGTATGAGACGATGTATGAACGTGAAGGAGGCAAAGAGTGTGTGCCAAGACCGAGGTGTTTGGCGGTCCGTCCTCTCTGCCTACCCCTGCGGGGAAACGGCGTGATGGTTAGTTAGTTAGTTAGAGATGCCCAATGCACAAACAAATAAAAGGTTTTTAAATAATTTTTATAAAAGTTTAGGAGCTTAAAGAAAAGTTATATTAATAATTGCTACACAGAGATTTATTAAAAAGTATGTAATTTATAGTAAAAGTAAGTAGTTGCCTTCAATTTCCTACCAAAAGTACTGTAACTAATACAAAAAATATGTCGGAATCCTTCAGGTTTTAATTTTAATTGCAATTCGCACATTCTTCTGATCGGATCCCTGACACCAGCATTTGTACGGGTCCGACCAATGTGGAATAAGTCGTTAAGCCTAGTTGTTCTGGGTGGTATTTTTAAGTTTATTAGTTTAAGTCAATAATTGAATAGTTTAAGTCAATAACTAATTTATTAGTTTAAATAATTTAAATAATTTATTAGTTTAAGTCAATAACTTATTAGTTTAAATTTAAATTTAAAATTTAAATTTTAAATTTTAAAAATTTAAATTTTTAAATAATTTATTAGTTTAAGTCAATAACGTTGTTGCAGATTTTATACAGGATCATGAGGTCAAGGTATGTTCGCCGGTTAGATAGAGTGGATACGTTATATTTCGGGAGCATATATTAGTGTATCCCCGTTTAGGTACGCTCATGCTGTAATTGAGGCAGTGCAGACATTTATTTTGGATATTTTCAATATTATCTTTATAGATACCGTAAAGTGGAGTCTATACGGGTGTGCAGTATTCAAGTTTATAACGGACCAGAGTAAATTAAAGCAGAATGTTGGTTTCAGGTTTTCGAAATATTATTTAAATGTTATTGCGGGGTTACATGTAATGAAGTTACTCCGCTTTTCAAAAGCTTTAAAATGAAGTTTATATAAAATAATATATAATTTGTTGTAAGGTGTACCATCAACTTTTTTTCGTAACTGATTAAATTGATTAAATTAGTAACGTCTTCCGAATAAAAATATTTTCTTTTAACCAGAATTATGTGGTAGATGATTTCCTAAAGCAGGAATGTGTATGAAGAATTCTAAAATTGTTAGAAAAATAGTTTTTTATAAAATATGTTTCGTATTTCGACGGAAGTTGCAGGATATTTTTTCCAAAATATTCCTGGTATGACACACTTCCGAAGAACCCGCCCCGCATGGGAGAATATTTCATAAATTTCTTGACAGCAACATACGCGAGATCTGTAACACGAGAACTATTTATCCTTTGGTATGAAGATGACTCAAACATCTTAGAGGAGGAGATCAATAAAACAAAAATATATTTTCTTTAATAATATTTGTAAATAGTAATAAATAAATTCTCTTGGCACGTTCACGGTGGCAAAATTTTAATTAAATAAAAAAAAGTTAAAAAAAATGACAACACGTTTCAAAACCACACTTTATTTTATCATGACACAATATATAAAAGTATAAATAAATAAATAAAATAAAATATATACATATTATTTTAATTGAAGAAGAAGATAACAATAATAATCTTTTTTTTTTAATATGAAAATTTATTTATAAAATGAACAAGACACAGAAAAATAATAAAAGATAACGGTCGCAACTGGGACTCGAACCCAGAACCTTACGTCTTACCGGGATATACACCTCTACCAATTGGGCTACTGCGATCTATTATGAGACTGTCGTAATTCTCAACTTCATATTTCAAAATTAAAAATTTTCAATATTATCTTCGACTAATGTTTTTTTTTCATATTATTGGCAGCTACTTTTAGTATTTTATTATTATCTTGTTCATTTTCATATTTAAAAAAATTAGATTATTATTGTTATCTTCTTCTTCAATGATATATTACATTGATATGAATAACCTTCAAAAGTTAAAAAGAGAGTTTTTCTTATAAAAATATTAATATATTTTTTAAATTGCCATGACCGAGTATCGACCCAGATCAACTGCTTAGATAGCAACTATGCTGACTATTTATTACAAATTTTTGGCGATATAATCTACGAACAGAAAAAACTGAAAATATAAGAATGATGTATTTTAAAATACAGTTTTCACTATCGCAGGCCCGTGAAAAATCACTCGAAATGATAATTTCAATTTCGATAAAGACACATAAAAATAATGTTCTGTTAATATGTTTATCGTGTCTAAGTGCCTACATTATCACTTGTTTGAATCCTTCATGCAATCGTTTCCAATTTATTTTCACAATCAGTTCCAATATTTCTCCTAAATATTTAGAATACTTCATTAGAAAATTACTTTACTATGAATCGATTCCGTAACAACGCCATGTTTTAACATTCTTCATACTTTTTTGACACGCATTTCCCTTTTTTTCATAAACGATAACAATAAGAATTGGATAATTATAGATAAACCCTTATGAGTTCCTAGGCTAACAGATCCCGAAAACATAATAACCTGAAGTTGCTTGGAGGAGATAGACCTTTCACGCAATATATTAATAACATAAAACACGCATCGTTCATGGTGCAGAAGAACCGGAGATATAAACCTTTTCAAAATCTCTTACAAACTTTCAGAGTATATGATAAACGGCAACTTTATTTATCTAAAAGCATTATTTATTGTTCATAGAAAACATAATAACCTGAAAGTCTATGCTTGAGAGGAGATACGACCTTGCACGCTGTATATTAAGAATACTGGACATTGCATGATTTTACATTCGCGAGAATTTAGGACTGGATAATTGCTATGATATGATTTTAAAAAACTTACACATTCTTATTTACGTACATTTTTATACATTCAGTTATTTACAGTATCGCGGGCTATGAAAGTGAAGATGAAAGGTTTAGATATGTCTGTAAATCAATATCATGCTCTTAAAGCATTCAACAGTCTAACACTTGAAAATAAAATTGAAAAAAAAAAATTCAGATATAAAATTACAAAATGGATTAAAGATAAAAAAAAAATATAATCAAAATTTCATAACATAAAATAATAAAACATACATATAAAACACAAAACCAGTATAAAGTACAGTAAACACATCACTCACAAACACACAACACATAATATAAATATACCGAACTTTATATAATTATTTTTTTTTTAATTTTACTTCTTAAAACTTTATTTTTAATTTAAATTTAACTTGTTGAAAGCCAGCATACAAAAATTTTTTTTTCAATAAGACGTAGAATATTTGACAGTTCTCACCGTTCTTAAGAATTTTTATAACATTTCTTTTGTGATATAATACAAAAATTACATCAAAATAATGCAGATAAAACGAACTTCCTAATAATCACTCAAATATATGCTTTCCACAATGGATTTATATAAAAAAACAATGAATAAATATAGACTTCGAATATGACAGCGTTCACATTATCAAGCGGCAGCCATTTTGTCCGCCATGTTTGGTGCCCGGCGCGTCATTCGCAATTAATATGAATTATTCGTAATGGCTAAATGCTATCCAGGAACTCGTTATGTCAAGAACGAGAATGGCCCAAGCGATTCTGACCTTGTTCTTCATACAATTTCTTTATACATAAGGGGCAAAATCGCTTCAAAAATCCGGACCCGCTGGGGGGACTGGGGCCTACAAGAGGTTTCCTATGTTTTTTTTTCACTAACATTATACATATATTTTAAATGTATTGTATATAATTTTTATGTATTATAAAATTGAGGTCTCAGGACGGGTAATTGGGGTAAGCCAATTAATGAGGCCAACATTACTGGATTGTGCTATGAAATGTAAAAATATTTATTTATTTATTGTTGTTATACGCCCATAGGGGCTTTTACAAAGATTTATAGATTATAAAATAATATGTTATCGAGGATTACACAAATACATAGAATTTATACTAAAAGTTATAAAAGTGAAAAATTTTAAGAAAATATTTAAGTAGTAGAATATAGCGTAAAACCGTGAAATATTTTAAACAATATAACATTTCACAATAACATAGAACAAAATATATTATAAAATATTACAATAACACGTGAAATCATTAAATATATTATACCCATGTTACAATAACTTGTAGGATTCCAAAAAGTGTTGGTTTAAATTGTATTTTAGATTATAAAGGGAATCAGCGAATATATCTACAATACCACCAAACTTGTTGCCTAAATCATGCATCCTATTGGTAAGTGAGTGTGATTGATAGTTGGTTGTGTATGTGTTGCAAAAGAATGTTACATTTTGTCTAGTATTCCTTGTCGGTACATGGAGTTTAATAGTAGCAACCTTTGATTATATAAATGTCTAGATGGAGTGATGCGCTGTAATTGCGACAAAAAGAATAGGCCAGATTTGAAACACTTGTGTGCGTGACACGCACACAAGTATGCGTAACTTGTATTGTTTTACAAGCGCTGCGGGCGTGTTGAGTGATACCAGCTCCCGAGTATTTTCCATAAAAGTGGGTAAAACATATGTTTCGGTTTTGCGGGACCTATAATTCGTTAATTTTGAATTCATTTAAGTAAAATAGTTTTCTACATATAATGATATAAATGAAAAGAAAATCATTGTTCAAAGAGATTTATTATTATTTGATTATTTTTAACAAATAAAGACAACGAAAATCATTACAAAAGGTTTTATTTAGTTATATAATAAAGACTTATTATACAGTTTTAGAAATCATTTATATATAACTTTTATTATTATTATATTTTATTCGAACAACAAATTAAAACTACAAAGAACCATAAAATTTACTTAGTAAGGTCAGAAATACGAAAAGACGGTTGCATAAGTTTAGTAATAGACTTATGTTATTTGGCACCTTTTGGTACGGGCCGCTAAAAACAAAATTACAATTTTTAAAAATTACCTTACACGGGATCGCTTCTTTTTTTAACCTTCGACGCTTTTAATTGTTGACAAAATACAGGTCTTTGGCACGAAAATGATCAGAGCAAATGACAGTTGTTTTAGCTGGTTGCCAGACATCCTCTCCGCGGCTTTTTCTTATTTTTTCCATTTACTTACTTCTTAATATAGGATCATTATGTATTCTGTAAAATATGTATGAATAAAATTAAAAGTTTACTTGATACTTCACCAAACAAACCTGCCACATTTTTTGTAATTTTAATAGATAAACAAATTTCGTATTCATAACTTTTTTAAATATAGTGTCAACGTGATGAATTAAAAAACCACTTAAACACAAAGACAAACTTTCACATTTATAATATTATAATGTGTAGTGTACTTTTGGGTAATTATTAAAAACCTATTTTAAAACTAACAACGCACTCATGGGAAAATTTTATTTAAAGAACAGGCAACCCTGTAAACATTGCGTCAAATGGCGTTGTTCTAAGACCAAATTAAACTATTAAAACTGAATTATTTCTTTAACTAAATGGTTATTTAAAGGTAACTTACCGATGATAGGTAACATTTTTAATTGTTTTCAACCATCCTTTGTAATTCCTGCACACTGTTATAGCGCAAATCGTCATTTACAAATGTCACACAACACGTGTTTACCGCACAACGCTAGTGTCGCCACTGAGCGGACGGGACAAGCTTATAAGCAAACAGTTGGTTGATTTTTTTTTGGCGTTTCGTCGCTAGAGAGCTCTATCTAGACATTTATATAATCAAAGGTAGCAACGATAGCAGGGCTGTCAATTAGGTTGTTCATGACTGTATAATAAAATTAAGTCTGAAGTGATTATCAATATAATATATATTTTTTTTTTAATTCTGACGAGTCGGTGATTATTCTCAGTTCATTGCAAGCTTTATAGGCTAACAATGCTTGAAACTGAAAGAAATGCCAACGTGGCTCTCAGAAATGTTCCACCGACAAAACAACATTTATCATGTATGTTTCATACCCTGCCCTGAATCCTATCTAGCTAAGCACTCCATGTCCCATGGCTACCGGTACATGCTGTGTTCTGTAGTGTACGGAATGCACGGATAACGTTGCAAAACTTTTACTTACTTGAGTACGTTTCACGAGAAACAAACAATAACTACCTACGGATACCGACGTATATAGCCGCCCTAATGTACGTGAGGTTCAGGTCACCGCATCGATACATGCTCTAACAAATGGAAGTTGAAACAAGTTCTCAAGATTTTTGATATTTTTATTATATTGTGTGTAATGTAGCTTAAACTGTAGTATTTATTAAATTGGATTAAAATTTTAAATTATTGTGAAACAGACGAGGAGAAGAAAACTGTGAAGATAATAGTCAGAAACTATCTGATTTATCATATCTAATTTATAATCTCTGGAATAAGATCACCATTTAAAATTAAAACGTTGCTTAACTGGCTTTAGCCGTGTTTGATGACTAGATCTAGCCACTAGTTACTCGATCTTTCTCTTCACCATCTCCTTCCCCTCCACACTTACCTTTGGTCTTAGAATATACCTACTCCAATTGGGGATGCCATAATCTCACTAGCTCCAGACGGTAGCAGTTAAGACTCTTGTAAGGTATTCACATTAAAAAAATTGTAAATAATATTATTGCTATCTATTTTCTGTAACTTCTCTTGCAATAAAAGTTTTTTATTTATTTTATAAACATAATTAAACAGTTGTCACATTTGACGTCGATTTTGAAGTGTAACTCTTTGATTTTAGCTTTCGTTTTCGATTAAATGGAGTTCAAAGTTCGAATTTTTTGATCAGATTTGAAAAAAATCGGACTCAAGAAATTAATATTAGCAATTTTAAATGTGGATCTAGCTCCAAAAGTTTTTTTATAGCCTTTTTAGTTGCCGAAATAAATATTAAAAAAATTATGCTCGGCTCGATTTTTTTTTTGGTTGTTATTTGTTTATATGTACCTAAAATAGATTCACCAGTTTGCGGCTTAAACTTCGAATTTCCAGTCACCATTTAGAAGTGGCTGCGGAAAGATTTGCCGACTTCTTTAATTTCTTTCTTTTTATAACAATGATTCATTTATTTTGAATAAATAAATGACAATTTTCTGTGACCGCAGGTACATACACTGGTAAAAAATATATAATAATTCCGTGTTGAACTTAATTAATATTATATCCTATCATATTTTTTTAAATTATATCTTGTCCTAATAAAACATCTCTAATTACCTCCAGAATAAACTACACAAATTGATAGTTTTTCTTGCACGTCACGCTATTTTTTTGTTTACATAATTTTCTTATGAATTTCATTTATTTTTATTTTTGCATCTTATCTTATTAGAGCTAAACTCACGAGGAGAAAATATATAATTAGTTTAATTCATGTACAAACCGATCAAATATAAACTGTCGAATTCCTGAAAATGTATAAATAAATACATTCTTAGAAGACCCGGGAATACAATCAAACACATTTATTTCTCTTAGAAATACCCTTCACACATCCCAAAATATGGCTTGGGCGGATTCGTGCGTAAAAGTAATCTAAGATGCAAATTAGTAACAGAAATTTAAAAAAATGCCTTCTTCTTTATTTGCTTAGAAGTCAGGGACATTCGAGATAGATGGCTCGATCAAGTTAATCAAATAGTTGACCAAGTTAATAAACTGACCACACTCAGAATTAATAGAAGGCTGTATGTGGGATGGTGTATCAAGTAGTGTGTCAAGGCAGAGAATAAACTACTAAGCCTACTGCTGCAGAGAAAAAATAGTGCGGTATTTATTGGAAAAATCTGTGCACAATTTTTCAAGTAAATATTACAGCAATGGACTTTTCAAACTAAAAACTCAATTTTTTTACAAAAATCACACTTGTTTTTTTTTTTACTTAACTCCATCTTAAAATCATCTGATCTCATTTTTTATTGCGCGAATAAAAAACCTTACGTCAAGGCTTAGGAAAAATAAACGCCTCCGAACACAAGCGCCTTTCTTGAAGTCGAGCATTTATCATTTTTCATCTTCAACTTTCCAAATTTCACTACACAAGGGTGAGACGTGTGGAAAAAAAAGCACCCCATTGAAAAATTATTGTCTTCGTTTTTACCGTTAAAGTTAGAAGTGTGGGACATTATTTATTGTATACCAATTCCGCTCTTGGATGTTAACTTAATATTTCATAGAGATACAAAAATGTTCAGACTACAGTTTTTTTGCTGTACCAATTACTTTTTATTGTTTACCACATTTTAGTTAACGTTTAAGTTTGATTGTGAATGAAATTTTTGAAGGATTGAGCAAAGAACAAGACATTTGAAAAAATAATATATTTTAGAATTTTTTTCATATTTGTAAAATTTGGATTTACACCCATTGAAAATTTTTAAGACTGAGTCATTTAGAACTAAAAAATTGCTTAAGAGGTACTTGTATATTATGGATGAAGTCATCTTTTTAATAGCAATATAGAATATTTAAAGTTAGACAAACCTGCTCCACCAGACGAATCCTTTTTCTGTGGTTTATCTACACAATACATAATACAAGATTTAAGTTCCTAACAATACGTATAATAAAAAAATAATCAGTATTTGACGAGTTAAGGTATTTCTCCAAAAAATGTAGACATAATATGTCTCGATGCCACCTAGTGAGAGAGTTAGCACTTACATGCCCTTCTCAGATAAAAAAATAAAGTTGGTGGTTTGCAGGTGAAAAAATGTAATAAGCGGTAATTGTTCAATGGAGCACTAGGTATATATTGAATCATTTGGCGGATAACTCGCCGTAGCTTAATGGTAGAGCTCCTGACCGGCAATCAGAGGGGTGCGGGTTCGAGTCCCGTCGGCGACATGTATCTTTTTTCGGGAGAATTTTTCAATATGGGTTAGTTTTTCAGGCTTATAATTATTGCTTATAATATTTTAGTTTAAGAACTAAAGATCCCTTCATTACGTTACAAATAAAATTGAATATTAAGAAGAAAAGACAAATAAGCATAAACAAGTAAATGTAGCTGAAAATACAACATTAAGCCATGGGAGAAGGTAATTAATCCCGGATCATTAGAACGCGACTGGCCACGAGCGAAAACGGTCTTGTGATGGCAGCACTGCACTTTTTTTTTTTTTTTATAGAGAAACCTCACATGAGTCCCAACTGCTCCCTTCTGGAGCCAGTGAGACTATGGCATCCCCAATTGGAGTATGTAGTGAGGCTGAAGGTAAGTGGGGAAGGGAAGGAGATGGGGATGAGGAAGATGGGAAAGTACCTGGCTATTAAGATCTAGTCACTAAACACGGCTAAAGCCATTATTAAGCTACGTTTCAATTCTGAATGGTGGTCTTACACCAGGGCGATACTGAGAGTATCTTCCACTCTGGATACTGAGAGTATCTATATTATTTTTATTAATTAATTGTGAAATAACACAAATTAATCAAATAAAATTTATTTGCGCACGCCGGGTTCGAACCCGCAACCTTCCGAATGGGAGTCAAGTGTCTTACCACTAGACCACGGACGGCACTTCTGGCAGGGTCCTATTTAAAAGCGATGGAGCCAATTCCTGATATCATAGATTACATTTTTATTTATTTTTTAAACATTATATAATTTTTATTTTATTTTTATTCTGTTTTCTTTTACTATGTATGTATCATCTCACAATATTTTTTTTATGTTTTGTTTGATATATTCTACGTATAATATTATGGAGCTCGTTGGATTGCACCACCCTCCCCAGGATCTGAAATAAACAAGAAAAAAAATAATCAGAAAAAAGATGATGTAAAATATTGATTATTATTTAATAATAATTAATTATGAACTAAATATTATGTAATTTAGGAGTGTGGGTACCGCCACCCTGGAACCATTTATTGCATAACCAACACCCCTGCAATAGGTCACTTCAAGTGGTCGCTATGTTTGGTGACTTAGCAGGGGTGCCTGGGTTAATGGGGGTGAGGTTTATCTAAGGTCTTAGTGGCAGATGTTTTTTGCCCGTATTAGGATAGGCTGGTTGAGGGAGACCTTTAGAACCCTCAAGCGGGACTCTCTCGACTCATCACCTTGCACCGCAGGGGGAGGGATGAACCATACGTTTCTCACTCCCGAACACATTGACCCCGAGAATCCTACCCACCCTTTAAGTATTTTTCCTTTCCAGAACCTTCTCTCCTTCCCTCACCTAAAATTTATATTCACACGGCGTCCCCAAGGATGATATAGGCCCTGAGAATTTTTTTTCTCATCCTTTGCTATATATAACTATTTTTATAAATATCGATATTTGCGAATTCACTTTGTTACAAAATTTTAATTAAATGAAAAAAAATCACTTTGTACATATGCACCACTTCCTTAATAAATATTATTGAGTTTAAAAACCAATGGTTTGTTCGTCGGAATAAAATAAAAATATAAATGTAAAAATTATATAATAATTAAATGTTGATAATATTGCTTAAATAAGTGGTCTATAAATTTGTTTTCATTTAATTAAAATTTATTAGTACAACGATACAAAATTTGTTACACTTGGGCGAGTTAACTGGTTATTTTACGACGTTTATCAATAATTCATTATTTATTGACGATTAAATAAAATTTTCTTTGTCTTGTTTTGTCTCTGATGTTACATTGATAAATGTTTTCATTGTTTTGGGTTTTGGTGAGAATTCTTAATATTTATAGTCGTGTGTTTGAATATTTTGTAATAGTGGTTAATTTGTTTTTAAAGCAGATATTGATTTAGTGTAAATCTTTCGAACATCGGATGATCTATTATTTGAAATTGGTTAAATATACATTCAATGATTATTGTTGTCAAAGGGAGTTAGTTTATGCGCCTTCCCCATGTGATCATTCCATATTCAAATATCGATTGGCAGAGAGCATAATGGCCAATTTCTTTTGTTTCATTTTGAATACATTTAATTTTTTTTAAAAGAAGAAAATATAATTTATAAGGATGGGTTGTTGAAAAAAAATGTTCATATTGGAAAGCAAGTATCTGGCTATTCAGATCAATTCACGATACTCACAACGGTGGATACAAATGGAACTCTCATTTCCTTTTTACCACCAGAACACTTACTACGGGTTGTTTAAATAGATAAAATGAACCAATTCATCAAATATTTAAATTGTCATGTTCTGTGAAAGTTCTATTTAAGTTCTGTGATTATTTCAGTTTTATGTAGCTATTGGCCTATAATTACATGCACGGCAGCCGAATTTAAACCCCCGACCTTCGAATTGTGATTTCAGGAGTCGAGAACCTTACCAGTCGACCACGCCGGCCGTTGAATATTATTGTCGGTTTTGATCCACTCGAACGCTTTTTGACATTATGGCACTATTTCCAAAACCACGGATTGCCTTGTTGCTAATATGTGTCAATTTTTTTTTTATTAAAACGACTATACAATAAATTGTACATTCAAAATATAACAAAATAACTATTCTCTAGGTTCTTTAAAATGTTTTAAGGTTAAAGATTTAATTATACTTTATATATATACAAATATATGATAATAGACAAAAGATAGGGGAATTCATTAGCTACATAGAACTATAATCAGTTTGTATGTTTCCACATTCAAATTTAGAGGTATGATTTTTTTAATGTGGGCGGAAAAATTTCCTTTAGCAATCCGAAAAAAATATTTAAATTTCTATGTCGCTCTAGTGGTTATAGTTGTCGGTATGTCCTGCGAAACTCTAATTCAATGAGCTCAAATTTGATTTGCATTTTGGTGTCATTTTCAAATTTGCGGGTCTGTCGCTATGTTTGAAAAGGGGCGGTCACACAAATAAGTTTAGAAAACCCGGATTACATGTTAATCAGGCACTTGTTTTAATTTCCCCGATATGAAACGTAAGACCAAGAACGGTCCGACTACCCAAGTTTTCGTCTCGCGCGATTCGGGCTATTTGTTACCCACGGATTAGAGAAAAACCCACCCCCGCCTTTGTCCAGCCGCGCTTCTGTTTGTTGGCGCGCGGTCAGGGGAAACCACCCGAGGGCGAAGAACCCAATTAATGCAGACAATAAAAAGCGGACCCGCAGTAAAGGCGACTGCCCCTTTACGAGCCGAATAAACGACCGGAAAATAATAAAAAAGTACTACCTACATACCTGAACGAAATTGAAAATAATTGTTTTTTGTAACTTGTTGAACCTAACCACGCATTTATCACAAATGTTTTTAACGATTTAGCAGACATGACAACATTTTCTACATTGATGGATGCAACACTAATTCTAATCAAAAAAAATTTATGAAAAGGACTTGTAGACAACTGCTACAACAATAAACTTGTTAAGAGGGCATTACCAGATAATACCGGAAATGAATCGTTTTTAAACCAAATTCTAGACGTATTGACCCTTTTTTAGAAAATAACATAAATTGATTTTGAAAGATTATTATTTTATCTGGTACACGCAGTTTTCAAATTTTGTAAAACTAAGTTTATTTTTAATATACTAAGGTTATAACCGTTGGTCGTTGGCAGATTTGTTCAATTTTCAAACAATTGATTCTATTACACAAATTTTACATCATACACAACAAAATAAAGCAATACATAATCTAGTCAACACAGTTTTCAAAGTTTTAATTTTCGTTAAATTATAATCATTTAAAAATAAATCCGAGAACGCGTTTTGTGCCAAAAATACCTCAGTTTTTTCTATTTATTTAAGGTCTTACAAACTAAAATATTTCAGATTTTTTTTACACACTTATTTGGTTTAGACATTATTAAAAAATCATAAATACTTATGATCAAAAAATACTTACAAGAAGTACACGATATTGAAAAATTTATCAACGTGCGTTTTGAGCATTTTTATAGCTTACTTGAGAATGTAGGTATATGTTAAAGCAAGTTTGAATGAAATCAATCGATATTAAATTTTTAATTAAAAAAATTTGATATGGGGAATAATCGATCTTTCTCATCTGAACCTCCCTCTACAGTTGCAAGTATTTATAAACTTTTATTCTCAGCCGCTGGTCAATGTAGAGCACGTGCTGACGTATTCACTGTTATTTTCTTTCATTACAGAAGTTAATTGTATCATATTCTAAGTGCGTAAAATTAATTAATTATCAAATGTCTTATTGATTCACCTACATTACTACAACTGTTCTCGTTTAATATACCTTCCCGTAGGCTCAGAAATAATGAACTGCCCGTCCTTAATCAACACTCGACTAATTACGGATATAATTCACCACTGTCCAGAATGTATAGAATAGTCAACTCAAGTCAAGACCTTCATTTTTTGGTATGAGCCTAAATGATTTTTGTCGGTCATTAAACAAGTGAAGATATTTTTTATCTATTTTTAATTTTAGCAAAGTCTTGACTTGACTTGTCACTTCTATTTTATTAGGTTTATCTCTGTTTTGTCTTTGCTTTTATATACCATTCTTGAAAGAGTCTCTCCACATTGACTAAATCAACACCACTGCCTGCAATTTTTTTTGAATTTGCTACATTCCTACAAATTTCTTTTTCACATATTCATATACTATTTTTTTGTAATGTATTCATGTGACATTATTTCTTACATGTATTAAATTCAAACTTGTAATTGTGTAAGAAATCAATAAATTTTATTTTTTTTCACCAGATTTACAGGAACGAATAGGAAATTTCCTATGGGAAAAACTAAACCCTTTCATACTATATATTTCATATTATTATTATTATTATTATTTATTCTTATAGTGTACATTTTACCAAATTTCGTGTTATTTTATTGTAAATTGGACAAGTCCGTTAATAAATAAATAAATTGTACTTATAATTTTAATTTTAGTTGCGCTGCAACATCTTTTCCTTTTCCTCCCATTTCCCGTCCCAATCCCAAAATCTATATCCTGGTGGTATATTTTGGGTCCAACCCAGGCAATTCCTCGGCTGGCTAAGTCCTTCTTCACAATACAAGCAACATTTTCCTCTTACTATTGTATTAGTAGGATATTTTAAAACGTTTTCAGGTTCGTTTTTAGATTTTCACGGCCAAAAGCATTTTCGTTTGTTTTTGGGGTGTTATTCGTAACCCGGCAAATGTTTGTCTTTCTTTAAAAAATATTTTTGAAAAGGCATAATATTTAACAAGCTTCAAAGAATTGCCCCTTGGGAATTCAAAATTTAAAAAAAACGTGTAAGGTAGCTACGTTGAAAAAAGAAGATTAAATTTATTTTTCAACTTGTGTACTTGTTCGAGGCAAATTGAAAGCTTTTGGTTTTTAACTTGAATACTTCTCCATTATAAATAAGGCACACTCTAATGATTTTATATTTTTAAAAGATTGCTTGTCATTTAGCTGACGTGATAGGAACGTGATTAATGACTTCGCCATTGGCGTGCATTAATGCTATGTACCTCAGAACCGCACGCCTCTGATGTGTTCACAAAGTAATGTGATTTGTGCAGATAAATATGAACTATCTTTAATGAGGTGGATTTACTTACTTGCTGATGGATAGTGGCTAGGGATGTTTAAAAAATCACTCTGAAAACTTTTAATCTGTTCGGTGATACTTACATTTTAGATTAAAAGAATTAATATTTACTAAATGCTTAAGACAAGATTTTTATGCATAGCAAAAATAGTAACAATTATTATAAGCAATAATTATAAGCCTGAAACACTCATTCACATTGAAAAAATCTCCCGAGAAAAGATGCATGCCGCCGACGGTACTCAAACCCATGTCTTTCTGATTTCCGGTCAACTGCTCTTATCTCTTACCCGCCAAATAATTCTATATGTTATACTAGTGTTTCATTCAACAATTTCTGCTTATTACATTTTCACCTGCAAACAACCAACTTTATTTTATATGAGAAAGGCCTTGTAAGTGCTAAATTTCCCACTAGGTGGTGTCGAGACAAATTATGTCTACATTTTTGGTGAAATACTTTAACTCGTCAACTATTAATTATTATTTTTTTAATTGATTAACTAATGTTTAAGACAAGATTTTTATGCATAGCACAGAGGGTAAGCAATAACTATTAGCCTGAAACACTCATTCATATTGAAAAAATCTCCCGAGAAAAGATACAAGTCCCGTCAGCGGCATGTATCGTAAGTATAGATACAGAGACCAAACTGCTCAGACTATCAGAGGGGCTATGCGGTAAAAATTATGGGTTTTGTGTGTAGGTAGAAATAAAGGCGTTGCGTTGCGAAATGATACAAAGTGCAGTAATATGGGCGATCGGTATTGGTGACACGCGTCTCCACAAGCGATAAAAATCAGTGTTACTCAATCTACCTCCATGCTATTAAAATAATACTACACAACCTATTCACACGCATTAAGACAAAATATTTAACAAAAAGGGTTTTTTAAAATCATATCGTGGTTAACGAAGTAAAAACTGCAAGTTTTTACAATAACAAAAGGATGAAAAACGATAGTCAAAAATCGGAAGATATTTCACTTCAATGAAACTCAGGAAAACAAACAGAAAATATTACATATTAAGGGTCTTTATTTTCTGACTTAACTATACCGTCCTCACAGTAGATAAAAATAACAACCATTGAAATATTCTAACAAACCAATAACCTAACTTTATTTTTATTTTTATTTATTTTGAAAATGTTGCAGTACAATTATTATATTATACAGGTACCTATATTGACTAACACCATACAATCATACTTGTAATGTACCTGTACTGGAAGAAACTATTAACAAATACTATTTTTTGTTTTTTGTTTTTATAAGAAAAACTCTATAACTTTTGAAGATTATAACCATCAATGTAATATATAATTGAAGAAGAAGATAACAATAATAATCTAATTTTTTTAAATACGAAAATGAACAAAAAAAGTTGCAGCCATTATATTTTATTATTTTTCTGTCTTGTTCATTTTCGTATTAATTTTTTATTTTTATTATTATTGTTATCTTCTTCTTCAATACCATTTTTTTAAATTAATCTAACAATAATAATAGAAACTCAATCTAAATCTGAAACAGAAAAATCAGAAAAATTAACTGATAGGTACATCTGGGACTCGAACCCAGGACCAGAGTTCTGGGTTCGAGACCCAGATGTGACCCGATCTTTTGCTGATTTTTCTGTTTCAGATTCAGATTGTGTTATGCTATTATTGTCTTCATTAATTAAAAAAAATATTATTTGAGGTTTTACCTATTAATTTTAAAATAAAACTATTTTGATTAATAAACAGAAGTCAAAGTTTTGGGTTAAGAATTTATCAATTATCTCATTAATGGCAGATATTCTACTATCAGTGAGTGTTTCTCCTCAGTTTTTTCATCAACATGGGTGTTTAACCCCTGGAGTCTTTTTGAAAGATATTTTTATCCAAGCCTGACATAGACTCATAGAAGTCATGCTTTCTCATTTGTGTTACGGTGAGATATAATATATAAATAGTGTTAAAAAGAGAAAACATCAGCGTTTTCAATTCAGTGAAACAACATTTACCGTACGTTTAATAAATATTTGTTTTTTTCAAATTTTACAATAAACACTCATACATATATGAATAATATATTTTTTTAGATAAGGTGTACAGAAAATACCCTTAGGAAAATATTTAACCTCAGGCCTATGTCGTCTTTGGGGATGCTGTGTGGAGGCTTTATTTAAGGAAAGGAATGAAATAAAGTTCGGGGAAGGAAAAGGTACGAGGGATGGGTAGGAATCTGGGGTTCGGTGTGTACGGGATTGATGTTATATAAAACAATATAAAATGAAGTATATATAACTTTTAAAATACCTCTGTCAAATAAATTACATTCCTACATTTTTTAGCTTCGTGTAAACTGGTCATTACAGTTTAAAAAATGAAAAACCAACGTCTTTTAAAATTGTATCCACCTTTGCGTTCAAAATTAAGATATTTTAATTGTCATGTCGATCTGTAATACTAAAATTTAAAAAATCTTACATTTGATTTAAAAAACCTTAATTTATTTTGAAGTTCGCTCTAAAACAGCGACTCTATTTGAAATTGAGCATAAAGCGGGAATATTATTTGATGACATGATATTATATTGTAGAGGCCAGAGGGGTTAAAATGTGCTTACTTTAGATAGTAGATGATGAAACGCTTTAAACGGGTCGCACGTAAAACGAAATTACCTACAGCATGTTTCAAAAGACTTCCATCATCCTTTTTTAGAAGCTAATGGCTTTTCAAATCACGTTGCGACCTAAAAGCCATTTTTATAATGATCTCGCCAGAATATAACTAATACCATTAGAACAGGATCTGACAGCGGTGCTGAATCAGTGGCACGCGTGCCGGTGACTGAATAGATTAATTTATTATACTAGCTGATACATGGCATGCTATGGAATGCCACCTTAATAAATAAAAAATGTTTAAACCAAGATTTTTATGCATAGCACAAAAGGTAACAATTGTTATAAGCAATAATTATTAGCCTGAAACACTCATCCACATTGAAAAGATACATGCCACCAACGGGACTCGAACCCGTGTGTCCCCCAGCGTGTCCTTTTCCATTCGTCCCCGTTCCCATTCCGCCACTTCTTTCCGTCCCGCGTCCCCTTCCCCTCCCCCGTTCTCCTTTCACCTTATCGCGAACCCCCCCTAATGCGTTCTCCTTCCACCATCTCCGCTTTCGCTCCCCTCGCCACTCTGCCGCAAACCCCCTATTCTTAATTCCCATCTACCCCTCTCAGATTCCCCTTTCCTCCCGCCTTTTTTCCTTGACGCTAATTTCCAGAAAATACACCAATCTTTTAAACAACCTGTGACCTGTACGTTTTTAGATTTTCACGGCCAAAAGCATTTTCGTTGTTTGTTTTTGGGGTGTTATGCCGTGTTGTGCTACCTCCTTCTTTAGCCGACGTTTCGGACAGCGTTGCAGTGTCCATCATCAGGGCATTTCGTTACATTTCTCCGTGGACGTGCCCCAGGCTAACGTAAATACTGCGCTTTCACCAAATTTCCCTTTCAAAGAAGTTCACTTTCTTCTGAAATAAAGCTAACGGCACGGTATCGCTTCCAACTAAATAAGCACACACTTAACACTACAAATTCACATCGACGGATCTGCCGGATCTGCCCTGATGATGGACACTGCAACGCTGTCCGAAACGTCGGCTAAAGAAGGAGGTAGCACAACACGGCATAACACCCCAAAAACAAACAACGAAAAAAAACCTGTGACCTATTTAACTACATTTTTTATGCAATTTATGCAAGTGCTACGCGATTTACGTGTAGTGTTATGCATAAAATTCTTGTCTTAAACATTAGTTTATCAATTTAAAAAATTAATTAATATTTGACGAGTTAAAGTATTTCACCAAAAAATGTAGACATAATATGTCTCGACGCTACCTAGTGGGAGGGATAAAGTTGGTTGTTTGCAGGTGAAAAAATGTAATAAGCAGTAATTGTTGAATGACAACACTAGTATATATTGAATTATTTGGCGGGTAAGAGGTAAGCCGACGTAGCTCAGCGGATAGAGCAGTTGACCGGATATCAGAAGGATACGGGTTCGAGTCCCGTTGGTGGCATGTATCTTTTCAATGTGGATGAGTGTTTCAGGCTAATAATTATTGCTTATAACAATTGTTACCTTTTGTGCTATGCATAATAATCTTGTCTTAAACATTTTTTTTTTTTTATTAAAAAATAATAATTTATACAAATAATATCTGCGTTTTAAACATTTTTTTTATATCAACGTATAATTTCTTATTTTTATAAGAAAAACTCTCTTTTTAACTTTTGAAGGTTATTCCCATCAAAGTAATATATCAATGAAGAAGAAGACAACAATAATAATCTAATTTTTTAAAGACGTAAGGTTCTGGGTTCGAGTCCCAGTTGCGACCGTTAACTTTTATTATTTTTCTGTGTCTTGTTCATTTTCATGTTTAAAAAAATAGATTATTATTGTTATCTTCTTCTTCAATGATATAATTTCTGTTTATTACAATGTTATTTTCTTAAATTTACCCAATTGCACTGTAATCTAAGAAATAATTTCATAAAGTTTTTTTTATTCTACAACATGGATGGATCTCTTCAAACCCATGTTCACTACTTCCTCTCCTAGACCCCCTACATAGCATCCACAAAGAGGACATAGGACCTGAGAAAATTCTTAGTAATACTTTTCTCTACTACCGTGAATATATCCTACATCGAGGCATGCAGACACACACATATTAAAATTGTCCACTTAATTCAGCAAAGCAAAGAAAACGCCGACATTATAACACATTGTGTTTTAACTAGAGCTTGCTCCTTGGCACAACGGATTTTTGCGACAGCTAAACTGTTTGTGGTTTCCGTTGAGTAAATTTGAACTATGGCGAGCACGGAACCGGCCAACGGAACGTAACAGAACCAAACGGAAGGGATGGAACGGGCATGGCTTTCATTGTCCTTCAAAAGATTAAAAAAAGTTTAACGGCACTCAATCAAAAAAAGGTTTAGAATCCCCGGTCTTTGGTTTGAAGGATATATCTATTTTTGGTTATTTGATAGTCTTGGAGAAGGAATAGCAGGGGGAATGCCGCAGAAGAAATGGCCAGAAATTCGCAAATCCTCGGAGATGCGTCGCGAGTTGTTTTTGTAAATAAAATATTATTTCTTAAATTTGTATCACGTCGTGGGAAGTACTTAAGAGGGCATTACCAGGGAATACCGGAAATTAGTCCTTTTTAAATAAAAATTCCACACGTATTGACTCTTTTTTTATAAAAAAACATAAATAGATTTTTAAACATAATTATTTTATCTGGTACGCAGTTTTAAAATTTTGAAAAACTACGTGTATTTTTAATATACTAAGGTCGTTGGCAGATTTGTTCAATTTTCAAACGATGATTCTATTAAACAACACAAATTTCAAATCATATCATCATACTTAAATTAAAATTAAATTCACTTAAATTAAAAAGAAAGACAAACATTCCCGGGTTACGAATAACCCAACAACATTTGAATATCTCCTACTACCACCACACTAAGCGGAAGATGTTGCTTGTGTTGTGATGGGGGACTTAGCCAGCCGAGGAATCGAACACGGAACGCCTGGGTGGGACCCAAACGCCATGCCCACTCATCCACTGACCGGTCTACAATAAAATAAATCAATATATTATCTAGTCAACACACTTTTAAATTTTAAATTTTAGTTCAATTAAAATCATAAAAAAATAAATTCCATATCGTGTTTTGTGACAAAAATTTCTCAGTTTTTCTATTTATTTAAGGTCTTACAAACTAAACTATTTGAAGTTTTTTTTACACACTTATTTTGTTAAAACATTATTAAAAAATCATAAATACTTATGATCAAAAAATACTTACAAGAAGTACACTATATTTAATAATTTATCGTCGTGCGTTTTGAGCATTTTTATTGCTTACTTGAATGTAGGTATATATTAAAGCATGTTTTGAATGAAATAAATCGATTTTGAAATCAGTTGCAAGCATTTTTAAACTTTTATTCTCAGCTGCTGGTCAATCGCTCTTAAAGAGGTTCAAAATTTTGAATCACGGTTGTCAGATTTATGTATTTAATATAAACTTGAACAGAAGGGCAAGAATTATTTTGGTTAAGCATATCCTATGTAATTAACACGTCGACTCCGGTGGGTCAAACCATAATACAAGCAGCGGTGATAGGTACGAAATTATCCACTAAAGATACGAATATAATTGCTTTTCACCTAATTTTACTGCATGTACTTAATTATAAATGCGATCCTTAACAATTCCTCGTATATCCTGTATATTAAATTTCATGTAAGGATTTGTCAATTTTAAAAAAAAATCTGATTCTGTCAGAGCGAGCGAGACGCTTGTACAAATTCAACTGGCTATGATACGCGTTTTTATACATAATTTATTGTTTATTTATTTAATAATTTTACCAAATTAAATTAGCCTCAAAGATCTAGGGCGTCAAATTATTTCAAACACTAGGTCATTTCTGACAACGTGTAAAAATCGAAAATATTGAATGTTGACTCGAGTAAGTATCATTTACGGCAATTTCAAACGAACTAACATGCAGTATTCGCGCAGTTTTAAAGTTCATGATTTTATAATAATTTTTTTTATAAATCCTACGAATATGTAATAATCGTCGAAAGACAGGTGAATTTATTGGCTATATAGAACTGTATTCAGTTTGTATGTCTCCATATTTAAATTCGGAATTATGATTTTTTTAATGTAGGTGGAAAATTTTCAAAATGAGCACCAAAAAATCTTGAGCAATCCCAGGAAAAAGTTTGAAATTTGTCACTCGCAACAGTGTCAGTTTCCCTGCCCCAGCCAGGCAAACGAAATGTTACACTCGAACTTGTAACTGTTAAATAAAATTATAATTTCAAAGATATTTGAGTATTTTCCTTAGATGTAAGTAATTAATTGAGCTCACTTCAGTTATACGGAGACGCCTTTAGTACACATATATCGTTTTATCTTTTCAGCGCGTACCTAGCGTCTGCTAGGTAAGTGAATATTTTGAGAGAACCAATTATTGAAAGAACCTTTGTTTTCTACGATCAACAAAAGAAATCTAACTAATTTTTACTAAACATTACGCCGTTTCCCCGCAGGGGTAGGCAGAGGCAGAGGACTTCCGTGGTTTATCCTTTAAGGTACAAAAAACGAAACGCATCACGTAGAAAAATCAAATAAGTATTAAAATATTCGGAACAAATTGATTTTTAGCAACTTGTCCCTTTTTGAAAAATTGCCTCGAATGCGTCTTCCGCAGTCCGCAGTGTTAGGCGCTAAGCCAACAGTAAATTTTGGATATTGTGGAGAATACATAATTATTTTTCACCGATATTTGAAATGGCTTTAGCCGTGTTTGGTAACCAGAAGGTGACCAGTGGAGAAAAGGTAATTATTTTTCACAGATATTTGAAATGGCTTTAGCCGTGTTTGGTGACCAGACCAAAGTTCAAAAAGCCTTAATTAAAGTGATCACAAAAATGTTTAGATGCTGGACAATACATTTATAATTAAGGAATTCGCTGTAGAAAATAGAAAATGTTTAGCAGAAAATCTTATTTATATGTTTTTGTGAAATTGGTTCCTGCTGTACCATCTAACTACTTCTACTGTACTAGCCCTCCAGGCCGTTACTTGAAAATAAACTATTATTTTATCTAAATTAAATTAAACAAATAACTTTGTATCAGGCACTATTATATAATCCCAATTACCTATTATTTTGGTAATTGTGATTATATAATAGTGGTTGATACAAAGTTATCTGTTTAATTCAATTAAAAATGACGCCACAAAGTAATTTTGCGAAGTTTGAAGAAATATTATTTTATCTACTGCATTCTGCGTATAACTATGGATTTCTAACTATCACGATATCAGCAGTACACCTTGTAAAAAGTTGCTCTAAATCCACCTCAAACGCAGAAGTTATCATAAACAAAAACGGAGCACAATATAAATATAAGAATACATTTGTTGGGTCCGAGTCCGGGTAATAATCCTGCCCGTTTCTTGTTGCCCGGCCCCGGCCATTGTTGTGTAATTATTTAGAGGGACCCCCGTTCCCAAAAGGCGACAGTTAAATGTGTATTTATGTCTAATTCAAATCTGAAACTGTGGATGAACATTGCGGCTGTAGCGGGTGTTCCAGCAAAAACAATTATCTGGGTTTGACGTGGTAATTTTGAATCTTCTGCTCCGAAGACATGGAATTGAATGCTCATGATGGGCTTTCAATATTTATGATTAGTTATCGGTTTTACTGTTTTATGCGATAACTAATCAAAATTATTATAACAGTAGGGTAAAACAAATTGCTTTTTAAATTTACACTACTTAGTGGGTATTACCAGAGAATACCTGAATTTTGTACTTTTTAAATCAAATTATAGACGTATTGACTCTTTTTTATAAAAATAATAAATTGATTTTGAAAGATTGTTATTTTATCTGGTACACGCAGTTTTAAAAATTTTTGAATCACCGATGCAATGTTGTATTCATTAGCCTTTCTTAAAAGATTTGTATTTTTTAATAGACGAAACTATTTATTCAATTATTTAATCGAATAAATTATTATGTTTCTAAAAACCTCTCTTTATTTTGTTACTATATCTATTTATGTGCCTTCAATAAAAAAACATTAAATCGACCATCACAACACGGGCAGGTGTCTAGCATGGTGATCAAAAAATCTTCAAATTATGTAATTAGCAATGCAAATAATGAAGAAAAATGACAGCCAACCAGGACTCGCTCCTCTCAAGCTTCCTCTTGGCTTTATATCAATTAATTTTAGTTAAATGCAGAAACACGTAATAATACAATGACAAACATTGTAAAAGAGGGAGACAACTTATGTAGGGATGGTTAGGTAAGGGGGGGAAACAGTTTCAGCGGCGGTTAGCGTAACAAATTACGAGATAAATTTATTTGGTTAAATTATATTGGAGTTATTATTAACGGTTAATATTTATTTGTTTCATTTTTAATCTTAGGTCCTTTTGGGACACAGCCTGTGTTGAGGTTAAAAATTTTAGTAAAAATATACATAAACAAAATATAAGAAAAATATTGTGACAAAATGTTGAATGAATGAACTGTATTCTTTTATAGATATAGAAAACATATCCAATTTATTTTTCGGAAGGATTATAACAAAATATCATACGATTGAAATAAGAATGTACCTACGATAAAGCTGTGTGGTGTTCAACGCTGGGTGCTTTATTCAAATTATTATATTTATATATTTTACTACACTATGTTACATTGCGTCTATATAATATTATCACGTTTAACTCTTTATCTACTCTGTACTTTGTGAACAACGTATTTGTATTTTTTTCACTAAATGTCATCATATTGTGATGTTTATCTCAAAACAAACGTACTATCCATTCCTGTATCCATCCTTGTTCTGAATAGGGATGCTCGATTTCAATACCTTCTAAGCCCGCAGATAATTAAAATATTTTTAAGTAAACACTTTTTTTAAGCTAATCTCTGGTATCATAATCAATCCGCCTATGTTAAAAGGGGTTATTTTTTATGTCCCTAACATGTATACTCGTGGGAGATCCCATGCACTATCTTATGCTCCGAAAGTGAGGACTTCTGCCTATCAGAGCGCGCCAATAAACAGAGCGACTCAACTGCTTAACGATTCTGCATTGACCATCGACATTTTCAATGTCACTTACAGACAGTTCAGCAACTACCTTTTAACACATGTCACAAAATAGTAAAACTGTTCTTGTGTACTTTGTAATTTATAATCTTCTCCATCATATATTGGTGTGTAACCGTTTTACGGAGAACATGAGAAAATAAATGAATAAATATATAAATAATAACAGTTTTTAAATATATTCGAATACTAAAGTATTAACCGTTTACATACAGTTGCTAATTATTTTACACTTTACTACCTAAGTATTATGTTTTTTAATATTATAAACATTTTTGTATTACTAGAACTCATGAACTATATACTCGTAAAAGCCTAGAAATAAATTTTAAAAATTTAAAACAATCAAGATCATAAACCTTTAGTAACATTTTTTAATAAATAAAGCCTGGCTCACCCCATACAAAGCATATATACGGTTGTAGTTCACTAGAAATGGAGCTGGTACGGTGTTAAACATAATCTAGCGCGGGATTGTGTAAGCTTGTCCTTTAGGTCACGGCTGTCTTAGAAGGGATCGAGTGATTCCAAAACTAACTAAGGTACGCCTGGGCAGTTGAACAAACTTTTGATTAATGGGCATCATCAATATACTCGTAAGTTTAGGTTATCTAGCACGGCCAATCATAAAGGATTTATCGATAACGTCGATAACTTGTCGTCGTTCCCGAGCACGACTGCAATTCGTCAAAACGTAAAAAAAATAGTTCACGTCGAATATCATCAATCGTCAATCTGCAATCATGCTCAGGGACGATGATAATTTACGAAAAGAGATAAAATATTTATGAGTTACCCAAAAAATCACATTTAGCCATCCTAATATTATCACAATAGATTTTATATTCTTATCTACTGGGTAATTATGACTGATAGGGTTACATTACTGCAATTGACAACTTCTGTGGTTAGGTGTTTACGATCCTCGGCTTCATTGGTTCAAATCGGAGGTCATGGGTTCAAATTCTGGGGCGTGCAAGTAATTTTTGTTTGATTGATTTGAGATATTTCCTATTTGGCGTATCCTTCAGGATAGTGCACGTTTTCATCATACGTTTAGGTAATTCTTGACCAGAATCTTTGATGTGAGAACGCCGCGAATATAATTTTTTTTAATGGTATAAAGCCTGGTTAGGCATTATAATATGTTTTGTTTTGTTTGTTTGAAAAAATAATTAAAATATTTTTATGTTACATAAATGGTTGTTTGACAGTCTTTGTTGATAATAGAAACACTAATATAATGTATTGTAGTCGTGGAAATTTTTTCTTGGAAACTGTCGTCATGGAAATTGTTATTATGAAAAAACACTCTCTTCATCATTGCTGGATTTTGAGCACACATGCTTTTTGGATTGTGAATTACATTTCCGAAGTGTAATGGTTGACTTTGGAACATTTGCGGATCAATAATATCAAGAATTGTGCTGATATTCTGTACCTTAATTTTGGAATAAAAGGGAGGCCTCCTATACTAGCAGAGGACGACAATCAAAGGTTAGTGTTTCTGTTTTTTCAATAGAAATTGTACAGGCAGCCATTCTTCTATGATATACATATTATTTGTTCGCGCAAATAAATTCACAATCATATATTTTTGGGTATTACGCCCAGAGAGATTTGGGACTATTTACACGTCCCAGACTCACATATTATAATCCAAAGCCCTCTTGTGTTCCACCTATTAATAACAAGAAATGGGATAGAAAGAAATAACATTATATTTTCATATAATTTCAAACATTAATTATTTTTATCGCAAAATTACATTATACTTTTAGGCGTTCAAATTAGATTCTTAAGCCGAATAAACAAGTATTTGAATATTGTATATAATTGTTTTACTTTGATTATTTTAGAAAACTTCAAAGAACAACAACTGACAAAGGAACAGAAATATTTTCGTTTGTCGGGCAATTAATAAAGCTGAACAATATATAAATTTGAACATGAATTCCCGTGAATTTTAAAGCGCAATAAAAGTGTTTAGACCCTTTTACTGCTTGTAAGCTTTAACGTTCATTGAATACAACTAGGCACCTACCTCAAAGTTTAAGGGTGCGTTAGGATTGACTTATAGACTAAGTAACAAGCCATTTTCCTCTTGGCGTGGTAAACAACCATTGTTTCAATCTATTTCATTGAATGAGCTTAGCCAGGTCCTTTTTATAATCACCATTTGGCATTTCATATGTCCGTAATTTTTTTGTTACGTTCCTGTTCCGGTTCAAGATGGCCGTTTTGGATACTACCTTTTTATTCCGCCAGTGATCGAATAATTGCGGTTAAGTCGGAAAAATCAAAATACAGGTTGTAACGGCATGTACATTAACGTTTTTAACCAGCGATTTCTTAGCATATTTGGAGTAAAGAATGTAACGCCATATTGCTGCCGATGATATTTTTTTTCAATTAAAAACAATAATAACGTGATATTCACACCTTCTCTTTCCAGCAGAACGGTGCACATGAAACATCGCACATATCAAGTGATCCTGTCGCGAAGTGTAGGAGTGGAATCGAGGGCGACGTGTGATTGAAAAATATTTATTTGTTTTTAATACAAAAAATATACCCTCGGACACAAAATGATTTTTTTTACTCCAAATATGCTCACGAATCGCTGACAAATATGCTGACATCCTTCAGGTGTGCTTTTACACCCTGTATATACCAAAATACATTTTCATAGCAAAATATGAACTTCTCGGTTGCGACGTGTCATTGAAAATTATTTTTATGTTTTTAATTGAAAAATATACCCTCGGACAGCAAAATGATTTTTTTACTCTAAATATGCTCACGAATCGCTGACAAATATGCTAAAATCCTTCGGGTGTGCTTTTACACCCTTTATATACCAAAATACATTTTCATAGCAAAAAATAAACTTCTCGATTCACTTGACCGTGCCAAGTTTCCTTGAGACAACTTAATTCATCCTCTCGCTTGTCACATATTCTTATGTTACTCCTCTTTCCATCCATCCGTTCCACTTGTCCAAACCATCTAAGTTTCATCCCTCTCTTAGGCAGGGTCCTTCGAGAATAGTTTTAGAGTCCATTCACGTTGGCAGTGGCGGTTTTTCACACGGGGGGACCCTGGGGACGATCTCCACAAGATATTCCAAAATCAACCAAGTGAGGAAAAAATGTCATCGTCAAATAGAATTCTTTAAAAAAAAAATCATATTATAAACTTTCATTTCGGAAGGATTTAGTTACAAATTTTAATTATTCCGGGGGACGAACTGACTTCCACTCCGCATGGGTACTTCCTTATACAAACTTGAGTATATGCGCAAAAAGTGCGCACAGCGATGTGCGCTGATTGGGGGAATGTCACCAAACTTTTTTCAATGAATTTATTTTTATTTTTAAATGCATTGAGTAAGTTTCCTATGCATTCAGCGAAACCGCGATAGAACTCGGGCAAAGTTTTTAATCTTCTTGTGGCGAACTTTTTGAACCGTTTGCAAGGTTTAGGTGGGAATCGCTTGTGTTAAAATTCAATTCAATGAATCTTTTAAGATATTGCGTTGTTTTTATTATGCTATCTAAATTGATATTTTTATAATATTTTAATTAATGAAGATAATATTAGCGAAAGTCAATCGAAAATTAGAAACAGAAAAATCAGAAAAAGATACGGGTTTAGACATCTGATTAGGTGCCGACTTGACTATGAATATTATTTTTGCTTCCTAAAAAGTGCTATTCAGTTCAATGAATGTTTAAAGACATTGCGTTGTTTTTATTATGCTATCTAAATTGATATTTTTATGTTTAGTCATCTGATTAGGTGCCGACTTGACTATGAATATTATTTTTGCTTGCTAAAAAGTGCTTGAGCCTCCACTACGGATTGGGTATTTTATATATGTGTCGTTCTCGGTAACTAAGATATCAAGTTCATTTTTATTAGTAAATATAAGTAATTCGAAGAATAAATTAGTTCACGCTGAATAGTATACATAAATACATTCTACGTATCTAATATGATATATATTTTTTTAAATTATGTTTTAAATATTCTAATCATTTCAAATGCAAACACTCGAAAAAAATTTTTTTTGGGGTTTTATGCCGTGTTGTGCTACCTCCTTCTTTAGCCGACGTTTCGGTCAGCGTTGCAGTGTCCATCATCAGGGCAGATCCGGCAGATCCGCTGTCCGAAACGTCGGCTAAAGAAGGAGGTAGCACAACACGGCATAACACCCCAAAAACAAACAACGAAAATGCGTTTGGCCGTGAAAATCTAAAAACGTATCTCACTCGAAATTTTGTTAATTGTACTTATAAGAAAAATATGTACGGACTTCTTTTGGACTTTTCTCAGGATTTTCCTAATAATTTCAAGATGCAACTTCAATTCCACCGTTATCCATTGAACTTTAAATAATGGCAAAAAAATATCCAAGGTAGGTATATAAATCATATTATCAACAAGAAAAGCTTTCTAAAGGAGTTTTGTAACTCGTGTGAAGCCGGGTAGCGATTGAAGTAACTTTTTGCGAAATATAAACTCCAAATACAGTATTTTTTCAAGTTTCTTTCATAGACCTTTCGTCACTCTCGAACACTTATCCTAACTTTTTGTCATATTTATTTTTCTTAACTCCAGTGAAAATGTGCTCCAGGGGCGTTCGTGGGACATTCGTGATAAATAAACTTCCCCATTTTATCGGAATGCTTTAGGGGTAGTTTTTTTGCCTTATGTAACATCTGACATGAGACAGTGGGATGTACTAGCGATGTCAACTGTGGCCGCCGTTTGAACCCAATTTTTATCAACCATTGAAAAAACTTAGGCTAGACTGGTTCAAAATGAAAAATTGTAACAAATTGTACTCTAACTTAACAGAATAAACAAAATGCTGTCAGTGATAAAAAACATAACCTAATACAAAAATGAATAGAGCGAACAGAGACCAGAGGACACAGTTGGAGTGATCGATGTTCTCAGATTTTTTTATCTGGTGAAAGACCATTTAGTCATTATTTGCTTGAATTGGCATTAGCCGTGAGATATGATTTGAGATTTTTACGGCCAAAAGTATTATCATGATTTGTTTTTGCGCTTAGTCTTTCTAGAGCTAGCGCCTCGAATGTCATTACATTGACACCATAACACCCACCGCAACGTTGGCTATAGAAAAAGAAAGCGCGTCACGTCATAATACCTTAGGCTAGATGGATAGACTCAGTGACCAGATTTGTATATTGCTATACTTCACAATCTTCCCACCGCCCTTTTATCTCACACTAACCCGATTTGAAGTTAACAAAGTCGAACTAGTTTCAGAGTGTTGGAATCATTTGGAATTCTCGTGCGGTATTCACGCAAATCAAATATAAAAGTCGTACAGTATCAAATCAAAATACCTAGAAATAGCTTCGTGAGAAGTAAAATTCGATGATTTTGGAACTAGCGTTGATTGGGTCCTCAAATGGTAAAGTCTAAATAGCCAGGTGTTTCCAAATCTTCCCATTCCTATTCCCCCAATTATCTTACGATGCCTGCGGTCAATGTGGATATTTCAAACACTTTAGTATCAAGTTGCTCCTGTGGACATATAACCATTTATTCCACCAAGTAAGGGATGTTTCAAGCGAATACTGCAACGAGCATTAGCACGAGTTTCTCTCATCTCTTGAAAATGACAAAACTGCTTACTGGTAGCTCTTCAAAACGTCCAGAAGCCCAAATACTAGAATATCTCTCTTCCAAGGCTCCAATGGAGTAGTGTACTCTTCTTCAAATAAAATAAAAGCTTTCGCAGACAATCTTGAAGCCCAACTATCCCCAAATATAGACCACGATGATCCGTTGTTTGTTGCAATGGTGTATTCAAAATTAAATTCAAAGTTGATCGGGATTTCCACTCTCTATATTATTTAGATATAGGATTTAATTGTTATATAAATACTCTCGATATGTATATAGCGAGATTTAAAATGTCCTGTCCCATGTTGAAGTGTAGTTCATTAAGTTTTTTCAAAAACCACGTAAATGCTTTTTTACCGTAAAGTGTCTTTAGATTAATCCATTTCGTCACTACGCTGAGGCAGTATATAAGTCATTAGAGTTACAAACTCTCAAAATAAATAAAATCCAAGTACAAAATAGACAAAAGAATTTAAAAAAATTCTAGTTTGTGGGATGCTTTATCTAAATGGACGGGTCGGCGCGGTCATCATCCCTCAAAACTGTAAAATCTGGAGTTTCTTGTGTAGGTAGTAGAAATAACGCAAAAAATCTGATCTCAATCACAATTAAGTTCTTTTACTAGCGCAAGGACACCTCTAGTTAATAATGCATCATCGTTATTCGCCGATTACAGCGAGAAAAAAGGGGGCTATTTGGAATAAGTGGTCGCCGTGAAAAAAGAGGCCTCTTTAGATTTTTCACACCAGGAAAACCTTTACCTACAGTTTTTCCTCCATTGTAATCTTGGCTTTCGAAATAATTTTCGTTTTTCTTCCCTGATTTTTTTCCGGAGAGGAAAAAGATAAAATATAAATCCTTTAAGTTCGCGCCATACCTGACCTAAGATAATACAAGTTAAACGGTCGATGGTGAAATTTGTCTATCTGGATCAGAAAATGTTCTCGATCGGTAAGCTTTGGCGTCATGAAAGCTGCACATTTTTTTGTGGAATCAAATTTGAGATATTTATTGCCAACACAAGCTATGGAGTCTTGAAAATTAGTTTAAAAAAATTATCATTATTTTATCGAAGAAAAAAAACTTCTTAAAAATGGTATTCATTTTGTGATGGTATTATTACGACAAGTAACTTTGTTTACATCCTTCACTGGAAATATGCGATCAACAGGGATAAAAAATATGATTAAATTTTTATAGCATAACATTCCCGCTACTATTCAACCTTCGTTTTATATGAATAACAGATTTAAGAAATATAGATTTAACAATTAAGATAGCGAAATTCCAATTTAAAAAAATGGATTTTATAAACTCAATAAATTTTAACTTAGAAATCATCCAAAGATTTTTTTTTTTTCAAACCATATGATCACCCCACCATCAGATTATTTCAATAATTTAAAGTCTCTTCATGGATCATAAATATTTATTTAAAAAATACCCTTTTACAAAATCACAAAGATTGTTTCAACGTTGAAAACTTAACACTTTTTTTCGAATAGCAATAGACCAAAGTGTTATATCCCGTGCTGTAATACCACCACCGACCAAAAATTTTTCAAATATATTGTAATGAAATAGATTACCCGTTAACGTAAATTGGAAACAAATCATATTAAACTCAAAATGCAATAAATACAATTATTTCAATAGTATATTACAACTATTATACATAGTAAAACAATATTTCTCAATATTAATATCAGATATTCTTTTTCTCTCTTCTTATTTAATCTATTCCTCTTTTTTCTGTTCTCTTTCTAATATATTATTTTTTATACGTATATTTTTTTGTTCATTTTTTTACTCTTTCTGAAAAATGAATGTTAAAATTTTATTAACATACCTACGTTTCTCTGCGTTTAACACGAGCGTTGCTCCAAAAAAGGTGTAATTCGATTTCTGTTATACATAAAAACAACTTTTTAATCTTATATCATTAATAATGCATGATCACAAAAATCACATTCTTTTGCACACAGTAAAACATCAAAACTACAATTAACCCTTTAACCCCTATACCTTTAAAATGTGTAATTTTTTCTCGGTGACCGTCGTCGTTCCCATTTCTCTTGATACGTGGTGGCCGGATCACGGCCCACGCCATCCTTCATTCCTTTTTGTTCTATGCCACCTCCACCCCTAGTGACGTAGTGTCGGCGGCGAAGGGGTTAATAAAGCGGGCATGACAACTGTATAATGTTGCCATTTTTATTACGTGCCTCCCACGTACTAAATCAGGTATATTGAAGCATAGACCTACGAAACTTCTAGAATAGGGTCACTTTGTAGGTAATCAACTGTAGTTACTCAAATTTTGTAGAGAATGACGTGGTGGATGGGTTTAAAATCAATCAAGCCAAAAACTAAGTACAAGACGGTCGTTTTTTTATAGTTTATGAATAAATTAATAATCCGCATCACTTTTGATTAATTGAGGCTTAAGTTTTATTTTGACGGTCTCCGTGGGTGAGTGGTTTTAATCCACACTTAGGATTCCCGAGGTCGTAGGTTCAAATCCAGCGTGCACAAGTAAATTGAGTTTGATTCTTTCTGTTATTTCACAATGCATTAATTGTTATTAAATGTATATTCTTTTAAAGGCTTTAGCCTTGTTTGTTGACCAGATATATATTTATCCATTCTATATACTTTTTTTTCCACTTAAAATTAATTATGTAAGGGCTATATGGGACGTGTGGGATTGCACTATCCTCCCCACATTATGGAATAAATCATTATGACTATTAAGATTAAAGAGGGAGTTTAAAACTAATAGAATACTTAGTTTTAATCACGTTTATCGATCGAGTCCCGTCGGCGGCATGTATCTTTTCTCGGGAGATGTTTTCAATATGGATGAGTGTTTCAGGCTAACAATTATAATTAAATTTATTGGATTAGAACCTAAAAGTCGAGTGTGGTTCATTAAAAATAATTATATATAAGTTTTCAAATTTCTTATCTATGACTTTTAGTGTTCCGCGCCAACATTCAGCAGTGTCTTTCTCCCCTTGTCAGCTCATACGCTTGCTGTCAATTTATCACCCTACTCTCCAAACCAGATTATACCTATATATATGTATATACATCCCCCTCACACCAACCCCGTGCGGCCGGGAGCAGATGCCACTGCATATCTCCTTCCCTGTCACGTTTTTCTCGTGCGCTGACTAGTGTTGTACTTGATTAAAGGGACCATTCACGTCTTATGCACTCCTGGTAGATTTTCTCTCATTTAAATCTTGGCTGGGAGATTTCAGTGAGATAATTTTTATTGCGTCTGCGAAGAGAATACAAGGTTTTCGTGGTCGATGTGGTATTTTCTTTTGTAAAATACTTTCAGAAGTTCGTTTTTATTAAAATTATAGGTTACCTACCAACTGTAGGTTGTTTACTGCATTGAAAATGCCTAAAAGCATCATTAAGTTGTAAGGAATGCAGTTTATTTACAATGTATTGTTTATTTACATGTCAGATAGTAAACATGATAATAACATTTCAATTTTTAACCTCTCTAAGACAAGCCTGTGTTGAGGTTAATAATTTTATAGGAAAATATAAATAACACAAAGCAATATATTAAAACATTAATGTGTCTTACAAATAGTATGTTATATTAAGCCGCGGCATTCCGCATTTCTACCGATATATAACATATTTTTTCTTGAACACATTCAGTTTTTAAGTTCCTAAAAAAAATGTTATTTTTCAAGATGATATCTGTACCTACATTGTCGATCCGACACCTTATATTGTAATATAAGGTAAATATGAATTTCATTCGGTAGAAAAAACTGGCTAAGTATGCTCCAAAAATTATGTTAAAAAAAACATTTTGTTCTGTTATTTAACGTATTATAACTATAAAAAAATTCACAGTGCATCTTTAGATGCAACTTAAGCATTTGTTGAGAAATTTTTGTTCCATTTTAACGAGTCGTGTTTTATTAAATATTTTCACTATTTTCGCTTAATTATAATCATTTTTCAATACTAACGCGCTCCCTCTTACATTCGCAATGAAATATTTCCCGTTCTTCTTCTTTTTGAACGCTTACTACCGGGCCTTAATGTTCCTTACAAATTATGGCTACCTACTAAGCTGAAGGAAGCTAATATATTATATTGTAGTAAACACGTAGGGTGACCATGTGTTGTTATTTGGTTTGGAATAATATATTATGCAATTAATTTACAAAGGAAAAAAAATTAATAAGGACAAATGTAAAAATGATTGATTACGTCGTGATAAATAAATAATCGAAGAATCATATTTTGATTTATAAATACTCAACACTTTCCATATCGATTAAAAATAATATTTATGACAACATTTTCATGATCAAAAATTGAATTTTCGTGATCAAAAATGTGTTTTTTTTCTCTCTAATATAAAATTTTTGAAAGTTCACATTGCAGATATTACCCGCTCAGCGATGATAAATATATCGAAAAGGTCTGTAAAATATATTATGCTTTGGCAGTACGGTGAAATCGAGATGGTTGTAAGTGATATGAATAGTTAGTGCTATAGTGGTCACAGTGGAAAAACTTGGTACAGTCGAGTAGATGTTTACAACTCATTTAAGGACAGTCTGTGTAAGTAAGTTATTCAGTAATTCAAAATGTAAAAGAAAATCATTAACAATTTTTCGGAAAAATAGTAGTTTTAGATTCGACATAAATTTTTTGTAGGTAGCAAAAAAAGATCAGGTTATCTCAGTTTATATTGAACATATTATTACCTAAAAATCTGATATTAAAAAGATCTAGAATAAATTTTTAATAAAAACATATTTGGCAAATGCTTAATAATACACATAAAACCTTTTTTCACAGTACCTAAACAAAAACGTTTTTTTCTAAAAAAACGACAATTTTTAATAAAAAATTATTATTTACAATATATTAGTTTATATCAAGTGGCTGGATGAATAAAGTATATTTATTGTGTCTATTTGACGACCGTCCGTGGCCGAGTGGTAAGACACTTGACTCCCAATCGGAAGGTTGCGGGTTCGAACCCGGCGTGCGCAAATAAATTTTATTTGATTAATTTGTGTTATTTCACAATTAATTAATAAAAATAATATAAACTATATTTGCGGCACGTTCCAGAGTGGAAGATACTCTCAGTATCGCCCTGGTGTAAGACCACCATTCAGAATTGAAACGTTGCTTAATAATGGCTTTAGCCGTGTTTAGTGACTAGATCTGAATAGCCAGGTACTTTCCCACCTTCCTCATCCCCATCTCCTTCCCTTTCCCACATACCTTCAGCCTCACAACATACTCCAATTGGGGATGCCATAGTCTCACTGGCTCCAGAAGGGAGCAGTTGGGACTCTTGTGAAGTTTCTCTATAAAAAAAAAAAAGTAGTAACTTTTATCCCAAAATTTTTTACCCGTTTTGTTTCATGTACAGAATTGCAGTATAAGCTTTACATCCCTTTTTATAGGGTATACCAGGGGCTCAGGAGAAAGAAAGGGTTGACAGATATTTAGGATCGTACGAATCAACGCAATCTATCGACACACTGGGCAGGTTAAAGGGCCCGGCACATTCCTCACTCAAGCCCTCATCCCCGGAGTAAAGATACCAAATAGTTGGAAACAAGTAATAAAAACGTCTTTAAATTGCTCTTATTTGCCCTCAAAGACTGGCAGACGCATTCTCGCGTAGAGATCAATCAATTTTATAAGGTAGAAAAGCAATTTCGTGTCGTATCTTGAGACGAAGCTACATATTTTCATTCTTATAATATATTATTGGGATGAAGAGGACAGTTTTGGAAACGAGTGAAAGATTATTTTTACCGACGGGCTTTATGACGATTTCGAAAATAGTCGTCATTAAGCTAGGACAAAATACTTTACCTCAAATGGCGCTCAATTTTCGAACCTTATCTTTGACCAATTTTAGATAAATGCAGGTGTGTGTGTTAGTATGAGTACCACCAAAAATTGAAAGAATGCATTGTCATCAACAACGAGTCTATCTATTGAGTTTCGGCTTGATAATATATCGGAAAGTGGGTTAATTTCCACTTCCAAGATTTACATTAAAAAAAAATAGATTGACGTACAAAAATCAAACCGTAAAAAAGTGTTTTTTTTTTAAAACTATATTACATAAGTCTTTTAAAACTTAACTGATATTTGAAGCACGCATTAAAAAAAAATAATAATATTTAAATGAAACAAATTACTTTTGGGTAAACCACTGTAATCAATGTTATAATATCTACATGTTTCAAAACCGATGGTTTCTTCGTCAGGATAATAACATGAATAAAAATAGCTAAAGAAACAAACAAATATAGACAAAAAGAACAATAGACAAAAATATTACAGAGAGAGGTGATTAATTATTTAAAAATATTATAAAAACAATTATATAAAATAAAATATAAAAATTATTTTTTTAGCCTTTATTTATTTTTTAACCTTTTTAGCGTTTCCACGTAACATAACACAATAATGTCACCTCTTGCATGTTAATTTGATATTGTTTTAAATCTTACTTTGTCAGGGCTTACTTAAAACTAATTACAACAATATACATAGACTAAGATCTTAAATTAGGATAAAAGAACATATAAGGAGTTTAAGCAAAATAGTTACTCGGAATTTGCCAATTATTTATTGAGACCAATCACACTTTCGATTTTAATTATGGAATTGAGTTACTATTTAAATTGTACTTTTAATGGTATTTAGTTAGATAAACCAGATATATTAGAAATTGTAAAGAGCGTACACATTGATTTAAATATTATAAACAACCTAAAAAAAAAATTTTAAATTACCTGTTGTTAAACTTGTTCCCTATTACCCCCTTCCCCCCTTCCCACTACAGTCTAACCATTGACACCTTTAAAGTCTATGCATATTTTTTTAAATCTTCTGTATTATGCACATGTTATGTTACTTACTTATATTACTATTTTTTATTGTTATTGCTACTACTTATATACATTATATATATATATATAATTATATCATAAGGGGTTTTTTTTTAAATATTTACTTATTTATTTTATTGAATCTATATCATAAGGTTTACATTTTTTTTTTGCCTTGCCTGTCTCACTAGGAACTCCTGTGTCGAGACAGACTAGTTTACAAATATTTTTTTAATTAGTATATAAAGTACATTTTTCAATAAAGCAAAACTATTTGACAAAATTTTCAGGTTGGTAGGTAGTGGTAACAATAATGAGATATACGATTATATTTGGGTGAGGTGACATTATTGCACGACCTTTTTACAATAAATATGATAAAACTCACCTTTCCTAAACACGAGTTATTCTCAATTAGGGAGGTATTAATTTACATCAAGAAACATATTATATATTTCCCAACAGTTATAAATAATTTTTTCACATAAAAAATTGTAAATAATATGATGTATTGCCTAAATATTTTATTGATAAAAAAAATCTTATTTATTGGTACTTATTACATGTTCTAAATGTATAATCTATTGTAATATCGTCAATTATATGTAAAAGTGGCATTATTCAAAAATAACAAATTTTATAATACATGTGTTTAAAGTTTTTAGTTTTATAATTAATTTTTTACTTTTTTAAGGTGCAAATTAAAATATAAGTGTTATGTATCATTTTATGGGTATTTACATAAGGATTAAGATGGTGCGATTTTTTTAATTATTATATTAAAAAAGGGGGCATTTTTAACAAGAAAGTCATTTTTCTACATAAATAGAAGAATATTGCGACACATTTCTCTTAAAAAATACGTTTTCCTATAAATATTTCTTAACTTTTACAATCGTATCCAAAAATTATTTTGACAAATGACAGACAACACTTTTCTAAAAAAAAGCACATGTAGTCAGTTTCGTGGCTGGATTGCAAATGGCAGAGCGACGTTTTTCTACAATCAAAATGGCGGATTAGAGAGTAGAAAATAGAGTACAGAAATGACACTTGCGACATTTGGTGATCTTGACGTTTAATTTTATAAAGTGAACTTTATCCATATAAAATAATGTTGATATCAGACTTGTTTTAACAAATATTCTTATTTTCCAAAAAAATTTAAAAAATACATTTTTCCATTTAATCGACGATATATAGGTGTAGGCACAACTGTTTTATCGAGACTAAAAAAAATTACATAACGTTTCATATTTTTCGGACTCAACTTGTTTTGACCGATTAAGTATTGTGTATATTATTTATTGATATATGTTTTTCTGAATTACTCCCAACTCCTTTTCCATTTCCATAAAGTATGAAGTTTGGTAAATATACCCCCAGGGTAAATAAAAAACCCCATAATATTTCACCAGCTTAAAAAATCCCCGATCTCTGAACTTTAACACCGAGGAAATAGTTTAAATTTGGGTTATGTTTGCTCGAGGGATAAAAGCGAGCCGGGCTTTACGTGTGTGTTAAATGTCTACTATGACGTCAAACTTTTCTAGGGAAATATTTCGGAATTCAGCATAAACTTTGATCACCGAATTATTTTTTATGAGAATATCGCACACAACTGTCAGGATCTAGTTGGATTATGGCACCACCAATATTGATTAAGGTTCGTAGGTGGAAGGACATCTTAGATATCCATCTCATTTGAATTTTGTAAACACATTAAATAGTTTTGTATTGGAAATTTAAGCCTCGATTAGGCAAATATTCACATCACGAAACACGAGGCATTTCTTGTATTCAACCTTGTTCTATTGCCGCACAGCTTACCGACAGTAAGAATATTTCAAATTGGAAACATTATGAACGACAGCGTAGAGACAAAAATTATATAAAAAAATATATAAATAACCGCCGACTAACAAAGTTTGGGCAGGGCATGTGGATGTTAAAAATGACATCGAAACCAAAATTATTGGTTCCAAAAATTGGGTTACGAAAACGTGGTCCTTAAAAGGGATATCACAGTTGGAAGGACCGATAAAAAAAGAATGGAAGAAGTAGGATAAGATAATAAAACGAGCTAAGAAAGGGACAATTTTGACAGCCTCCGTGGTCACGGGTTCAAATCGCAGTGTACTCAATTAAATTTAATCATTTAAAATTTAAAATAATGTAAGGTGCATTTGAGGCACGTTCCAGAGTGTAAGATATTCTCAGTATCGCCCTGGTGCAATACCACCATTCAGGATTTAAATGTTGCCTGAAATGGCTTTTCACAAATGTTTGGTGACCAGATCTGAATTTTCTGGTACTTCCCCACTTTCCTCTTCCCGATCTCATTCCCCTCCCCCCTACCATCACAACTTAACCCAATTGGTTATTCGATGGTCTCACTGCCTGGGAGCAGTTGAGACGCGTGTGCGTTATTCTTGTTACTATTCACATATATAAAAAAAATCTTGTAGATAAAAAATATTTTCAATCGAGATACAGCGCATTATCCTTGCACACTCTTCTTGCGTCATACACACTCGTACATCGTATCGTTCTTACTCTTCTATTATATCAATTATTTATATGTCGCAACTCTAGTATGTGTTTTACGGGAACGTAGGTACCATCTCTTACTAGGGTGTTCTCAACAATATTTCTTAAACAATAAAAAATACCTACATATAATAAGATGGCTATTTTTTTTTTTACATTAGGTTCACACAGGAGGCCCTGAGGAAAATAATTTCCCTCAGGGCCTATGTCATCTTTGAGGATGCTGTGTGAAGGGTATTTTTAAGGAAAGGAAGGAGAGTAAGTTCTGGGAAGGAAAAAGGTATGGGGGTTGGGTAGGAATCTGGGGTTCAGTGTGTCTAGATCATCCGCCACCAAGACCTAGACAATGAACCCCATGAACCCGGGCACCCCTGCTAAGTCAATATGTTAGTGGAAAAGGTAGGTATAAAATATCTTTTCCACATAACCATTTTTAGAAAGCTTCACTTTACTGCTTCAGAAAAATAAGTTAACTTGTTTTTTTCTAAATTGATTTATGTTATAAATGTTTAGGACATTGTATTCTAAGGTTATTTGCGAATAAAAAGTCCGTTATGTGGCCACATTTCAATAGCCAGGTACCTCCCAACCATTCAGCTCCTGATTTCCTCTTATTCCACTCACCCTTCAGCCTTACCACACTCACCAATAATTGGGGATTACCGTTTTTTACCGATTACCCCGGGAACCGTTTGTGGGACAATCAACACCTCGGCTATAGATTAACCTAGGTGGTTCACTATGTTTGGTGACTTAGCAAGAGTGTCCGAGTTAACGGGGTGAAGTTTGTCTAGGTATGGCGGCGGAGCGTCTGCCTGACAGACCGGTTCGGGAGAAACTGGTTGAGAGAGACCTTTGACCTCTCCAGCCCGACTCTCTCTACCTTATACCGCAGTGGGAGGGATGGATTCATCACTCCTTCTCGTCCATCACTCCTTGAAATGCTGACCCACTAAATTCCTACCCACCCGTCATGCCTTTTGCCCCAAGGCCCCGAAGGAAATTATTTTCTAAGACATCATATCAAAAACAGTCCCGCCGATTACTCTGATATTTTTATCCTTATTGAGTAGTTACCATGCTTGTTCTGGATTTTTAAGAAAGTTTTACATATAAATTATAATATTTAATTTTAGATAACTTTGAAATGATTTTTTTCGAGGGCGTTTTTCTATTCATCCCAGTAACGCAATGCTGTTGAAATATATATTGTATATTTTAAATAATTATAAAAAAACAAGTGGTTCACGTAAGTTCAAATAAAATTTAATAAATCTAAGCATTTACATTATTGTGCCTGTATTTATCACATGGTTAAGGCTAACGTCAAAAAATGGTTTTTCAACAACACATAAAACGGTGCTTTTAAACAATAAATCAAAACGAAAATGGGTATCCATAGTCTGGAACAGAAAATACGATGGAATAATAATAATAAAATCGTTCATTCATCAATAGTTTTTTTTTTTACAATACAGGTACAGATTTTAGATTACTCATTGGTTCTATTGACGAAAAGGTCACTGCTCAGCTGCAATTCAGGATTTCTCCTAGAATGCAGCTGGTTTTCAGCAGTGCTGAAAACTGCAGGAATGATTAAAAATGTGCGTGCATGGGTACAAATTTGGGTCACCGTGGACATTGCAAATACCTAACGATTTTACACAACTGATAAACAGGGTAGGTATGTACAATGAAAATTATTGTGTATCTATGCTCAGAATATGTCACTTTCAGAACTCTTTAACCCTCCCTTGCCTGCGATGTGTATCTACTACACATTACTTCTTGCACCTTTAATATCTCCGTAAATATGGAAAATTCTGGGTTTAGATTTTAGGTAATCCTCCGTTATACATTTTCTCACTAAATAAAATTTAAAAAAAATAGTAATCAGTACCTTTCGGGCACATCAGAGTTATTTTGTGAGAATCGAAAACAAATTCACCAATACAATCAAACGTCTGGCGTATGATCAGTGGTGCGGGTGAGATGTACAAATGCGTGAAGCGTGCGGCTAGTGCGACACTATGCACGTCTCACTCTCACCTACTTCGATATAAGTGATATAAGAGAACCGTGTGGTTACTGGTCAGTCTTCAATCGTATTTGTTCCTTCGGTTTCGCCCGCGGACGGCGCCGCCAGTCGCCGCCCGGCACTCGTTCGGGGTGATCTCTTCGTATGTTGTATGAGCATCGTTTCTTTGAGCTAGCGATGTTTTTTTCATGTTTTCAGCAATTAAACATAAATTATTATCATTTTTGACTTCACCTAAATGAAATATAGCGATTTCCTATGAATATTCGATTTTTTTGGGCTTTTAAATCGACCATTTCTGCTTGTGTAGTGATTACACAGCACCGGAGCGCGCGGATTTTTTCAGCACAGTAGGGAAAGGTTAAAGAAAATAGGAAATAAATGCTGCTTTTAAGTTAACATTTAAGAGCATTAGCTGAAAAACTTAATAAGTATGTCCATACTCACTGCATCAACGGTAACTTTGCAATGAGTTAGATAAAATATCTGTTTTCTGCAATTATTATGTATCTACTCCAAAAAAATAATAATCGTTGTGAAAATGTCATTTTTTCAATGGATTCGGCCCTAACAAAACTCTAAGGACCCGTTCCAATTTTCCGTTTAAAAATCAGACAGCAAAAAAGTGAACGTCGGACGCCCAGTTCACACCTTCGTTTAAAAAACGGAACGATAAATAATCGTATGATCACACAGACGTATCGTGAATGCTTCCTTGCTATAAGCGGGTTGAAGGGCCCGGGTTTAGAGAGGGGGGCTCATGCCGGAACCACAAGGCGAGATTCGACGCGATTTTTAAACGGACGCGGTTCGCTAACCATCCATCCGAAAAAAAACGTACTGGATCCGTTTTTTAATCTTGTCAAACATTCGATAAGCTTCATATTATGACCTCCATAGCCACTAGGGCATCCACACGAAAAAAAAATGTTGTTCTAAAATACGATAATTTTATTCGTAAAAAAGGGACTGAAGTTCTTACGAACAAATTAACAGTGTTACATGTTCCCGCCAACAAACATTGAAACCCTCTTAATTTGTTCGTAAAAACTTCAGTCCTTTTTTAGCCGTTTTTACGAATAAAATGATCGTATTTTAGAATAACATTTTTCTCCGTGCAGTTTTTAAACGGACCGACGTCCGTTTTTTAAACGAAAGTGGAACGGGCCCTAACTATAACAAACGTTTTTTTTTTTTTTTTTTTTTTTTTTTTTTTTTTTTTTTTTTTTTTTAATTTATTGGGATTCGCTTCGTGACTGCCGCCTGCGACAGTCGCTTATCGAGACGTGAGAGTTTTGTGCCCGCATACACGCTCTGTCTGGCTTGTGTTTACACAGCCAGACCACCGCTCTTTCGTCAGCCGGCCGGACACCGACCGGCTCCCTGCATAGGCGCTCGCGCCCCCCAACTGCCTTTTTCAAGGCAACGAAGAAGACGCCCTGGCCCCACCACGAATCCAAATCCCCATCTTCAAGCCGAAGAGTAGGACCCCTGCCGTGCGGATGTACCCCGCGCGGCTAATACCTGCCAATCCGGAGGATTCTCCCATCATCATCCCTCCGGGCGCCCGCCAATACAAGGCAGACGCAAACAGGGTCCATCCTGTTCACCATCCCCGCCTACCAGCCCCGGACTCCTGCCCCGACTCCTGCCCCGACTCCTGCCCCGACTCCAGCCGCGACTCCCGCCGCCATCCCAGCGCCCATCCGGATGCCCGAGCCAGTAGCCGGGCCCAGCCGCCCCCCGGTAGGCCCAGCCTCGGCCTACCGACCACCCTCGAGACCCGTGCAGCCCCCCCAGGACATGGAAACAATGACGACCCGCCAGGAGGAAGGATGGATGAAGCCGTCCAACCCCGTTAAGCGGCCCCTATCCCCACAGGACTCCCGGCCGGTGCCAACCGGCAACAGGTTTGATGACCTCCCGGAGGTAAGTGAAGGCGGAGGCGCACCGAGAACAAAGCGCTCAAATAATAATACATTTTCCTCTCCCGCAGGTACCAGCGGCCAGCAAGCGAAAAAGGATCGCGTCCCCCCGGTCGTAATGACCCTGGGGGACCTGACACACGCGCAGGTCACCTCTGCCGTACAAGCACACCTGGGCCATCCAAACTTCACCTTCCGGTACAACAGGGGCGGGACGGCTAACATTTTCGTGAGGAATATGGCGGACCACCGTGCTCTCACGAACGGGCTGCGAGCGGAGGCACGCGGCTTCCACACCTACACGGCGGAGTCCGAGAAGCAGAAGAAAGCGGTCATCAAGGGCCTGCCAAACGTTGAAACGGAGGAGATTGCTGCGAGCCTGGCGGACCAAGGCTTTGCACCCATAAAGGTCACAAGGATGTCAACCACCTCGGCCGAGTACCCCATGTACCTGGCACACTTCGATAAGGAAGTACACATGGGCCAGCTGAGGGCGGCAGTAAAATACCTGTGCCACTGCAGAATCCGTATCCAGAAGCACCGCAGCAACCACCTTCAGCACGGGACACAGTGCTACCGATGCCAGAACTTCGGCCACGGCTCCCGAAACTGCTCCCACACGGCAAGATGTGTGAAATGCCTGCTGGAGCATACCTCAGCGCTGTGCCCGAAGAAGACGAGGGACGAGCCAGCCGCGTGCTGCAACTGCGGCGGCCCTCATCCGGCCAACTTCCGAGGCTGCCCGAAGAGGGTAGCGTACGTCTCTTCGCTGCAGCAGCGCCAGAGACCACCACACCGCCAGGCCCAAGGAAGCAGGCCACATCCTCAGGCGCAGACGGCGCCGAGGACTGATGGACGCTCCTGGGCTGACGTAGCCGGTGGCTCCTCAGCCACGCACCAGCAGCAGCAGCAGCATGAAGACGAGCCCCGTCAGCACCCCCGCCCACTGCAACAGTCCGCCTCCGCCGAAGATGATGTGGACATAATGGCCCTGCTTCAGGGTCTACTGCGCGTGCGATCGCAGCTGGCCCGCTGCACAAACAAGACCGAGAAGCTCGTCATCTTGATGGAGCTGATCACCTCCACTCTCGATGTCTAATCCCGAGATGGTCAACGTCCTCCTGTGGAATGCCCACAGCATCCGTTTCAAGACCGATGAACTGCTCGCCCTAGCAAATAATACAAACACTGACATTATTTTAATTTCAGAAACGCATTTAAAACACGACACACCGCTGAGAGTGCCCGGCTTTGAAATTCACCGAGACGACCGAGCGGAAGGACAAGGCGGTGGTACCGCTATATTCGTTCGTCAATCAATCACGTCTACAAGGATCCCCACTCCGAAGTTGAAGTATACTGAAGCCACAATTATCGAAGTCATCATAGAGGATAGAGCGCATACCTTCATCGCCGCCTACTGCAATTTGAACTACAATCTGGTGAGAGAAGATTTAGATAAATTACTTAATTTGCGCCCAATTGTTGTTCTAGGAGGAGACCTAAACGCCAAGCACAACTATTGGAATAACTACAGAGGCAATGCGAACGGGAAAACGCTCTTCACACATATGCAGACTCATAACTACACGATAATGGCCCCGGACAAACCGACGTTCCACTCAGCACGCGCAAAGTACCCCAGCACGCTGGACATCGTACTCGAGAAAAACGTCAAGACGATCTCGCCACTACGCACGCTAGATGAACTCTCGTCGGATCACCTGCCCGTGAGCTTCAGCATCGGAGGAACGACTTCTAGGAGCCCCAGAAAACAGCGAAACTACAAGGACGCCGACTGGGAAGGATTCAAGAAAGAAATTAACGAACGAATATACCTAACGTCGGGAACTCTGCGCTCATCAGAAGAAATTGACGAAGCCGCTAGCACTCTCACGGAAATCATTCAACAAGCACAAGACACATACATACCTCTCAAAGAAGTACACACATACACGATCAAACTTCCCGAGTACGTCTTATCGCTCATCAAAGAAAAGAATCGCCTGCGCCGCATTTATCACAGCACGCGGGACGAATACTTCAAGACTGCCTACAACTGCCTGCAGCGGGAAATCAAGCAAGAAATCACCAATCTCAGGCGCGAACTTTGGACGAAGAAAGTTACGTCACTCACGACAAAGGACAACAGCCTATGGAAAATGGCGAAAGCCCTGAGACATCAAGACCACACGATTCCCCCGCTTGAGAAGTTGGACGGCTCTGGACTCGCGCTGTCACTTGAAGAGAAGGCAAACGCGCTCGCCGACGGATTTGAGAGAGCCTATACAGCCACGGATGGCCTGAGTGATCCGGAAACGGATCGACTAGTAGAAGACTCTCTTCGAGATCTGGACCAAGCGGAGCAGACGAACGTCGCCGACATTCATTTCAGCACGCCGAATGAAGTTGCCGTCATCATCAAGCGATTGAAGACCAATAAGGCGCCGGGAAGCGATCAAATACACAACATTTTACTCAAACATCTTCCTCAAAAAGCCATCATTTACATTACAAAACTGTTCAATGCCTGCCTCATGACCGGACATTTCCCGCAGATCTGGAAAATGGCCACCGTGCTGCCCTTCTCCAAGCCCAACAAGGACAAGAAGCAGCCGACGAACTATCGGCCCATCAGTCTACTCTCCACTCTGAGCAAGGTATTTGAACAGATTATACTCAACAGGCTGCTTCCACACCACGAAGAAAACCACACTTTGCCGGACGAGCAGTTCGGATTCCGGAAGAGGCATTCCACCACCCACCAACTTACCAGAGTAGCGGAATTCATCGCAAGAAAATTCAACGAACATCGCTACACTGCCGCTGCGCTCCTCGACTTGGAAAAGGCATTCGACACTGTTTGGATCAGAGGGCTCCTGCACAAGCTTCACAAGACGAAGACGCCCATCTACATCATCAGAGTGATCCAAGAATACCTGAAGAACAGATCTTTCCGAGTCTTCATCAAGGATGCGCTGTCGACAATACGTGAGATTCCAAAAGGCGTGCCACAAGGAAGTTTGCTGGGACCCCATCTCTTCAACATCTTCACGCACGACATCCCCCAGGACGAGAGATGCAAGACATCCATATACGCAGATGACGTCAAACTCTACGTTTCCTCGCTTCACCCGGATATGGCGGCCATATACCTACAGAGGGCGCTCGACGCTCTCGTAGAATACTACAAAAACTGGCGCCTCAAACTGAACGAGGCCAAAACCGAGGTCATTATGTACACGAGGAAACGCAAGAAGACAAAACCAGACGTCAACATCGAAATGGGAGGACACGTCTTAGAATGGAAGGATGAAGTTGTCTACCTGGGCCTGACCATGGACTCACGCCTCAACTGGAAATCTCACATATTCAAGGCACACAACAAAGCCAGAAAGGCAGTCGGCGCGATGAAACCAATATTCAATCGAAGAAGCCCGCTACTTCCCAGAACCAAACTCCTCGTCTACTACTCGCTTATCCGACCGGTACTGACATATGCGATCCCCGTGTGGGGTAGCATCTCACATTCTGACCATACGAGACTACAGACTTTACAAAATCTCTGCATTAAAATCACTTACAATACGAGGTGGAGAACCAACTTGAAAAAACTTCATGACAGAGAAGACATTCCGACCTTATTTGAATACACTCACAGACTCACAGACCGATTTTACAAATCTCTCAGACATAGTAAAAATAAACTCATTCAAGAAATCGGTCAATATAATTCCCCTGCTGACTTTACTTTCAGATATATCCACAGACTACCTAAACACATACTGATGGACCTCGATCACATCTGGCATGTGCCGGATTCAGAACCAGACGATTAAGCGAACAGTAGGTATTTCCTAAATCTCCAGATTCCTTCCCCATAACGTATGTTTATATATCTATTTATATATTTATATAATATTTCATATTGGTATTTATATGTATGTTTATTTTAAACTCCCATAAAGTATATATTAACATAAAAACAGACATACACCCCACACAACACAAAATGCAGGACATCTGATGTCACTGAAGGCCGAATCTGTTTCATGTTGACAATCGGCCGCCTCCCTTGAATAAGGTTTTTTCGTGGATTTCCTTATTTCCAAAGGCAAATGCGAGGGAATTCCTAAATAAGAGGACACGACCCATCTCCTTCCCTCTCCCAACACAACACAAACAGACACGTATGTATATATGCTGCCGCGGCTGGCTATGCTGATGATGATTGTTCCCGCTTGGGCGGACATGCAATTTTAATAGGGTTTTTAGATAACAATTTTTCCCTATCGATAAAACACAGGACCTTTAAGTCTATAATAGCAAGGTAACTTTTTAATAATACCCACATGAGGTAAAAATTGCGAGGCGCATATGACGCCGTTCTATTTGTATAAAGAACATTAACTTTAAATTCAGTAAATTTAAATGATTCGCACTTCATGCAAAATAAGAATCTAGTAAATCAAAAAAAAAAAAAAAAAATTAAATTTATGCATTAGCTTTTTTGCACATGTTTGAAACTCTATTGATATTAAACGAAAGCCAGTCAAGACATTTTAGTGAAATGGAAATTGCTTCAATCGCATCCATCCTACTGTTAAGGGAGGTGTTTTTGGCTATCTTGATAGTAACTCAGTTTTGATTGGTGAAAATAAATCTTCACACATTTAATCGTTTACCTTGCCTAACTTAGAAATGCTGTAACGCGAGATTCCAGAGCTTGTCCATTATGCAAAGCTGTCTTGGCGAGCTCTTACAACTTTGGTAGGTACTGCTCAGAGTTTCCCATATACGTAACATTTCGCATTACAAGCTGTAGTTGGGGTACTTGAGGTAGTTGGGGCAGGTTCTGGGAACAAGGGGTCCCTCGTGGCCGAGTGGTTAGCTAATCGGATTCTAGAAACATCGATTCAAACCCCGACGAGGATTATCATAAATAGAGGTACATTATAACTGGAGATTCAGATGCAAAGCATTGGTGAAGTGGTGCCACGAAGATTTCAGATATATGTCATCCAAGATAACTTGAAACATTTATGACATGAATAGTAATGGTTAATGCACAAATATGGTATAAATGCATTTATCGAAAAAAAAATTATTTATATAACATTATAACATAAAAAAACATTATTTGTCAATGTGGGCTGCGCGTAGTGATCCCGCCATTTTACAATTTTCTAAGATACGTTATAATGTACGTAATAAAATGGACTAAATTAAATTTTAATGAAATTTATTGAAAATTAAAATAATAGGTATAATTAATTTTATCAAGATTTTCTGTTACTCTTACCTAGAATACTATATTAATACAATGACCTTCTGTAACTATCCAACTAAAACTATATCAAAATATAAAATAAATTATTTATATATAGCCTATACACAAAAAAGGCAAAAAGTCGGCAATCGATAATTATAGACCTGTAGCTGTCTTATCAGCACCCGCAAAACTCTTGGAAACCTTAATTTATTCACAAATATATAATCAAACAAAACATTCACTCAACGAGAATCAGCACGGATTTCGCCCTATTCTATCACCCTCAACAAACCTAATGAATCTTACTACATATATCAATAAATCTTTTGAAAATTTTGTACATGTCGATGTGATTTATACAGACTTCGAGAAAGCATTTGACAAAGTCGACCATGATATTCTATTAAAAAAATTGAGTGTCATCGGATTCTCTCAGAATTTTCTCGCTTTCGTAGCTAGCTACTTACTCAATCGTCGTCAGTATGTCAGTTACGGACACCAATTTTCTCACGAATACAAAACCAACTCCGGGATCCCCCAGGGATCAAATTTAGGACCCCTCCTCTTTCTTTTATTCATTAATGATATAGGCAAGACCATTAACCGCTCAAAATATCTCCTCTTCGCTGATGATATCAAACTTTTCAGAGCTATTAAAAGTTACATAGATTCCATTATTCTACAGAATGATCTTGATTCTCTTGTCAAATGGTCGGAACTGAACAAATTACCCTTCAGCATCCAGAAGTGCAATGTCGTTACATTAACCCATTCATGACGAAGGTGCCATATGGATCTCGAAAAAGTATTGGCACTCATTTAGTCACAAAATGCCGATATGTTGAAATAGCGGTGCCAAATACCGTTTGATATAGTCTACAGGCATGTACGAACACCTTTGTCTTGATTGGGTTCTGTTTGTTTATATGTGCCGACGTAAACAGATGTGTCTTTACTGAGTTAGAAAAAAAGTGCAATTTTTTCAAAATTTCAAAATAAGTGAAGTAAGTAATCTATTAAATTTATGTAGTAGATTTGATTTTTTTCCTCAAACCGGAATATGATTTGTAGATAATAAAATTCTCTGCCTATTTACACACACTTTGTTTCAAAAATAATCATTATTGTATCTAAACGAGGACTGTGAATTGAAGGTTTTGATTTTTGGTTCCATATGGATCTTTCGACAGATCTCACTATACATAAAATGTAATTTTTCAAAGATTTCATTGTTGTTTTACGTATTTTAGGAGTTTGACTGTTGAAGAAGTGATGTTTCTGCTTGAAGAACAATCAGATAAGTATATATGGATGATGATGAAGTAGTGGATGTGTATGTGGAGCCGCCAAATGGGAGTGATTTGTTCGGAGCAGATTCAGCTGATGAAGATGACAGCGGAATAATTGCCAATATCTATCGAGCGCAATTATTTTCCAATTGCTAAATTATTAGGCGTTGCCGAAACAAAACGGGAAAATGTACTTCCGATTCTGATTCAGATCCAGAGAACCCTGATCTAGAACATTGGAAGATGTGCACTTGGACTCAGCTTGCAGTGACCTCGACATTTATTCGACGCTTCACTGATGGATCACTGATGGAATTATTTGAAAAATTCTTTGACAGCGAATGAATTCATCATTACAGAATCCAACAAATATCAGAGCAAGCAAGATCCTGAAAATAGCCATAAAGTATCGCCTTTGACTGTCGAGGATATAAAAGCGTACATGGGTATACTTCTTATAATATCAGGGTTATGTCTGGTTCCAACAACTCGAATATACTGGAGCAGCTCGCGCTGTTGCCATATGCCATTGCTGAACTATAGTTGCATTTTTATGGATACAATGGCACTGGTACAATTCGAGACTATTGGGTTTAAATTTCATCCCCTATTAACGAGAAGAAGGCAACAATTTCGAAGTACAACAATGGTGTGCTTCCTCGAGGATATACTGAGAGTGCAAGGATATCATCAAGGAGCAAAAAAAGGATCAGTATTCAGAAGCTAAATGAATTCATCAGTACAAGACTAATATGGGCGGAACTGATAGAATGGTTCAAAACGTTGCATGTTATCAAATTACTTTTCGTCAACAGAAATGGTGGTGGTCCATTTTTACCTGAGCCATCGATGTAATAATTCAGAATTGTTGGCTTCTGAAACGAAAAGCCATGGATTATTTTTAATTGGGACAGTTAGAATTCAGTGAAGAGATATCAAAACATTACTGCGAGAAGTATGCTATCAAGAAATACTTCAAGGCACCCGACAAACTCACCAAAATAGGAAAAAAGGGCGAAGCAGTATGACACCTCCGTCCCGCATTATACTGTGCAAATGCAATTACTTACTGAAACTAACAAGTATGGAAAATGTCTTGTGCGTCTTGTAAGAGCAAGCAGCTTGTCCTTTGCATCATGTGAAATGCTTCGAGAGTTACCACACTAAATAATGTTGTTGAAAATTTTACTTTCTGTACAATAAAGTTGAAAAAACTAAATTTCCGACTAGTTATTTGCCGAAAGTGCCATATGGATCTCACCCTTCTCTAAGTACCTGGGGGGTGAAGAAACGATTTTTTTTAAATCTGAAAAACATGTCCGTTTTCTACATCTAAAACCAACCCCTCTGTGAAATTTCAGCACGAAATTCGAGAAAAAAATAGTTCGTCATGAATGTGTTAACAAGATCCAAAAATACATTTCTATTCCCCTACCAGATTAATAAAAATATATTAACACGGAAAAATGAGATTAGAGACCTTGACGTGATTTTTGAAGCAAATCTCTCTTTCAAATCCCACATATTTGACATTGTCTCCCGCGCCAACAAAATGCTTGGATTTGTTCTTCGTAATGCGAGATCATTTACTAATGGAATTGCAATACGTCGAACATATGAAGCACTTGTTCGTAGCATCCTGGAATATAGTTCCATTATTTGGGCCCCTTCTGAACAAAACCATATCCTAGAAATAGAAAAAGTACAAAAAAGATTTTTGCGTTACCTGTATATGAGGGAATATACGTACTATCCATTCCTTTATCCAACCTTGTTCTTAACAGGGATGCTCGATTTCAACACCTTAGAAGCCCGCAGAAAAATATTTTTAGGTAAACACTTTTTTAAGCTAATCTCTGGTATCATACTCAATCCGCCTATATTAAAAGAGGTTAATTTTTACGTCCCTAACAAGTATACTCGTGGTAAATCCCATGCACTTTTTTATGCTCCGAAAGTGAGGACTTCTGCCTATCAGAACGCGCCAATAAACAGAGCGACTCAACTGCTTAACGATTCTGCATTGACCATCGACATTTTCAATGCCACTTACAGACAGTTCAGCAACTATCTTTTAGCAAATGTCACTAAGTAGTAAAACTGCCCTTGTGTACTTTGTAATTTATAATCTTCTCCATGATATATTGGTGTATAACTGTTTTATAGAGAACATGAAAAAATAAATAAATAAATAAAAAATAAATAAATATCAGTGAATACGTCAGCTATGTTTGAAAGTTTACTGTTGTAGCTGTTGCATGTCCATTTCATAAATTTATTTTGATTTTGTTTTGAAACACAGAGGCGAAGCAACAAAACAGAGAGGAGAAGCGACCCGTTCTCATGTGACAAATGTCAACCGTGTACATATGTTGGGCGCGCGTTTGGCGTGTTTCCCAACTATGGACCGGTGCTGAGGGGATCTATGACGCTAGTTTCTCGGAACATCTTCCATTGAAATTCCGGTAGAACAAGGATAGCATTCCCACCCGACGTCTGTGCTCTAAAGATTGCAATCCGTTTGTTAAGATAGGAGAATCTGTCTAGTAGTTTTTATTTTACTTCATTTAAAATTTTGAAATATCATCCTCGTACACAAAAATAGTTTGTGTTATCTAATTGATTAATAACGGGCTAATTGTGGAAATATGTTTTGCATTTAAATATCTTATAGATGTAATTCAAATAATCTAATATTATTATGGGATCTATCCTAATGTTCCCTTAAAAGTATATATGTATTAACAAATATTTCCTTATGTGTAATATTAAGAGTGTTAAATTGTAGAACCTACAGACAAGCTTCCATATGACAGCTTTGTCGGACTACCCTTATTTTATACAAATGTATTTATATTGAATAAAAAATTTAAAAAAAAAATTCGAAAGATAAGTGTACCTTTCTCCGAATGTGACTTTCTTTGAAATTTAGTTAAATAAGCATAAAATTATTTTATAATTTACAAATTTCGCACTTCAATGTCACAGTATCTTTACTATGGTATCGATAGGTTCATATTTAAATTCTACGACCCGCTTTTATTTTCATAAAATAGTATTTTCTGTTTTCCATTTCATACGCTCGCCCCCGAAATCACTTACCCTCTGTCAAACAGCCCGGGCGCTAAATCACTGCCCTTTATTGCCTCCATGGCCATAGGACACATATTCGGGGCGGTTAAATATAACCATCCCCTGTTTGTAAAATTGCCTGTATGCAGAATAAATCGCTGAAATTCAGGAGCACTAAAAACGATTCAGGGTTTACTTTTTAAGAAGGATGTTATATTGGATTAAACAAAGCTTAGTGTGGTGGTAGTAGGAGATTTTCAAATGTTGTTGGGTTATTCTATTGAGTCTTTCTTTAAAAAAAAAAATAATATTCGAATCCGTTTGATACATTTTAAAAATAAGTATCCGTGTAAATAATTATGATCGTTTCAAAATGTTGAGAATGTAACGCAAAGTATGATTTTAATATTTTTGAAATTTCGTTGGTGTTGGTGTTAAGAAGAGTACCAATGTTGAAAGTGGTATAAGTATTCAGAATTTAGTTGTAATGATAATAATTCATTTATTCTGTAAATAATTTTAAAAATGCTGTATCAAGAAAAATCACATCTACTTAGCCCCTTCAGAAATGATATGAAATTGAAAAAAGGTGAAGATGGAGATGAAGAATTTGGCCACTCAGATTTATTTTATTTTATTTCTCTCTCTGTCTGAAGCCAGTGAGATTATGGCATCCCCACTTTGCAGGAAGAATTTGGCAAACTGGTTTAAATCGAGTCATCAAAGTTTAAAGTCATTTCAAACAACGTTTCAATTCTGAATGGTGGCCTGTCACTGGTGGTAACGTGCAGTAAATACACATGAATTAATTATGAAACAACATGATTTAATTAAATAAAATTTGCACTTGCATTGATTTAAATGAGTCTGGATTAGTACCCGCGACCACCAGATTCTTAGTTTGGACTGTCTAGAGCAGTGGTTCTCAAACTCTTTCGGCCCATGGACCACTTTTCATGGTCAAAATTTGCCCATGGACCCCGGGCTAGGGAATGAGTGATCCTGTCAAAATTCCTTTCTGAACGACCATCCATGCCGGGGGGAAGAGGCAGAGAATTAGAGAATTGTAGGTTATGAATTCTATATTTTACCTAGGATGTAAAAATTGAAAATAATTTGTGCATTAATATTTATAATAACTTCCATATTTATAGAAATGTGTCTACCCCCTGAGATTGTTCAGGGGCTTCCTGAGTGATCCTCGGGACCCCTGTGGGTCCATACGGGCCACTATACTTTGGGAACCACTTGCCTACATTGATAGATACAGCCAAGACAACATTTTGGTTCTTTACTATCGAAACCTGATAATTTTTCGTGGACCCCCACATACAACTTGTGGGCCCCCATTTTTGATCCCTATTGAGTCTCCCATGGACCCCCGGGGGTCCACCTGAACCACTTTGGGAAACACTGAGAAACACAGAGCCTTATCTCTCGACGGTCATATAATCCACTATGATTTGGACTTTATTTACATTAAACAAACAAATTATTAAACAAACAAAATCTCATACAGCTTTTAGGGATTAAGAGCCATTGACCGGCGACTGAGAATAAAAGTTTAAAAATGCTAGCAACTGTACAGGGAGGTTCCGATGAGAAAGATCGATTATTCCCCTATCAATTATTTAAAATTAAAAATTTAATATCGATTTATTTCATTCATACCTACATTCAAGTAAGCAATAAAAATGCTCAAAACGCACGACAATAAATTATTAAATATCGTGTACTTCTTGTAAGTATTTTTTGATAATACGTATTTATAATTTTTCAATAATGTCAAAACAATAATGTTTCAACGTGTAAAAAAATCTGAAATATTTTAGTTTGTAAGACCCTAAATAAATAGAAAAACTAAGGTATTTTCGTCACAAAACACGTTCTCGGATTTATTTTTTAATGATTAATTTAACTAAAATTAAAATTCTGAAAAATGTGTTTACTAGTTTATTTGTTGATTTAATTTGTGGTATGAATAAATAATTTGAAATTTTTGTTGTTTAAAACAATATGTCCTTTGAAAATTGAACAAATCTGCCAACGACCAACAGTATATATAACCTTAGTATATAAAAAATAAACTTAGTTTTTCAAAATTTTAAAAATGTGTTTAGCAGATAAAATAACAATCTTTCAAAATCAATTTACATTTTATTTTGTGAAAAAGTGTCAATATGTCTAGAATTTGATTAAAAAGGGACTAATTTCCGGTATTCTCTGGTAATACCCTCTTAACATTTTTATACTCTGCTTTAGAATAGTTTCAATGAATTGCCAAATATTTAGCTATTACAATCCACAAAAGCATAGAAAATCTTAAAAGATTCACAGATAAATGGATATAAGCACAAAGAGGGTGCGGCAGTTTATTTCATACGGGCAATATATTAACCGCCATAGTTACGCCGGTCATAAAAGTGGAAATCTTTGAATTTTTCAAGTCTCCAAGGAAAGCCCCATAAAGCTCCGCAAAGAACAAAGAGAGATGACAGCCTTTAAAACTTCCAGCTTCTGTATTTGTATATATTTTAGTTCGCATTATGTGGACTTTATAGAGATGGGAGGAAAATGTTTCGGCTTTAGAGTTTGGAGCCGTACTTGAAAATGGGTTGCTCAATTACTGTTGCATAATGGGATGGGTGTTTGCTGGAAGCGTTAACTGAATCAATCTTTGAACCATATCATCACTGCGGAATGGCTGTTTCACGAATTTCAACCGAATTTTTATTTTGGATTTGAGGACAAAATACCCAACCACTTAATTTTTTTAAAATTAAAATATACTTATATTAACAAATATCTAATTCGAATGTGAGATATTTTTTTGATTTATATCTACGTTGATTTATAAAACGTAGGCACTAAAGAATTAAAATTGTCATGCTTTTAAAGAAAACTTTCGCCCTCTCTATTAATAAGGTGAAATAAAAAAGTTTTTTTTTTAATTTTAAATATGAAAGCTTGATTTACATTGAACGAGATAAATATTTTAAAATTACGATTAAGGCGCTCCGCTAACGAAGCAACTGAAACCAAACTAAAACCGGCTGGTTTCTATGTCTTTATTGGTCAAAAAGGTTGTTTAAGCATAGACGAAGAACAATCAACTGACATCTGGAAACTAGCCACGGCTGGTTACGGCAATCAGTAGTGCGAGTCGCGAGTCACCGCTTACGTTACCATTGACAACTGGTTTTTGAGTGATTGTGCGGTGTATAGTGTGCGGGCAATCACATTGTTATACAAAGACAGTTTTCAGTTGCCTCAGTGAGTGGATCGCCTTACTCACAAATAATTACCAATGTTGCCTCAAAATAATGAAAACTCGAATTCTTTAATAGATTGTATTTTTTAATTTAAAACTTGATAAATAATACACCCCTACTAGATATACACTATTCTTTTTTTATATTCAGTTTGGTTGGGTATTTTTCCATCAAATCCAAAATACGGTTTTGTGTAAATCAGAAGAAAAAATTGGTAAGGTGTGTTTTCTGCTCTTATCCAATATCTTTATCTTTAGTAAAAGTGCACAAAGCATCTCATTTCAAATTACTTTGCACTAATGTGCACGCCCCACTTATGGACTTTCCTTTTTTTAATTATGGGAACAAATACGGAAAAATAGAATATTAAAAAAAAATTGCTTTAATTATTGTCTGCCTTAACTTTGATTATTTTATTTCTTCTGCGTACAGCTTGGGACTCAAACATAGAAAATTTATCAATTGGAAACAAAGATTATTCAATACTATGGCATAACCAAGGGTGAATTATTCGGTGTTATTTATTTATTTATTTATTTGTTTATAAGATTTACACAGTACATTAAATATAAGTTGTAAGGTATTTTGAATAAATTACATGGTTTTGTACCTATTACGTAAATCTGTAAAATATCAATAGGTAATTTCGCCTGGGTTTTAAAACTATATTATGATGAAACTAATGAAAAGAATCAAACATTGGTTGACTAATAAAACATAAATGAAAGAGTATGGGTGGAGAAAATTTTACATTTTAAAATCAAAAATTATTTGCTCACTAAAGTTTAATAAAATGATAAGAAATTTAATAATTTTGTTTTGTATGTTCGCAATGAATCGTGAAAAATGTCTAATTGTAATAATTTTTCATAATGGGTATAGGTTGTGATTGCGCGAGTGATTGGTGAGTTATTTGCTGCATTGGTGTTGTGGGCTTCTATATGAAGAAGAGAAGTGTGCCTGGTACGCCTCATTGGAGCATTTAAACCAATGACGGATAGTAATTCGGGACTATCAATATTATTATTAAGCAGGTTATACAGAAACAATAGATCCGACAATTCAAAAAATTTTCAAATCATTTGTTATTGTATTATTTTCAGAAATCCGCCTTGAAGTTTCATTCCGATCACTAATTATGGGGTATAAAAGCAAATAATACAACTATCCACATATATGATGATCCTGATATATGATGATTTTGATGACCATAAATGATGATTTTGACCTCACCATTCAATCCACCAAAGCACAAACACCTATAAGCCGTTCAAAAACTCTCACATCTCTTTCACTTTTGGTGAGGTTCAAAATCGCCACTCTCGAAATGCACCAATCACGAGTCAGTAAACATATACAAGAACTGCGCAAATCAAAAACGCCACTCTAACAAATGTTTAGGTTCAACAACGCCACTCTAACAAATGTTTAGGTTCAAATATGCCACTCTAACAAATGTTTAGGTTCAAATATGCCACTCTAACAAATGTTCGGGTTAAAAAACGCCACTTTAACCAATCTTCAGGTTCAAAACGCCACTCTAACAAATGTTTAGGTTCAACAACGCCACTCTAACAAATGTTCAGGTTCAAATATGCCACTCTAACAAATGTTCGGGTTCAAAAACGCCACTTAAACCCATTTTCAGGTTCAAAACGCCACTCTAACAAATGTTTAGGTTCAACAACGCCACTCTAACAAATGTTTAGGTTCAACAACGTCACTCTAACAAATGTTTAGGTTCAAATATGCCACTCTAACAAATGTTTAGGTTCAAATATGCCACTCTAACAAATGTTCGGGTTAAAAAACGCCACTTTAACCAATCTTCAGGTTCAAAACGCCACTCTAACAAATGTTTAGGTTCAACAACGCCACTCTAACAAATGTTCAGGTTCAAATATGCCACTCTAACAAATGTTCGGGTTCAAAAACGCCACTTAAACCCATTTTCAGGTTCAAAACGCCACTCTAACAAATGTTTAGGTTCAACAACGCCACTCTAACAAATGTTCAGGTTCAAATTTGCCACTCTAACAAATGCTCGGGTTCAAAAGCGCCACTTTAACCAATCTTCAGGTTCAAAACGCCACTAAACAAATGTTTAGGTTCAACAACGCCACTCTGACAAATGTTCAGGTTCAAATATGCCACTTTAACAAATGGTCGGGTTCAAAAACGCCACTCTAACAAATGTTCAGGTTCAAATATGCCACTCTAACAAATGTTCGGGTTCAAAAACACCACTCTAAAAATTGTACAGATTCAAAAACGCTCTCTTATAAACGTTCAGGTTCAAAAACTCCACTCTTATAAATTTTCAGGTTCAAAAACGCCGCCAAACTGAGTAAACAGCAAATCCTCCAATATTCAAAATACATTTGTTTTTAGAGCATAAACTAATCTAAAAAAATATTGAATCTAACAAGCGAATCTATAAAAAACATGCATAAGCTTGTAATTTAAAAATCACAATTTTCTTTCTTTAAATGCTGCGTTTTGCATTGGTGGATAGTGGCGGTTTTGCTTTTATATTCCTCAATTTATGTATGTATCAATTACATTAAAACTAGCTGGCGTGTGCCCGAGCGGGATTATTAATGCTTCGGAGTAAGATTAAGCACGTTAAGATTTTAGAATGAGAAAACTTTTAACTATAGAAAAAAACTTATTACACAATACAGCTGAGGTGATCTCATTGAAAGTAAATAGTGGTCTGTTGGGGATTTTGTCACCACAGGTGTAAAACCACCTCATATTTGAGAGATGTTTCTCCCCTGACCAAAGTAAGTGTTTGGAACCATTTTTTTAAACAGTATATATATTATAGTATATACACAAAAATAAATAAAAACTGCACGATACTACCATATACCTAAGTATGGTTTTTTGAGGTTGAATAAATAAAAACATATAAAAATGAATATCATAAAAAAATACTTCCGACATTTCCAAGAAAACATCGTCCTGCGTGTTATGTAGATCCGCGGTCTTTAAACTGCTTACTGTTTAACGGAGGTTCAAACTGGTATCATCCCCTAAAAGTAATCTAGTTCCCCCCGTGGGGTGGGGTGGGAACCGTAAGGGTAGGTCGGGCAATATCTCGCAGTCAAGCTACAAATGAACGACTGGATAAATATTTTGGAACGTGTGCGGCAACTTTACAGCACAATATTCATACAGGAACGTGCCCTGCGCTGCCTTGGTGCTATCTAGCAAACTCTTGGGGGTAGATTTAATTTAAGGGATGCAGTCGAGTGATGTGTGTTTCATTATTACGTTCTCGCATTTCTTCTAGATACCATTTTAACCTGGATACGAAAGCAAAGAACATGAATACAAAACCAAATAACCTGGATACGTAACTAAACAACTTGGATACGAAACCGAACCACCTGAACACGAGACCAAACAACCTGGATATGAAACTAAATAATCTAGATATGAAACCAAAGAACCTGGATACGAAACCAAATATTTTTTGTACCATTTTATAACTTACCTATGTTTTTATTAGTTTCGATGAATTTTCTTATAAAATTACTAATATTTCTTTTTTTATAATTATTTTGTAATTTAAATAGATGTAAAAATATATAGTTGTCCTCTCCTAAACACAAGCAACTGCTTTATTAGGAGAGTGATTCAAATGTTTTATCTATATTATGTTGTCAATATTGTAACTCTAAATATGTTTAAATGTTTAAATAATAAAAAAAATAAATTTAAAAAATCCTGGATACGAAACTAAATAACTTGGATACGAAACCAAACAACCTGAATAAGAAACCAAACAACCTAGTTATGATACCAATCCAAGTGTTACCAGTGGCAAACGCTCTTAGCATCGCTATGGTGCAGAACATTAAAAGATTATGTATTAAAAGGCTTGTGATTAAAATGGTACGCTGTGTTGAATGTTTTATTTTTTTGTTTCTTTATTCATTGAATAGTTTTTTTACATTAATTGAGGATTTTTCGACCACCACGCCAGAGGCTGTGTTATGACCGTGTTATGCCCATGTTATGATCAGATATCAATAGCCAGATACGTCCTTACCATAATCCATTCCATCTCCTTTCCTCCATTTCTCCCATCGTTACATACTTCAATTGGGGATGCCATAGTGACATTGTGGGAGCAGTTGCAACCTTCCACTTCCCAAAATCTTTCGTTTCTGCTCTCCCTCAATCTCATAACATACCCGATTGGGGATGCTATAGTCCCACACCCCCATGCTTCTAGTAGGTTCTCTTCTGTGGAATTTCCCGAATCGAACGAAATCTCCATTTATCATTGATTTACAGATCGCAATAATAAAATCGCAAAATATATTCAAAGTGGAATGCGTTGTGGAAAGTCCTCCATATCTATCCACTCCCTCTAGGGTGGCGGGTAGAGGGTAGTCGGGTAGTCATGACTGTATTCGCCGTAGCATTTCATTATATTGAAGCCTTCAATACATGGCTCGAGGGTAGACTTCAGATTTGCCGCGCATGATGGGGCATACGAACAGCGGCTTCCACAGAGCCGAGTAAGGAGGCAAATCAATCTAAAGTTGGTTGGTAATATCGTGATTAATTTTTTGGGCTCCTCCTTTAACCAATGTTTTCGGATAACTTCACAATGTACATGATCAGGGCAGATGTGTTGATTGTGGTGAATATTGTGTGGTGAAATAAGGACGATGCGCGACAAGGGAAGCTTAATGTTTCTTGATATCTTCAGGTCTTGACGGCGGATGCAGCTGCCCACCAATTGCTTAGCAAGCCAGATCGGTAGAGACTGGTTGAGAGAGGCCTTTTGACTTCTCCAACTGCTCTCGGAACATCACTTTGCACCAAAGTGAGAGGGATTTAATCATTTGTCCGTCACTCCTGGACACACTGATCCCCAGATTCCTACCCATCCCTCATACCTTTTTCCTTCCTAGAACATCCCCTCCTACACCTACATCTGTAGATAAATCGTCTCCTAGGGACATCAAGGGTCTTCCTGACATTTTGGCAAAAAATTTCTTATTTTTTTTACCAACTTTTTTATCTCTAAAACAAGTTCTATTAAGTTCGTTGACAAGTATGTAAAGTGTTTTTAAAAATAATTATTATTTTTTAATAAGGTTCTATTTAGGTAAGTCTATGGGCGTCCAATGTTTTTTCTTTTAAAAAAAATCAGTTGCTTGTCAGTGCAATAAAATCTGCATTTTCTGGAGTAAAGTGATGACAAAAGCGACTAAATAAGCAAAATTTGCACACAACCACCTGTAAAGGTCAATTCTGACATAAATTATCTAGATTTTGGTGATAAAAATGATATTCGAAATTAAGATTTTCCAGGGTCACATATTCAAAATGAGCCATTTGAGGGTTGACTGATGACGATATTCTATTGTCATGACTATTCGTCATCATCGAAATATTCTACAAATGCTTCATTTTTAAACTGTGGCCTTGGTAAATTTTCGTTTCGAACGACATTTTCATCACCAAGATTTAGAAGTGATATCAGAATTGGCCTTTACTGGTGGTTTTAATATTTAATAATTAACTTTCTTCCAGAAAAGTTAGTTTTTGGAGCATTGACAAGCAATTGAAAAATAATTTAAAGAAACTTGTTAGACGCCTGTAACCCTACCATACCAAAATTGGAACATCTCCCCCCTCCCACAATATCAAATGAATATTTTTTTAAATATTTTAAAAATACTTTGCGATTTTTTTTATGATGAAACCAAACAAAAAAATATTAAAAAATCATTAAAAAAATTTCAGAACTATCTGGGTTAACTTGAAATTTGATGAATTTTTCAAATTCTGCGAAACAACCTTTCGTTGGTATTTTATTATAAATTAGTTACTTAATAGGAAAGTGTACTGTATATTATTAAGCAGAAAAGGTAAATAGTTTTTTTTAAATTTATATATTTAATTAATTTATTTATATGAATTGGGTTTCGTTTTGTTTGCTGTTATAATATTTAGAATACAGTGCTACACTAACGCTATATCTTAACATTTTAATCTGGCAACCACACCTACTATTTTCGTTGTTTGCTTTTGGGGGGTTATGCCATGTTGTACTACCTCCTTCTTTAGCCGACGTTTCGGATAGCGTTGCAGTGTCCATCATCAGGGCAGATCTGGCAGATCCGACGATGATGATGATGGACATTGCAACGTTGTCCGAAACGTCGGCTAAAGAAAGAATAACCAATCTTTCTCATTGGAACCTTCCAATGAGAAAGATCGGTTTTTCCCCGTATCATTTTTTTTAAATAAAAAATTTAATATCGAATTATTTAATTAAAAACATGCTTTAATATATACCTACCTACATTCAAGTGAGCAATAAAAATGCTCAAAACGAAGGATGATAAATTATTAAATATCATGTACTTCTTGTAAGTATTTTTTGATCATAAGTATTTAGAATTTTTAAAAAATTTCTAAACAAAATAAGTGTGTAAAATAAAATTGAAATATTTTATTTTGTAAGACCTTAAGTAAAAAGAAAAACTGATGTATTTTTGTCACAAAACACGTTCTAGGATTTATTTTTTTATGATTTGATTTCAACTAAAATAAAAATTCTGAAAACTTCGTTTACCAGATTATTTATTTATTGATTTATTTTGTTGTATATGATTTGAAATTTGTGTTGTTTAATAGAATCTATCCTTTGGAAATTGAACAAATCTGCCAATGACCGACGGTATAACCTTAGTATATTAAAAATAAACTTAGTTTTTCAAAATTTTAAAACTGCGTGTACCAGATAAACTAGAATTTGATTTAAAAAGGACTAATTTCCGGTATTCTCTGGTTATACAGGGTGTTAAGGTACGTACTTGAGTTACTTTAACCAGAGATTCCTGACATTTTTTGAAGTAAAAAATGTAAATGAAATTTTAGTCTCGGGTGACATTTTTGATGTTTTTTTTTTTTTTCTAAAAAAACATAAAAAATAGTAGGTGTTGAGTAGTGGGGGCGGGTTAAGTAATGGGGCAATAACTCGGCTGAGTGCCCAATAAGGTCATGTGAAAGATTTTTTTTTTGTTCGATTTTGAAGGAAAAAAATTTTGAAAAAGAAAATTTTCTCAAAAAAAAGTCGCCGGAGACCAAAATTTTATTTACATTTTTTACTCCAAATAATGTCAGGAATCACTGGTTAAAGTAACTCAAGTACGTACCTTAACACCCTGTATATACCCTCTTTGTACGCAGATAGTTAAAAGCCTGTTGGGGATGCCTAGCTCTTCTAGGATGAAGACATTTAAGCGTCTGAATTTCTATAGAATCCTGAGCATTTTCCTACCACTTTTCGAGGGCATCTATCCTTTCTTTTCGATGGCTCTAAGTATCCATGTTTCCACACCGTAAAGAAATGTAGGGAAAACGGATCTTACACTAAGTCGTTAATAATTATCATTGTACCATTGCAAACTTAAAGAATTATATTTGGCTTAACACCAAGCACTTTTACCATGTATATAAAACCAAATGAATACTTTAACAAGGCACACGTTCCGATTACTAGAGCTCCCGATATCGGCAGCGGATGCACGGAAAGCGCTTAGTGTGTTCGTATGCAGTAGTTTGTCTGGAACATTGGTGTGTGCATTATCCGGGTAGGTACCGCATAAGGATAGGGAGAACATAACACAACATTGCGAGGGGTTCAAAACACTCACTTTAAGGGTTAATGTACTACAACAAACACAATTTGCTGGACGGGGGTACTGACTATCCAATCAATCAAACGTGCGATTATTAGAGATGTTTACTGTTACTACATGCGCAGTTTGTAGGTAATCGTATTTCTACGTAAATTAGGCTTCCCGTTTTCTTTGTTCTGGTGCGACGTAGTATCAAACAATCGATTAGAAATCTTTATTTATTTTATTTATTAATCTTCAGCTAACTCACATCGTCGTATGTGCTAATAATTCAAGAAACGTACATATAAAATTAACTATTTTTCGCCCTGGTGTAAGAGTACCAGGATTTAATAATCGGAATTTAAATGTTTCTTGAAATGGTTTTCGCCATATTTGGTGGCTAGATCTGAATAGCCAGGTATTTCTCCACCTTCCTCTTTCACATCTTCTTCTCATCCTCACTACCATCAGCCTCACAACATACCCCAATTGGGGATGCCATAGTCTCACTGGCTGCAGGCGGTTGGGAGCAGTTGGAATTATTTTACGATATTAACATTAAAAAAATATATATATATTTATGTCCCCAAGAACAATGTCGGATCTGCAAAAAATTGAAAATAGTTTTGTTAGCTTATTTTAAATTCTTTTAGTCGATTCAAAAGTCTGAATTTTCGGATTTTTTTATGAAATTAAGTGAAATATATTTTTCTTATATAGTACTGATCTCAAAAAAAGTTAAAATTCAGAAACGAAACACTTTAAACAGCTCTACTGGAAAACTATAAAATCTCCCATCCGACATTACTCCTCATCGCCCATCCGACATTACTCTTCATCGCCCATCCAACATTACTCTTCATCGTCCATCCGACATTACTCTTCGTCGCCCATCCGACATTACTCTTCATCGCCCATCCAACATTGCTCTTCATCGCCCATCCGACATTACTCTTCATCGCCCATCCGACATTTTTCTTCATCGCCCATCCGACATTACTTTTCATCGTCCATCCGACATTGCTCTTCATCGCCCATCCGACATTACTCTTCATCGCCCATCCGACATTACACTTCATCGCCCATCCAACATTACTCTTCATCGCCCATCCGACATTGCTTTTCATCGCCAATCCGACATTACTCTTCATCGCCCATCCGACATTGCTCTTCATCGCCCATCCGACATTAGTCTTCATCGCCCATCCGACATTGCTCTTCATCGCCCATCCGACATTACTCTTCGTTGCCCATCCGATATTACTTTTCATCGTCCATCCGACATTCCTCTTCATCGCCCATCCAACATTGCTCTTCATCGCCCATCCGACATTACTTTTCATCGTCCATCCGACATTGCTCTTCATCGCCCATCCGACATTGCTCTTCATCGCCCATCCGACATTACTCTTCGTTGCCCATCCGATATTACTTTTCATCGTCCATCCGACATTCCTCTTCATCGCCCATCCAACATTACTCTTCATCGCCCATCCGACATTTTTTTCATCGTCCATCCGACATTACTCTTCGTCGCCCATCCGATATTACTTTACATCGTCCAACCGACATTACTCTTCGTCTCCCATCCGATATTACTTTTCATCGTCCATCCGACATTCCTCTTCATCGCCCATCTAACATTACTCTTCATCGCCCATCCGACATTACTCTTCATCGCCCATCCGACATCAACTGTCGTGCAATCGTTATTTCAATAGAGAACCATTTACAAAAGTATGTTTTACTTAAACTGTATATGCATGCCAAAACCAATAGATAAACATCTAGACTCTAGACTACCCACGCAAGATATAAATAGAGCTTGCGGTCCAAGAAAAAGGAAAAACATTAAAAATATATATAAAGAACGTCGAGTTCTCGAGAGAATGTACGCAAGATCATTAGGATGCATTGGGGGCGAGGCAATAAACTTTTATTAATGGTACAATTACTCACCCGGCTGATGCGGGGGATGAAGCACCACTGATAACTATACCAAGGCAACAAGGGTGGATTATGCAATGCATCTCAATCATTATTTCTCTTTACGTAAACAGGATGCGCTGTGTAGAAATGTAAAGATTTTCTAGTCATTATTGGATGATAATAAAGCCGTTTTATTTTTTAAATCACCTCAAGGGCACCGAACAAATATATCCATATATAAACAGGATGTTACGGGACGTATTTGGCTTTCTTTAAACAGTGAATCCTCACATTATTTGGAGTAAAACAAGTAAAAGAAATATTGATCTACTGTCACAATTTCATTGTTTTTTTTTTCAAACAAAAAAATAAAATATCAGTAGGTGTTGGACAGCTAGGGGCTGGGTGACACGACCGGTCACAATACGTAGAAGAAAAAAAAAGTACGATTTTGAAGAAAACAAATTGAGTAAACACATCTATGTAAAAATGCACCGTAGACAAACATTTAATTAAAATTTACTTCAAATAATGTCAGAAATTACTGGTTAAAGTCATTCATTACAGAATTAAGTTCCTAAAAATACATATATTTTAATTAATGAAGATAATATTAGCGAAAGTCAATCGAAAATCCGAAACAGAAAAATCAGAAAAAGATACAGATACATCTGGGACACGAACCCAGGACCTCTGGCAATCCGGGCCAAGGCGCTATCGTGTCCCAGATGTATCCGTATCTATTTCTGATTTTTCTGTTTCGGTTTTTCGATTGACTTTCGCTAATCAAAAATTAAAATATTATAATTTGAGGTTTAACTCATAAAGTTAAAAATTTAAAAATAAAAATATATATATATTTTTTTTAAATAAAATAACAACGGTTAGTTTTTTATTATTTTAGAGGCGTTGATGTACCTACTACATTTTGATTATCTCCTAAAAATTAAACTATGGTCATTAACGGTGTCAGTGTAACTTATTGACTTTTTCAGTATATTATAGTTAAATCCACGAGGTTATCGTCGAAGTAACGATGCGTAATTAGTTTTTATGCACATCATAACATTATCATCAGCTTTCCCTTAAATTCTTTTTTTATAGAGTACTAGCTGAACCACCCGGCGTTGCCCGGGTTTCATTCTGTTCTAAGGGGTGGGAAAAGTGGGTGGGATTGGTTTTTGGAATAGTTATAATAATTGATACGAACAGACCATTATCATGTTTTGAATGTTAATTGTGGAAAATTTATTAAAAACCAGTTATTGTTATACTATTTTATTTAAATGAAACCAATTATATTTGTGTAAACCACTGTAGTCAATGTTATAATATCTACATGTTTCAAAACCGATGTTTTCTTTGTCAGGATAATAACATGAATAAAAATAACAAAATAAACAAACAAGTATAGACAAAAGAACAAAGACAAAAATATTACAGAGAGAGGAGATTAATTACTTAAAAATATTATAAAATAATTATATAAAATGAAATATAAAAATTATTTTAGAATATGTTTACATTACATTATGTAGGTATTAAAATAATTTTTAAAAATTAACAAAAGATAATCAGGTTGTTTAAACAACAAAAATAAATTATTATAAATATAAGTATCTAGATATTAATATGAAAATAAATTTAAGAGATGGCTATTTAAAAAAAATATTCGATTATTAATAATATTTAATTTACAATTAAACAAAGTTTGCTTATTGTAAATCTGTTGTGTTTGTATGTAAAAATTTTAAACCTTTATTTATATCAAAAGAAATTGATTTGTTTCTAAAATATATGGTTTACACAAATATAATTTGTTTAATTTAAATGACTTAAATCCCTGTATATACTTAAATGTACCTTATTTACTATAAACTATCTTATTACATTACTAATCATAGACTAGAGACTAGACAATCTTTGTAATGAATATAACATTTTAATTTTGGCTTGTTTAAAATACACCAAAGCCAATAAAATAACACTACTTATTCCGGGAATCCAGCACTTTGGTTGTTTTAAAAATCATCTTAATTTTATTTGATTTTATTATATGCCATATAAAATTTATATCAAATGGAAGATCTAAGGATATTGAAAAAAAAAACGTAAAATTTTATTTTGTTTAGATAAGTATTTTTTTTATATGAGTAATTCTATTATTATTATTATTGTAAAAACAACTGTTTCACTCCTATTATTTATTACCTAGCGGTTATGAATGGACTGGACTGCCGAGAAATACGGCGTTACCCGTGTTTGGTTCAGATCTGAACAGACGGGTGCTTCTTCCGAACCTTTCTCTTTCCATCTAATTTAGGATATCGTAGCACTTGCTCTGTTGGAAGCAGTTTGCATTTAAAAAATTTATACTGAAAAACAACATAAAAATCTTGAGCAGAGTCGGACCGCGAAATTCGTAAATATTGCAATCAGACAAACACCAAAAAAAGGCAGTTTGTTGAAATTTCTTTAGTTGGCCAGTAAAATTGTGCATTAGACTCATCCCCTAAAACGCGTCCTGAATGATTTAATGAAAGGCACTGAGAGAATAATAAAAATTTACACATTCCCATTGGAGTGATGTAAGTGAAAGTAGAAAAAACATTACGTTATTTGTCAACTTGACGAAACTGCTTGTGATGTGGGGACGAATTATTCTGAGAAGTCTTTGTTTACGCCGAGAATAGAGAATAAATTGCCTTTAGTATAGAAGATTTAAAAGGCTGAATATATTGGCTGGAAGCAATTTGGGATTCCTAAACGAAAACATTATTGTAGGGTTTCAATCATTGAATTACTAAGAAAAGAAGATCAATTGTTTTTCTGCAAAGGATTTTTATTACATTTACTTAAATAATACATGGCATTTAGTGAACAACCAAAAAAACAAATAGCTTTAAAAATCCCTGTAGACAAAAGTAGGCCCAAGAGAGGATAATAATTTCCCTCAGTGCCTAATTCATCTTTGCGATGATGTATGGAGGGTCTTTTTGATGAGATGAAAGATATGGAACAGACCTGCTCCATATAAGAGGTGGCCGCCAAATTCAACAACTTGAGAAATTTACTATTAAAGTATCTGCGACCCCTGTACCATATAGTACGCTTAAACGGAGAAAGATGTTATGTTAAAGTACGATCATTTTATTCGTAAAACGGTTAAAAACGGGACTGAAGTTCCTACGAACAAATTAACAGGGTTTCAATGTGTATTAGCAGGAAAATGTAAAAATAAATTGTTATTATTAATTATTAGAACAAATTTTGTACGTATACCAACAAATTATTCTTACATTTTCCCGCCAATAAACATTGAAACCCTGTTAATTTGTTCGTAAGACCTTCCCGTTTTAACCGTTTTACGAATAAAATTATCGTGTTTTAGAATAACATTTTTCTCCGTGCAGCTTTTGAGAGGCAAGTGTGACCCTGCTTGAGCTGGTCACATCTATAAATATTTTTTGTCCACCATTTTATTATAACAAATACTTATCGATTGACCCTGAAAAAAGATAAAATATTACATAATTTATGTCAGTGTTTGTAACAGATATATTTATATTTTATTTCAGAAGTATTATAATGCGCCGCGCCGCCGAAAACTTTGAAGTCTGCACCACCAATTGGTAGATTCAAAATGTTTTTTAAGGGGCACATTAAACAAGACAAAAAAAAGTATTCAAATTCTTTTTAACTATTTGTCGACCGTCGTGGCAGTACGGTTAAGCTCATCGGTTCGAAACCTAGCAAACGCAAAAGTTTTCTTTTGTTAAATATGTGCAATACCTAAACTTACTGCACGTATCAGAGTTGTAGATACTCTCAGTATCATCACGGTGAAATACCACCATTCAGAATTGAAATGTTTGCTTAAAACGGATTTAGCCGTGTTTTGGTTATAAAATGTTATTTTAACGCAAGCCCGAGAAAAATATCAATATTTCCCAAGAATTATTCGTATTTGAAGATTTCAAGTTGGATTATAATACGAGAGATGGCAGCACTTTCGTTGGTACCACGACCCATGATCTCTCCCTCACAGCTTTCGCGGGCGTACTTTTCACGCCCTGGCGGGCAGTAAGCATCCCTTTGTCAGGAGCACAAAGTATTATTGTGGTGACGGAAACATTTCCATATTCCTAATACTGACAGAACAATTTCTGAAAAGTGAGGTTAGTTTTTATGCCAAAACCATCGCGGTACGGAGGACGTGTTTTCCCAGATTTCGTAAATATGAGTCGGTATTTTGAACGCTAGTAAAACGTGTTAAAAAGTAAACACATGCTTTTCTAATAATTATGGAACAGAGTTTCATTTAACCTCTCAGGCCTCAGGCATATTCTGTCAGAAGGTCAATAAATTTCCGCTTTGCAATAAAATCCAAATAAATAGAATATTTATGAATTTTGCCAAAAATTGAAACCCGTTTTTCTCCTTGCGTTTTTTCTAACTAAAATTACAGATAACTTTTATTAGATAAATTTATTACATTATAAACGCTACTATCTTCTCACATTTTCGCCGTTTCGAATTTCTCTCAAATTACGGTCGGAAATTTTGGTTGCGTTGCGTTCTACTTCAAGCTCATTCGTTTGGGACAACAATGTTCCATCTGCACAAATTGAAGAAAAAAAATGTGTAATATTAAATATTTAGAACGATTTGTAATTTAATTATCTTTATTTCTTCAATCTTTGCAAGTTCACTTTGTGGCGTCATTTTAATTAAATGAAAACATACTATACTTCGTATACACCACTTATATAATCACAATTATCTACGTGTTTCTATACCAGAGGTTTCTTCGTCAAGAGTAGATGAACATGAATAAATATAATATAACAAAATACAAAGACGTATACACAAATAAGAACTGTGAAAAAAGAAAAATGTATTTTATTCGGGATTTAAACTTTTAACCTCAGTTTCTTACAAATGGCAGAAAGAACATTGTTGTTCCAAGGGCGCATTATCTTAATATTTACAGCAAGCTTTCTTTTGAATCATAGTAGTACGATAATATTACAATTATCTAATACAAACAAAATGTTAATCTAAAATGCCATAATGTTAACGACTTTTCTTTTGTAAAAAAATCCATCGTTGTTAAGCTAACTTTACCAGCACGTCACCTCAGTTGGACAAGGTTCAAACAACGTTTTTTTTTTCAAAAATGACCTTTGAATGCAAAACTATTTTTTAGCTCTTTTTTATAACCAAAATAACTTTCAGAGCCATTGGTTTCATAATTCCGTAGATACTTTGTATGACGAAGTTCTAACTTCATATTTAGACTTCCATTTATTTTACTGGATTCTAATACCATTTTGAACCTTTTGAATCCGCCATCTGGTTTGTATCTCACAGTTGATAGTTATTACGAGACGCATAGTTCTAAATTATAGTTAAATAGGGTGCTTCATGTTCCGAGGTGTCAAAGTTTGCGAAAAGGCAATTCTCATAATCTATTTAACGATTTCTGATTATGAGGTTCAATCTTGTTTAAATTGATCAAAGTGTGTAGAGTATTTAATTTTAACCACTCTAAAGAAAAATATTAAATTAGAACGTGGCCCTATATTGGAATAGCAGTTTGAAAATTTTGTTAGAACCTTTCGCAATGAATTATTATGCCCTAGCTGGTAGTATATGGTTCTATCCACGATTAGATATTGTAGTGTATAGCCATAAGCGGGTACCTTAATAGATCACGTTCATTCGGGAATGGTCGGTACAGCCGAAGATGCCCGAATGAGCACATTGGCAGGCAGTCGCGGTCGAAGAGCGTCGCGGCCGGCCAGAACTAAATAGAACATGTCATCAGACGTTACGTAGAATACCATTGTATTTACGATCCTTCGCAATAAACAGTAAACGAACTTACGTTGTTATTACTTAGGAGACATCGTGGGCTAGTGAGCCACGACACAAATAAGCAGAACATAACAGATATGTTATAAAATGTTAGGTATACTCGTAAGTCCTTTTAAATATTTTCCTTCATAATATGTTAAACTAAAATACTTAACACAATATTCAACTTCAAAATCAGAAATCGGTAAATACACCGATCACGGTTGACACCTCATATCCCAGAACAAGATAGTAAAGTTAGAACCCTGTCCAACCAAAGAGGGATGTAGAAATTTTTCCATCATTGAATTTCTCTCGATTTTCCTTTTGAAAACAGACGCAAAGGTGTGTTATTTTATTTGTGTCAGCAATTTTTGTATTTGTATTTTTCAAATACGTGATTTGAGATGAAGGAGTTTTGTTGTTCTTCGGTAAAGTGTAAAATTTGGATGGCTTTGGAGAAAAAGAGAGGAAAGAGCTTTAGAACATGTTTGAAGTTTCTACAAGCTTTTGTATTTTTTTATATCCACTGAAAGTGGCATATATGCTATTTTCCTCTTCTTTTACTAAATATTAAACCCCTGTTTATTAATTTTTGTCTAGACTAAATTTAATATTACAATGATGTTCTGACACCAAATTGCATTTACGATTGTCTCTAGGAGTATAATCAATAGATTTCTAGGTCCCAGACAGGTCAACAAAGGTTATCATCTACTTCTGAAAGAAATTTAAACAACTAACTACTTTTTCATGCCGTTTTTCCCCAGAATTCTCTCGGAACATCGCCCGTGTGCCCCAAAGTGAGAGGGTTGCTGTTCACACTGACCCCCAGATTCCTTCCCACCCCTAATACCTTTTTCTCCTTCCCAGAACCTTCTTTTCTAGAAATACCCTTCACATAGGATCCTGAAAAATGACACTGGTCTTTAGGGGAGATATTTTCCTTAGAGCCTCCTAATACAGGCGTAGAGCTAATGTGAAAAAGGTATGACGGCGGATAAAGCCAATAATTAATGCGTGAATAGTATTGCTTAGCTTCCCAATAACTCTTTTCATTGATAGTCGAATGTCTTCTTATTCACAACATCCCCGCATTTAAATATAATTTGGGTGCAGGGTATGTGTACCACTGTCCAGGGAACCATTAGTTGGATAATTAATACCTCTGCCATAGGACAATCCAAGTGGTTTGCTACGTTTGGTGACTTAACAGGGGTGCCCGGGTTCATGGGACGAGGTTTGCCTGAGACTTGACTGCGTCTGCCCACTGACTGCTTGGCGGTCCAGATGGGGAGATACTGGTTGAAGGAGACCTTTTGACCTCTCCACAAAACTACACGGAGAAAAATGTTATTCTTAAATACGATCGTTTTATTCGTAAAAACGGGACCGATGTTCTTACAAACAAATTAACAGGGTTTCAATGATTATTCTTACATTTTCCCGCCATTGAAATATCATTGAAACACTGTTAATTTGTTCGTCAGAACTTTGGTCCCGTTTTTACGAATAAAATGATCGTATTTTAGAATAAAAATTTTCTCAGTATGAATCGACACATCGCCTTGCACCGCAGTGGCAGGGATGGATTTATGCTTGCGTCATTCCTGGACACACTGACTACGAGATTCCTACCCACTCCTCGTACCCTTTTTCTTCCCAGAATTTTCTCTTCTTTATTTTCTTACAAACACCCTCCACACAGCATTCCCAAAAATGACCCAGCCACTGAGGGAAATTATTGTCCTTGGGATCTTCTGTGTGGACCAATTCTTAAAAAAATTAAATTGTAAACACAACTTTTACAGAATTAAGTTCCTTAATATATATATATTTTTTTTTTTAATAAAATACAAACGGTTAGTTTTTCATTATTTTAGAAGAGTTATTGTACTACATTTTGATTATTTCCTAAACATTAAACTATACTTAACTGTGTCAGTGTAAATTATTGACTTTTTCAGTATATTATAGTTAAATTCAAGTGATTACGCGACAAAGTCACGAGGTTATCATCGAAGTAACGATGCGTAATTAGTTTTTATGCACATCATAACATCATTATCAGCTTTCCCTCAAATTATTTTTTTTATAAAGCTCTAGCTGAACCACCCGGCGTTGCCCGGGTTTCATTCTGTTCTAAGGGGTGGGAAAGTGGGTGGGATTGGTTTTTGGAATAGTTATAATAATTTATATAAACAGAGACCATTCTCATGTTTTGAATCTTTATTGTAGAAAATTTCATTCAACTCGAAATAAAACTGAAGATTTGTATAACCACTGGAGCGACAGAGCAATTTTAAACTTTTTTCTCGGATTGCTAAAGGAAATTTTTCCGCCCACAAAAATTATACCTCCGAATTCGAATATAGAGACCTACAAACTGATTATAGGTCTAAATATAGCCGATGAATTCACTTATCTTTTTTGTATTATCACATATTTCAAGATTTATAAAAAAATATATTATAAAACCGTTAACTTTAAAACATTTTACAGATTGTAGAGAATATTTGCCACATTGTGGCAGCACAGCAATCCGAGGCTTTGGAAAAAATGCCATAATGTGGGAAAAGGGGTTCGAGTGGATAAAAAGCAAAGCCACATAGGGACTCTTAAGTATATATATACAGGGTGTTAAGGTACGTACTTGAGTTTAGTTAACCAGTGATTCCTGACATTATTTGGAGTAAAAAATGTAAATGAAATTTTGGTCTCCGGTGACTTTTTTTTGTCAATTTTTTTATTTTTTCAAAATATTTTTTCTTCAAAATCAAACAAAAAAAAATTCTTTCACATGACCTTATTGGTCACTCAACCGAGTTACCGCCCCACCACTTACCCCGCCCCCAACTACCCAACACCTACTATTATTAATGTTTTTGTAGAAAAAAAAAAAAAAAACATCAAAAATGTCACCGGAGACCAAAATTTCATTAACATTTTTTACTTCAAATAATGTCAGGAATCACTGGTTAAAGTAACTCAAGTAGTACCTTAACACCCTGTATATGTATATATATATATATAAATTAGTAGATAATGTTCCCAAAGCTGATGTGCTGGGCGATGCCCGGTCTTTATGCAGAGTTTTATGAAATCTAACGTAGACAGTAATCTTCCTCTTATTTTTTGTGTGCAAAATTTCATCAAAAATATCAAAATACTGCTTTAAGGGTAGATAATAGAGATGGGATTGGTTTTTCAAATTTTCATGTAAACAGTGAATTTCCGATTGTTTTTAAGATAAAGTGTTTTTAAGTAAAGATAAAGTGAAGTATTTCACTAACCTCAGAATAAAACCGTAGATTTGTCGACACATCAAATCCACATCGCCCGCCACAGACAATGAACTTTATATATTAATAGAAGAAGATGGGAGATTATTAAACCCGCATCCTATAAAATGTAATGATAATATCTGGTCCATAAAATAATTCATGTCTTGTCACAAGGTCACATCGGAAAATGGGATAGTTGGAAGAATTTGGAATAATCTCTTTTGAAGATAACAGTGATAGGCTAGTTGGGCTCTAAGCTTTGAGGAAGGCCTCGAACGCCCTCATCCGCTAATAGTGGATTTAGGGCAGTAAAAGTAAAGGCCGCAGTTTCTGTACCGCTTGAGGCGCACTGTGGGACTTTGTATTTAGAGACAGGTATTGCATCTGGTCAATTTCAATGTAACTCTGAGCTGTAGTTCATTATTTATGGGTCTATGGAGGGCCTGAATTTTAGTAATGTACGTGAATACAATTTAAAACTTTGAAGACATATTTTTTACCTACGGAGTATTAAAGGAGAAAGGTTTAGAGTTAGTTAAAATTTTTTTTTCGTTGTTTGTTTTTGGGGTGTTATGCCGTGTTGTGCTACCTCCTTCTTTAGCCGACGTTTCGGACAGCATTGCAGTGTCCATCATCAGGGCAGATCCGGCAGATCCGTATGCACCCCATAACACATAATATTACATAACACCCCAAAAACAAACAACGAAAATGCTTTTGGCCGTGAAAATCTAAAAACCTACCAAATTTTATGTTGTTTACGATCTTTGAAAACATTTTTTTTAATGTAAATCAAATTTAATAAAGTAATTAAAAAGTTCTGCAAGTATTTTTTATTTTATTATTTTGATAGCTGTTAGTCCAACTGTTTGAAATAAGCTTTTAAAATGACCTTGAATACCGAAATAGCTGTCACAATAAAAAAACAAAACTAAAATATTCGCAGAACTTATTATATTTAAATATTTGATTTTTTTTTTTTAATTTTTCTTTATTCATTAAACTGCTAGGTACATGTTTTAAGAATTTTACGACCACCACGCTAGGCAAATGCCCGTGTTGTGGTGGTAAAAAATTAGGATTTGGTTTATTTTCAGACTTCTACGAATCAAATAAAAAACATCAATAATTATAAAAAACAATTTATAATTATTGATGTATGCTAATTTTTTCATACACATTGATATAAAATAAAATATAGCTTGAGAAATACAATTATATTGTTTTAAAAATACAGTTTGTTTTTGGCAGAAAGCAGTTACACCTTGGTAAAATAAAACAGTAACTTTGTGTCAAAACAGAAAAATTGTTTAATTTATTAAGACCGACCGTTTTCGCTTAACACAAGCTTCATTAGGATACATATGAAACCAATCACAAATTACTTACATTGGGTGTGTTTTTAATATATACACATAGAATAAGACAAAATAAAAAATAGAATAAAGAAAAAAGAGATGAATCTTCAATTGAAGAGGTGAATAAGAAACTATAAGAAATTATATGTAAAAGTGTATCCTCTACCTGGTTCAATACATAGATTACCCATAAACCCCGCCAAACCAATGATATAATGCAGAAAAAGTTCTAGTAAAATTAAACAAAAACAATATTTATTCAGGGTTACTTTAGGAAATTTCAAAATGTTATACTAATACACCGGACTGTTATGCTTCCCCGTGTTATTTTAAAGCATATTTAATAAGTAAAATACGGACACGTATAAACTAGATATCTTAATTAATGTAATCTATTAACTACGCGCATTTTTTTCGAATCATGTATACTTTAATATAAGTTTAACAAAAGCTATCGTTTTATGTAATTAATGTAATGTTGTCTCTGTGGTCGCGGCACCTGCCCCTCCGTGCGGTCCGCCGAAGCGCCAAACTCTCCTTATCCTCCCCCGACATCTACGCATCTCTCGTATTCATTTATTTTCCCATTTGAATGTCGGAATGTCTCTTTTTCAGAGTTAAACTGCGCCGGGCAGGTCCCGTCCTCTTTATTGCCGGAATTACGGCGGATAAAATAGAAAGTCCGACCATTTTTATGCCGTTACGTGATAGAAATACTACAAGTATTGCCCGATATTGTCGAGTATTGCCGCGACTTGTTGTTAGTCGTTCTATGTCAAATCTTTGATTCTGCGTTGCGAGGGGATCGTAAATTGGGCAAGTTAATAAAAATAGCGATGCAAATTATTCAAATTCAGTTATATTTTTTGTGGGTGTTTAAAACACTGCAAATGTTTCTTTTGTAAATTATAACCTTTATTGTTGATTTAAAAAAAATCATATATTTATTATTTTAGTCATTTTTAATTTTAAGTTAACAAATGACTAACCCTTATCCATACTATTATATTTTATATTGCTTCACGGGGTTCTAATAATAATTTTAAATTTATTAATTGTTGTAGTTTTTCAAATAGGTAGGGTAGGTACTGTCGGACACAATAATTCGAGAAGATAAATAGAAAAAATAATTATTTTAGTTAAAATATTTGAAGTTTTAATAAACAGAATGAATTTAACGGGATCATGTTAAATTAATTATTTTTGTGCATTTCAACACTTTTATCTATTAAATTATTTCACAGCATTTATCAAATAATTTTTATTTGATTTTTGAACGGTTTTTTAGCCACTCGAGCATTTGTTTTAGTTAATATCATTCCTCAAAATATTAATACGGAAACATATAAACTGTTTACTGCGGTTTAAAGCTAATGAATCCACCTAGATTTCACCGTTTATCCCATATTTGTAGGTTTGTTAAATATGGTCCAATTTTTGAAAGATATCAATCGCAGAAAAATAAAAGCGGTCCAAATTTGCACCTAAATCGCTCCAGTGCGTGATTAATAGAATTAGAATATTCCATCAAATTTTAAAGTTAATATTCAATTTCTGTGAAAGTCCTATTCAAGTTATGTTATTGTTCAAGTACTATAAAACAACCAGCTCATGATAAAATAAAAAAAAACAAAAATTGAATAGAACTTTCACACAATTTTAACTTTGAAAAATTTGTTTAAATTTTGTGAAACAACCGGATAACACGAATTGTGATATTATTTGTTTTAATAATATTATAATCGATCCTGATCTTCTTTAAAGCCAATTTTTCCATATTCCAACTTGCAACAGTTGCAACAGCAGAAAGTCGCTTACTTTTTTTCATCTCCCTCGTTGCAAGACCATCTCTAAACAAAACTCGTATTTCAATTATTACCACATTAACATTTTAAATTTCCTACAAGACAAAAAACGAAAATCAATTATACATCAGCAATTAATCAACCTTCCCATCTACTTCCGCCCTTTATCCCTTTGTCCTCACACTTTGTTCCCCTCCACCTTCTCCGCCTCCTCAACTTAGTGTAACCGAAATGTGCCCTTATATCACACATTACTTATCTCATTTATAATCGACAGTAGAAAGTTTATTATTTTTTTTATCACTGGTTTCTGCACTGGAGGCCAGAGGAAAAATATATTACTCGGGCCAGTGACATCCTTAAGGGTGCTGTGTGGTGGTTCTTATAAGAAAATCAAGAAGACAATGTTCTGAAAAATTATTAGGTGCCGGTAGAAATCTCGGGGTCAGTGTGTCTAGGAGTGACGGACGTATGAATCCATCCCTCCCACTGCGGTGCAGGGAGATATGATTCGAGATACAAAGTTGGAGAGATGAATAAGTCTCCCACAACCTGCCTCTACCTATTTAATCCGCCGCCAAGACCTGGATAAATATCACCCCATAAATTCGGGTACACCTGCTAAGTCTAAGATGCTGGTTGAAACTCCGGGATTGTCTCAAATTATTAATAAAAAACTCCGGGGTCAACAAACACTTTAGACTTTAATGTGGAAGACTGATATTGGGCTCTGATATCTTATTTAGCTGGCGGTTAGAATCATCTGGACCCCGACCTTGAGGCTCCCACCTTATTTATATACACTCGGTCTCTACAACACCGACAGCTAAACGCAATTTATGGGTAGCCTAATAGACTGTTGCTTGCAACTGTACAGGGAAGTTCCAATGAAAAAGATCGATTATTTCCCCTAACAAAATTTTGGAAATAAAAATTTAATATCAATTTATTTCATTCAAAACTTGCTTTACTATATACATACATTCAAGTAAGCAATAAAAATGCTCAAAACGCACGAAGATAAATTATTAAATATCAAGTACTTCTTGTAAGTATTTTTTGATCATAAGTATTTATGATTTTTTAATAATGTCTAAACAAAATAAGTGTGTAAAATTTTTTGAAATATTTTAGTTTGTAAGACCTTAAATAAATAGAAAAACTGAGGTTTTTTTGTATTTATTTTTTAATGACTTTAATTTAACTAAAATTTTAATTCTTAAAACTGTGTTGACTAGATTATGTATTAAACTATTTCGTTGTATGATTATATGATTTGACATTTGTTTAGTTTAATTGAATCTATCGTTTGAAAATTAAACAAATCTGCCAACGACCAACAGTATAACCTTAGTATGTTATAAAAACACTTAGTTTTTAAAAATTTTAAAACTGCGTGTACCAGATAAAATAACAAGCTTTCAAAATCAATTTAAGTTTTTTTGTAAAAAAGAGTCAATACGTCTAGAATTTGATTTAAAAATGACTAATTTCCGGTATTCTCTGGTAATACACTCTTAAGTTACGTTATTAAGTGTTGGTTATCCAATTAATGGTTTTGGGCGGTGCCCGGGCCCGCTTCTTAAAATTTAACACTTTTATTAATTTAGATACGTACTACCTGTGTTAATTTTCCCAAAAGAAAAATTAATAGAAATTTGGGTAAAAGCATTTGAAATACACTATAAACGTAGTCGCGCTTGAAAGAGTAGGTATAACTAAGTGCCTCCGCCCACTGAGGCAACTGAAAACTCTCAACTGCCAACTGTCTTTGTATGACAATGTGATGGCCCGCGCACTTCACAATCACACAAAACCCCGTTGTCGATGGTAACGCAAGCGGTGACTTGCGACTTGCACTGCTCATTGCTCTGGTCGGCCGTTGCTAGTTGCCAGCTGTCAGCTGATTGTTATTCGTCTATGGTTAAACAAGCTTTTTGACCAATCAAGACAGAGAAAACAGCCGGTTTTAGTTGGTTTTCAGTTGCCTCAGTGGGCGGAGGCGCTTAGACCAAGCCAGTTAAATTTAAAAAATAAACAATTACGAATTAGAATTATCATCTATTGTCACATGGAAATATTTTAAAACCACAAAAAAACAAAAAATCCTATCCTCCTGTCAAATTTCAAAATTATAAATATAACCGTACAAGCCTCTGCCCGCGACTTCGTCTGCGTAGGATTAGTTATTAGTAGGATTATTCGAGCAATCTATTGTCTTTTCCTAGGTCCCATCTACGTTTATACCAAAATTCTTAAGCTATTTATTTAAAATATGTATAATTCTTGATTAGATTCAAAGTATTAGGTGAGTACTTCAAATAAATTCAGTAATTTAAATATTTTCCAAAATAGAATTTTGATTTAACAATCATTGTTTTGCAAAATGTCATTCTCAAATTTTGACGTTTTCTATTAAACAATAATTATTATTTTCAATATATTGAAAATAAATAGCTAGCTTCATAAATTATAGCCTATATGTTATTCTGATATATGAGCTATATTATTGCAGAGTTTCATTCAAATCCATTCATTAAATTTTTATTTAAAGAGGAACAAACATTCATACATCCATACAAACTTTCACGTTTATAATATTAGTAAGATAAGCTGGTAACAGTAGAGAATCATAAAATAATTCCCGAAACAATCGAAAAACCCTGATTGTCTGAGGCAGTGACACCCACTTTATTACAGGATACACGTTTTAATTTAGAATTTTTTTATAACAATATTTTAATATTCCTTCTCAAGCGGGGATTAAAACACTAAAAAGTTTTTCGTTTAAAACAGGCGGCAACAGGCTGTGCTTTTGAGTGACTCCTATCACAGCCTTAAATTTCTCATCCCTGGGCCTCCTTTTTTGTTATTGTTTGCCCTCCTTCTTAGAATCCCCTTGGGAATTTGGTGAATAGTAATGAACAGGGCTAGCACAATCCTACTTGATATTTACCAATCTGCCCTCAATTAAACCTGCTTCTGGTTTTTCACGAAAACATATCGGTGATACCTATAGTATATGTACATCTGAGGCCCTAGCACGCTCGCTCTTTAACGATCGATAGGATAACTATCGGTAACTTCTCATCGTTCCCTAGGACAACTGCACATTGCTAACGTACAAACAACAGTTGATGTCGAATATGTTAAGGACACTTAGTCATTGTGAACTGTCACTTATTCGTTGGCGATCTGTAGTCATGCTAGGGAACGATGAGAAATTACCGATAGTTATCATATCAATCGTTATAGAGCGAGCATGCTAGGGCCTCTGGGCCCCTAGTATCGATCGACACGGATTGATAGGATAACTTTCGGTAATTTCTCATCGTTCCCTAGCATGACTGCAGACCGCCAACGAATAAGTGAGAGTTCACAATGACTAAGCGTCCTTAATATATTCGATATCAATTGTTTTTTATACGTTAGCGACATGCAGTTTTCCTAGGGAACGTGAGAAGTCACCGAAAGTTATCGATACAATCCTTATCGATCGAGTGTACTAGGGGGCCATGGCTGGTCTGTGACTTTAGAGTGGTAGAGAACTAAGATTGAAAAATACGACATTATAGATGTTGTTGTAGCTGAAAATGAAGTATATTTTTTTAAAGATTTTTTAGGATTTTTTTAGTTTGGGAATGCGCCGAGTCCACAAATTTTGTGATTTCTCACAAAAATTATCCAATTATTGTTATTTTTATATGTTAACGTCAGCCCTATATCTGGTACAATACTCATATTACTCATAAACACCACCGCATCGATTATAATGTTGATGTTTTCCGGGTCACTAGTAGGATATTACAAAATTTTATACCAATGTAGCGGACCGTTATGACTCTTGGTGATATTTTATAACACATTTAATGTGAACAACTTAGACAAGTAGTGTTAATAATATTTAATTTGGTGAGCATTCGAATATTTCTTTTCTCATTATCTCAAATGTTAGTATTTGGACATGACTGACTAACCATCTGGACGATCGATATATACCTATTTTTTTATTTTTTTATTATCATTTTCACAATGTGTATATCCCAAACTCATTTATTTTTCGAAAAAGTACCTGAATGAATGTTATCACTGAATCAATTATACACAAACACCTTAAAATACAAAATGCCTTCCACACAGATTGGAATGGAAACAAACGCGCCAATGACAGCTCCGATCTGTTAGATCGATAGAGTGATAGAGCCAATCAACATTGAGTACTTAATCTCTCTTACAGTACCTGAAATCGTATGTCGCCATTACATTTGACTTTGCACTGAGAGACTGATTTTCTGATTTTCAAATTTACGTTCGATTGGTCTGACGTTCTTCTTGTGACCTTCTTTAATCGATTTGCTGCGTTTTTCTTGATCCAAAATTACAGACCGATCCGCGATAGGATCGGGCGTAAATTTCAAATGCAAACTGTATTTCATGATCCTTGAAATCAGTTGTAATCAATGGCGACATACGATGTCAGTCAATATAAAAAAGACAGAGCACAAATGGGCAACAACCGAAACTAACTAATTCCATTAATAATAATTTCCTTTCAAATTGGTATGGAAGTCTTTTCTATTGTGAATTATCCATTTAGTGGGTGAGCTCGTGAACATTGTCTTACTCTCCCCGATGTATTATGAACTGTTATTAATAAATTTATCTTTCAAAAAAACATGATAAAATTTTTTATTTATTGTTTTTTCGAGTGTTTTAGAGTTATACAGTTTTGCCATCCCTATATGTTTATCCAAAAACTTTCCCATTTCTTAAGAACCGGAAAACCGTTTCTTTTCACGCCTTATCACGATCCGAATCTCCAACCCCTGCTGTAATAAAGTAAGTACAAAGTGTACTGGGTATACTAGGTACAACAGCAAGCGGCAAATCGCGAGTATCAAATGAATTATAGCTTCTTCTCCGCTGTTTACGATTACCGGTAAACGAATGGAGCGAATTACGGTTTTTTGTGGTATTAAAAACGCAGCCGCGCACCGCTGCTGATTTAAATGGGAAATTTCATGCGAATTTGAGTGCAATAATAAGAGAATGACGAGAGAACTGAAGGCGTTTAAAAAAACGATTAAAACAATAATGTTGTCGATAGCATTTTTCCAATATTTTCCGATTAAACTCAGCAGATCATAATATCTGAGCCCTTGCCCGGAATAATGTTGTATCCAAAAATATTCTTGTTCCGAGAAAAACGGATAAAACGAAACCGGTAATGTTTTATGACATTTTATATTTTAAATAGACTAAACACACAAGTCTTAAGACTTTTAAAGGAAAAGTCGTGGAAAATGGTAATTAAATTAGAATTTATTACAAGAATTTGGGCTGATTTTGAGGAAAAATGTTGTACATAAAGCTTTCAGGCAACATTATTCCACAAAATGTTTTTTTTTTTAAACTTTTCGTACCTTCAAGAAAGCACAATGTTCTTCTAAGATCAATTGATGCATTTGAGCTTAAAAAGCAAAAAAAACTATTTGAATAAATAAAACCATTTACATTCGAGATATTGTCTTCAGATCAACATGCAACATTATTCGACAAAACTGTTTCAACAGCTAAAAAGCAGGATTAACAATATTTTATTACGAAAAAATTCTACTTTCCTGCATTCTTCAGCTTCTTGGCTTTAAAGTCTTTCTAGATGAAGCCATAAAACATTCGTTTTCTCCATTTGTTTCCATGAATTAAACCACGCTTTACAACATTCTTACACAAACCAATATTTAAAATGCTGCCACAGGCCTAAAAAAAAATGTCACTACCATAATCCATAACTTAAAAGATGTGTAATAATATGTCCAACATTGTTTCATCATTAACTCAACATTGATAGTTTTTTTGGATACAACATTATTCCGGGCAAGGGCTCATAGGCGAATGTTTAGACAGGGACACAAGGGAATAATAAAATAACATATGGAGATAAGGGAATGTTGTGATGGTGTAGGCCATAGGGAATGGGGAAGGGCGAGGAACTGGGAGAAGAAAATTAAAAGGTAGAACTTGGCTTTTCATAGCTTTACAAAGTAAAACATAGGTGACGATCAGATTTTTCCACCACTTTTTTAAACCGTTTTAAGGACGAGATGGGTCCCACAATCGCTTTTCACGTCAAGATTCTGTGTATGAAAAAAAATGAAGCTTCTAAAATGATTCAATGATTCATGAGCATACATTTAAACATACCACGATAATTCACATAACTAACAATAATATTTCTTGGTACTTAGTGCTACTTCAAAATTTTAATTAAATTTATAGTTTTCTTCTGTTCGTAAATCAAGGAGTACCTAATTTATAACGCGTTGCCAACTCGGTCAGTAGCCGAGTTGGCATCGCGTTTGGTCCCACCCAGGCGTCTCGTGTTCAATCCCTCTGCTGGCTGAGTCCTCCATCACGATAAAAGTAACATTTTCTGCTTTCTGTGGCGGAAGTAAGAGATTTTCAAATACTGTCAGGTTATTCGTAACCCAGGAGTGTTTGTCTTTCTTAAATTTTTATTTTATTGAATAATTTTATTCCCTTATTGTAGTATATACGAGCGGTACAGTTATTCCACAAGCAGAGCTCTTTCTCGGGCTATTATTTAATGGTTCTTTATTATATGGGTTATCTGATTTTCACCACGTACAACAACAGTGTGTTAAGAGACGTAAATGACAAACGTGGTTTCTGAGGTCTTTTGGACTAAAAAAATATGTTTTGGTCTCCAATGATTTTTTTTCAACTAGCATATAAACCTGTAGATATTGGACGTAACCTGGATTAACTTGGATTTTCCACTAACATATCGGAGTATTTAGTCGGGTGGTTATTAGGTACGTGAAATTATGTTATTGTTTTAAAAAACAAACATTTGAAAAAAAAATTATAAAATATCACCGGAGATCAAAATTTCGGTTACTTTTTTTCAGTTACTATTTCTTCTAATAATTTCACGAATCACTGGTCAATGTTATTCAGGTAGGTAGGTACCTACTTCTTTAAATATCCAGGGCAATATAAACCAGATTATGAACATAATATCGAAGTATATTAATACGTTAATGCCCGTACGGTTCAAATTAAGGAACCCGACTCCGAGTAAATCTCCAACGCTACACTATATGGAAACCGTTCTGAGCCGTCCGTGAACGTACATTTTTCTACGGAGCTGCTGCCGTAATATACACACTCAGCACTCGCTCACACGCTTTTTGCAAACGGAAGTGGCGCCATCAGGTAAAATACTTTTGAAGTTTTCATATTATTATTTTTCCCTTGGAATTAAATTTGATATCATCATCGAAGTATATTAATACGGTAATGCCCGTACGGTTCAAATTAAGGAACTCGACTCCGAGTAAATCTCCAACGCCACACTGTATGGAAACCGTTCTGAGCCGTCCGTGAACGTGCATTTTTCCAAGGAACTGCTGCCGTAATATACACACTTATCACTCGCTCACACGCTTTTTGCAAGTCGCCATCTATAATACTATATTTAAGGAAGAAAGTATGAAGAAGAAGAAACATTTTTCGCTTTCATTCAATAGATAATAAGTAGATTTATGTTGGGGTGAAGAGTGTTCCTCTCATTATTCACGGTCTTAACGTAAGAATGTCTACTATTACATATCTACCTAATAAATATAAGTATTCTGTAGTGTTAATAGTAGTTTGTTTTTCGAAAGGGTGATGCCTTAGAAATAGTCACCAACGCTTAAACTGGGCGAAGCAGAACGAACAGCCGCCCGCAGGGCCTAGCTTCAAAAACCCGCGGAGAGGGTTTTTCACTGCTAGTTATTATTTAATCTATTAACAAAGTAATTAATTACTAAAACGTGCATAGATGTAATAAATCTGGGTAGAAACAATCAAATAATTGTTTTGTTTGATTTTTGCCCAATTCTTGGAATAAATCTTGCCGACCAAAATCGGCAGTAGGCAGTAATTATAATTTCCTGAAACCGATTGAATACAATGGATGTTTTGAAAAGGTCAAGGGTCAGAAAATACCAAAGATCAGATTTGTTATCGGCTTTCAATGAGAATTTTGAGTGCCTCGTGGGCTCATCTACAACACTTCAAAACAGAAAAGAATCTGTTGATTTGAAATTTTCCAGGAAGAAATCACAAATACACGACAGGAAATAATTCTAGATTCGAAGGCGAGAAGAGGAGAAAAATTTGTATGTAATGTGTGAATTTTTATTCAATCGAAGATCTCAATCGAAAGTTAAACGGAAAATGATTTTGTGTTGATTTGTTAGTCGAAAATTCTTTTCATACAATTTCTGAGGAAAGCTCTTTTCACCGGTTATTTTTACTATAAATAGATCTTATGTAGACTACTTTATACGTAAAAATATACTTTTCAAACCTTTTTAGTACCTGTCAGAAGTTTGCCTTCATTTGTAAGTGAATGCCGCCCGAGAGTCACAACGGCTCTGAACTATCGTAGTAGTATCGTAACTATAACAGTACGACTATGGTATCCCTAATAGATTAATTTATGAGGTTGAAGGGATTAGTTAGAACTGTTCAGATTTGGTCACCAAACACAGCTAAAGCCATTTTTAGGAATTCTGCTTTTTCACAAGGTGAAACTGAGAAGGTCTACCACCATGGAACGTGCCGCCAATATATTAAACATATAATATTAGTTAAATATAATATAACACACACTGTCAGCATTATAAAAATATACACTTATAAGTCTGCCAAAGCAAAAATTTTTACCAATAGTTTTACTTGTAAATTCTATACAAATATTTCTTCATTTTAATTAAACGAAATAAATTACTTTGTGTAGACCATTATAATCACATGTTATAATATCTACATGCTTCAATGGTAGAGTATCCTTCATTTATCTAACTCGTATTTGATTTAGTTTTTGATTATGTTGTTGATTTTGTTTTTTATTTTGACTTTGATTTTGTTTATGATTTTGTTTTGGATTTTGTTTTGAATTGTTTGTAATGCTTATTTAGATGTACTTTGCTTTTTAATTTTATTTTTTGCTTTTGTGTGAATTGTGTGTAATGTTGATTTAGATGTACTTTGTTAATAAAAAAAAATAAGATGCAAAAGCCCAGCAAGGCGTGAAATGCAAACAAATGCAAGCAAATAAATAAATAAAAACCGATGGCTTTTTGGTCAGGATAATTATAATAATTATTTATAATCCATGTTATTATCCTGACGAAGAAACCATCGGTTTTGAAACATGTTGATAATATAACATGTGATTATAGTGGTTTACACCAAAGTAATTTGTTTTATTTAATTATATACAAATACCTTAAAACAGAGAATAAAATATTATTTTACATTAAAATGGATTACAAAACAATTTTACAGTGTAAACACACTAATATCATTTAAAATAACTTATATTTACAATCAGGCTAGTGAAAACAAAATGTTAACTAATAACGGTTTTAAAAAGACGAATAAAATGCTTTTTTGTAAGTTTTAACGGTGCCTTTAAAAATACTCGTAATATGCTGCTTTTCCATATTCTTTACCTAAATTTTTGTGCGTGGCATAAGGGAGATCATACTGGAATTCGTAATGATATTATTGGTGGAGTGAAAGAAATTTTTAGTTCTTGTGACTCTATGTGGAATATGAAAAGAAATCAATTGCATTAAGAGGTTTTTTATTATCAGAGAATACCGGAAATTAGTCATTTTTAAATCAAATTCTAGACGTATTGACTCTTTTTTACAAAAAAACATAAATTGATTTTGAAAGATTGTTATTTTATCTGGTACACGCAGTTTTAAAATTTTGAAAAACTAAGTTTATTTTGAATATACTAAGGTTATACCGTTGGTCAATTTTCAAACACACACTTATATTTTGTTTAGACATTATTGAAAAATCATAAATACTTATGATAAAAAAACACTCACAAGAAGTACACGATATTTAATAATTTATCATCGTGCGTTTCGAGCATTTTTATTGCATAAAGAAGAAAGCATTACATAATAAAATATTGAATAAAGGTATTTAATGCAAGTTTTGAATTAAATAAACCGATATTAAATTTTTAATTAAAAAAATATGATACGGGGAATAATCGAACTTTCTCATCGGACCCTCCCTGTACAGTTTGCAAGTATTTATAAACTTCTTATTCTCAGCCGCTGGTCAATGGCTCTTAAAATGAAGTTTATTTTTTTCAAGATTTCAGGATTTCTTCAGTTTGGGAATACGCTGCAATAACAAATTTTGTGATTTATCACAAAAACGGCGCTCTACAAATTATCCAATTATTGTTATAATTATATGTAAACGTGAGCCCTATAACTAGTACAATGCTCATATTACTGATAAACAACGCCACATCAATTATAATGCACAAAACGTGTAGTGAATTAAACCAAATGTTGATGTTTTCCGGGTCACTAGTAGGATATTTCAAAATTTCATACCAATGTAGCGGACCGTCATGACTCCTGCAATTATCCCTAATGCAATTCTGTTTTAGATTTAAAGAAGCCCTTTCTTAAACTATTTAATTGACTTAAACGCAGTAAATGATAAAATAATTATTAAATATAATAAGGCAAAGCTCAGCAACTTGTTTCACGACTCCTGCAATACTACATCTTATTCATGGCTCTGCGTCTTTTATTTATAGTTTACTTAATGGCACCATCTCGGCGAACTTTCTGATGATGAAAACCAGATGTTGCAGAGCATAGCATCTCTTGGAAGCTTTTAATAATAACCTGCAGTCGCCCGGACGGGAACTGTAATGTGCAAATTCGCTGGGGAGATGAAGAAACTTTTACTCTTCTGGTCTACGGGTCTACGGGTCTACGGTCTACGGGTCTACGGTCTACGGTGGAAGTATTGTTCCGCGATGCTACAATTCCACTGTCGCAATGGACTTATGTTTGGTATCCATGGATAGAAGGGAAAAGATAGATTTAAATCATTTATAGTTCTCCATGTAGTTGGATACAAATAATGAACAATATAATATAACTGTTATTTAAAAGATTCCATAATATTTTGATGTAGCATATTTTTATAATGTAGAATGTAGGAGCTGTTGCACATATTTTTGTATTATTTCTATTTATCTATGCAAAAATGTAAAAACTTGTTATTCTCTTTGGTTTTTCTGTATTGTAAACTTGTTCTTGTATTACTCATCTGTAAATTTCTAATATTAACTTACTCTATATATTATTATTTTTATGCCATCTACAATTTAAAAACTGGGTTCAGTTTAATTTATATATACTTTTATACTTTTTCTCTTTTATGATAATATAATTTTTTTTAATTACTTTTATACCTACCATTTTTATAATGTTCATTGCTATAAGTTTATATTTCTTATTTAAACATTGTATTACATATATATCACTCTATTATTTACTTATTATGTAAAAGCCCATCAGGGCGTTGAAAATTAATAATAAATAAATATATATATATATATTAGGCAGTTCAAGGTTAGCTAGTTAATTTTTGTATAATCTATAGTAAATAAATTGGGGGAGGGACAGTGGAACGAGAACAGAAATTGCCTAATTCTACCGTTTAGTCCGTTGATAGGCTTCGAACTAGTTCACATTTTAACCGCCAGCAGTGACAGAAATGTGAAAATTACGTAAATAATTGCATACTTTCGCCGAAATGTGTGTAAATTGTCTACTTTTATCAGTAAAGTCTTCGATGATTCATTATGCAGTGGAAAATGTTATATTAATTAAAAATAAAGTATATTTAATTTAAAACATTCATTAAAACATTTATTTTTATTTTTTATAGTAAATATTTCACAAGAGTCCCAACTGCTCCCGTCTGGAGCCAGTAAGACTATGGCATCCCCAATTGGGTTATGTTATGAGGCTAAAGGTAAGTGGGGAAGGGAAGGAGACGAGAAAGAGAAAGGCGGGGAAGTACTTGGCTATTCAGATCTTCTCACTAAACACGGCTAAAGCCATTTCAAGCAACGTTTCAATTCTGAATGGTGGTCTTACACCAGGGCGATGCTAAGAGTATCTTCCACTCTGGAATGTGCCGCAAATATACTATATATTATTTTAAATAATTAATTGTAAAATAAAATAAAACAATAAAATAAAAATTATTTACGGACCTTCGGAATGGAAGTCCAACTCCCTACCGTTGGACTACGCCGGCCGTCCACTATCATTCTGAAATGAAACGTTGCTTGAAATGGCTTAAGCCGTGTTTAATGACTAGATCAGAATAGCCGGGTACTTCCCCACCTTCTTCTTCCCCACCTCCTTCCCTTCCCTATTTACCTTCAGCCTCACAAAATACCCCAATTGGTGATGCCATAGTATTACTGGCTCCAGACGGAAGCAGTGTTGCGACTCTTGTGAGGTATTCACTATATAAAAATAAAAAAATTAAAAAGTGGTGACAGAATATGCGAAATGTCAAAATTACGTAAATAATGGCATACTTTCGCCTCGCCGAAATTTATGTAAATTGTCTACTTTTATCAGTATAGACTTTGATGATTTAGTAAGCGATGGAGAATGGCGATGATATTAATTGATTAAACGTGACCATATTTAATTTAAAACATTCTGGTAGGCTATGACCCCACAAATTGATCCCCCGTAATTATAATTGTAATAAAATTATAATATTGTTTATATTATTTACCAATTTGAAACCTAAAATCGACTTAAGATGATAGACTTCGCTTTTCGGCCCGTACAAAAAGGACGCCCGGGAAAAAAACACTTTTCTACATCGAAAATTGCACGAAATGAATATATTTTTTTTATACTGCCTTTTAAAGGGTGAAAACTATGTTGGTATGTTTTCGAATTTTCGATGCGTTTCGTATTAACGTAAACATTCACTGTCAAACATGTACGATTTATCAAAAAATATTATTTAAGGAAAGAGTGCTGCTAACTCAACTCTCATAAAGAATTATAAAATTATAAAAAGCTATCGACGTAGCTTTTTCTTTCTAAAAAATATATTTTTTTTTAAATTTCAATTTCGTGAAAGTTTCGGTGTAGAAAAGTGTATTCTCCATAAACCCCTTTTCGAGCGATTTCTGTAGGTAAATTTGAGCGTTGTCTCATTCGCACATTTCGCATTCGCATGTATTGTAAGTGTGCGTGAGCTTATTGTGAGCGAGACAGAATGAGAGTCGCGGGTGTTCCGCGTGTGGTTCAAAGTCTAGCCTCTTAAAAAAGCCTTTATTAATAGTTGGTATGGATATTAAACGAATTTATTTACAATGTCGATTTTTTGTTCTTGTACTTTGGTATATACACAGTAGTTTTATTCTTGATGCCTTCGAATGAATATTTGTTTTATATCGTGTTATTCGGCGGTACATCCTCTTTACACACTTCTTCGGTGACACTTATAGGGGGAGGGAGGCATTTATCGGGGATCAACAGTCATGGAATCCTGATGGGCATAAGAGGAATTTTAAAAGGTTCAGTATGGGAACAGTTTGTTTACAACGGTTAGCTAATCATATTGGCAGGATTACCGACTCGAGCAAAACTGTGTACTGATTACCAATTCCAGCAAAACAAATTGTATTTACAATAATAATTAGTACGCCCGCAGTTTGTTGATTAAAGGGAGGGATTTTATCAAATCAACTTGTAAATTATTCGTCTGGTAAAAATAAACTGCGATCGTTGACATTTCAACACATCGTGATAACGATTTGACGACCGTCCGTGGTCGAGTGGTAAGACACTTGACTCCCAATCGGAAGGTTGCGCGTTCGAACCCGGCGTGCGCAAATAAATTTTATTTGATTAATTTGTGTTATTTCAAAATTAATTAATAAAAATAATATATACTATAATTGCGGCATGTTCCAGAGTGGAAGATACTTTCAGTATCGCCATGGTGTAAGACCACTATTCAGAATTGAAACGTTGCTTAATAATGGCTCTAGTGACTAGATCTGAATAGCCAGGTACTTTCCCACCTTCCTCTTTCCCATCTCCTTCAATTCCCCACTTACCTTCAGCCTCACAACATACTTTAATTGGGGATGCCATAGTCTCACTGGCTCCAGAAGGGAGCAGTTGGGACTCTTGTGAGGTTTCTCTATAAAAAATAAAAAACAGTTTGGATTTGCTCAACTATTAAAAGTCTTTGATATCACGTGTAATAGGTATTGGAGATATGACCTATATAGAATACGTATTAACGGTGCTAAACACGTCATAACAACCAACCAAGGATAAAGAACAATTAATATGCCTTATAAACGCAAACGTATATAATGTCTAGAATTAACTTTTAACTCTAAAGTTAATGAACAATTCAAAATTTTGTATAGATTTCAATTTGAAAACTTCCTGCAATTTTCAGGGGAGTAATCCATACTCCTTGTTTTCTACAGAAAATCTTTAATTAATTATTCATCTTCCCTTGTTAAAAAAAACCTGTCTTGAAAATATGTTACTTGTGGTTTGATTTATGAAAATAATTAAATAAATGTGAAATAATTCCAATGCTCAAATATTCTCCTGCTTTAACCAATTGATTACTTATTTCTTTCCTTTCACGATAAATATTTTTTTCATTTTTTCCATTGTTTGGCCTCCATTGTCCAATTTTGTGATGGAAATGAAAATCGTTCGTATTCATGTTACGTGAAAAAGAAACATAATTATTTTTACGGGATTCATGAAGTTTAAAAACATGATTGTAAGTAAGGAGGTTAAAATATTTACATTTTTAAAAAAATATAACGATTTCAAATTGTCCAGTTTGAAAAAATTGTTATAAAAGTATCTATGACTATTGACAATGATCGATATACCATTGTTTCTGATGCCATCTTGTGGATAATGTCCAAGTGTTAACTGTTGTCCATAAGATATCTTAGCTAAACAATCGTTTTTATAGCCTATTCCACCAGAGTGGAAGATACTCTCAGTATCGCCCTGGTGTAAGACCACCATTCAGAATTGAAACGTTGCTTAATAATGGCTTTAGCCGTGTTTAGTGACTAGATCTGAATAGCCAGGTACTTTCCCACCTTCCTCTTCCCCATCTCCTTCCCTTCCCCACTTACCTTCAGCCTCACAACATACTCCAATTGGGGATGCCATAGTCTCACTGGCTCCAGAAGGGAGCAGTTGGGACTCTTGTGAGGTTTCTCTATAAAAATGTGAATATAAAATTCAAGTCCATTTGCAAGAATCAAATGCCACCACTGTCATGTGTGCAAATCAAATACTTAGACTGTTAAATTATTATGTAACTTAGATGTTTTTATGAAATCACTAAAAAGCAAATGTAGGTAAATACCTAACCACGTGGTACATAATTTGATATATATACATATTAATCAATATATATGACTGAGCGTCTGTTTTAAATCGATCGTTTTGCATTTCGTATGTATGTAAATTTGTGTAGCAGTTTTAATGGTTCACTAAACATTTTTTTTATGTAAAATCATGGTTTTTTTTCGTTGTTTGTTTTTGGGGTGTTATGCCGTGTTGTGCTACCTCCTTCTTTAGCCGACGTTTCGGACAGCGTTGCAGTGTCCATCATCAGGGCAGATCCGGCAGATCCGACGATGATGGACACTGCAACACTGTCCGAAACGTCGGCTAAAGAAGGAGGTAGCACAACACGGCATAACACCCCCAAAACAAACAACGAAAATGCTTTTGGCCGTGAAAATCTAAAAACGTATCTAAAATCATGGTGTTATTATAATAGTTGTTATAGTGACTGAGATTGAGATAGAGACGTCTCTTTGGACATATTGTATTATTCCTTAGTTGCATTTTTTTCTTTCAATGTATGGCTTATAATTAATTAGGTAGGTATTTAAGTACCTATTTACAACGCTTATGATTTCTGAGGAAATTTTGGTATTAATTTGTTAAATAAGAGAAAAATACTTTTTTGGACACTAAACATTGTTCAAGACTACTAACTTACTTCGGCTTCACAAACTCAGTTTTAGGATACGTACAAAGGGATCAAAGCCGTTGCAGAAACGGGCTTTCAATATGCGTATACGAGAATATTTCTTTTCGGTGAAGTAATTTATGTGCATACATTCACCATCTCCTTGTGACACGCTGTGTTGTGTTTCATTGAATTATTTATTCTTGCAATGACACATTCGCCAGGGGGTGGTTTTCGGATTTTCCACTCCTCCCCAATTTATGCGGCCCCGTTACAGTGCCTAAATTATTCGATTTTGCTCCGGATTCGCTTTGGTTCCGAGCTCCCCTAAATATATTTCCTGTACGCCGCGTATCATCAATGTCGGTTTTTTTTATATTTACATCGTCTTTTTGATAGAAGATATCAAGGAAAAGATTCGTTAGAAATATCCGGTGGAAAATAAGGATGTTGCTTCCGATCATTCGAAGGTAAGTATGTAATACGTTTTCATCGTTACGTACATATCGTTTGATCATACCGGTAGGTCCTGGGAGGTAGACAATCCAGTTAGACGAGTGTCGCACGCCACGATATATCTGATATGTTTACAAACAGAAAATGGGCATGTGATTACTGTTATGTTTTTGCAAAACTTAATAAAGTACTTTGTCATTACTATGAGCGAAATCGTGATTAATAAACCCAAAGACTTTGTTTATAATTTAACCCGATTTTTTTTTCTTATGATAGAAATTTCAATACTGAAATTATGCATGAAATCGCTGTTAGTTTGGGATCAAATAAACGAAGACCCAAGTCGAAGATATTTTTTAAAGATATACAATAAATTAAATTATTATTCAATAATAATAAACGCATATTACAAAAATCAAACAGTTTGTCGATTCAATCAGTATCCCATAAAACCCACGATTACTATTGCAGCCCACATAATTGACGGAATATCGGCTCTGACCTTACAATGAGTATCTCATTTGATTCTGCCATCTGTATGGTACCAGTTATATAAAGCGATGCGTTTTCCGCCAGTATTCGGACTTAACGTGTCCAATGCGCCCTGACAGATTGGCTCCCAGTGATGGATCACCCGATGGACGCTGGCGTCCCGACGCTCTGATGTCCCGACGCTCCGAGCGACGTACCGACGCTCTGACGGTCTGGTGTCAATCCACTACTTGTCGTCAGCCGCTAAAAGCGTCGGAAACAATTACTAACGACCCCAAACTGGAAATAGTCAACGCTGTCGGGAGGAGAATCTCGACATAAACATTTTTATGTGAGTTTTGCGGTGTAGGATGATTTTGTGAATTCTGTGGAATTGGGAAAGAATCGATCTTATGTATTTACATAAGATTGTTATATCGCAAGAAAAATATTCAGTAATCAACCGGGAGGCATAATGAACGATATTAATATTATATTACCTCCGTGGCAGAATTTTAAAGGTTTTGTTTTTGAACGCAGAATTTCGAAACCCAGCGTTGGCGAAGTAGACCTGATGTAAAATATTGGATTTAGACTTTTCCTGTTTTTTCGTGGGAAGTATCATCAAATTTGATTGAAATTTTATTGTTTTCTAGCGCAGACTCGAGAACAATCATGGTGTGGTCTGAATTCTTTTAAAAAGGGACAATTTAAAAAAAAAAGTCTGTTAAAATATTATATTATAGATCGATATTTTATCGCTTGTCTGAATTCTTGACACAATCATTTCCAATTATGAAAAAGATCCCTAAATATAAAGCTTCAAATTTGAGTTTCATTGAAGCAGAGTACGCAGGACGCGCAGATAACCGAAATAAGTATTTTTGATGATTAATAATAAAATAAGGTTTGCTCCAAGCGCCAAGTGATAATTTTATAAGTCTGTGTAGGTGTACAGGTACTAAGTATAAAGCCCTTTTTTACGTTTTTATTTCATGTATTACTACTTCGTCCTGCATTTAGTTATTGAGTAATGCAAAACGGTAAAAGATATAGTTCGAAATCGAGCGTAACTCAAAAATCCGCTTTATCATAGCCGATTGGATGCTGGAAGACTTTTTAATCTGTGATTGGTTTGTGGGGAAAGAAAGGTTGGAGTATTTTCTTATTTTTGATATTATTTAGAATATTTAAAATGATAACAGAATAATTTTTTACAATTCAGATCGATTACTGAATATTTTTCTAGGAGTAACTCAAGAAAAGTCGATATCATGACTCAAGATAACGCACGAAAATCTGGTATGGGTAAGTGTGTTACCCCGTTTAGAGTGAGAATGCTACCTTCATATAAAAAGATCTTTAAAAAATTATTTCACTGGTAGTCAGTATAAGTATGGCATCTCTATGTAACAATTATTGGAATGCTTCAAAGAAGTGGGAGATGGGTAACCAACGGAAACATGGGAAAGACGTATAAGCGACAATTCGATTCCGGGTGGTGGTTTGCAATTAATGAAAGAATCTTTTCTCAGTGGATAGGAAATATCAGGATGATTAAAAATTGGAGGAGGTGAAGGAGAGAACGATTGGAATGTATCTATCTTTTCAAAGCTGGTCAATAAACAATAGTTTTTTTTATTCTGAGGATGGTCCTTATATGAACGTAATTGTATGTACAAACTAGCAGGGATAAAATATTTACTCAATAGTTGAAAGACTGAAAGAAGTTGGAGAAGGCAAACTTAAAAGTTATAAAAAGAGAAACAAAACAAAGCTAAAGCGAATTTAAACAACATTTTAATTCTGAATGGTAAAGGCAATGAATGATTTATTTTATTTCTAAGAATAGCTCTTATAATGAATGATTTTACTTTGTGGTAGCATGTGTAATTAATTGACAAGTACCTAGTTTTATGAACTTCTTCTTAAAGGGATACCCGGCGGTGATTTTTCATTGACAATGCCTTCAGAGGGCGAAACAGCTGTAACGCACAATAATAATTACGAAGCAGAACTTGTTTATAATAAACTGTTTTTATACATTGAATAATAATATAAAACGAAATAAAAAATTAAAATGGAGTTCAACAAAATAAACTTAATAACAATAAATAAATATTGTATTTATTAATAAAATTTTACAATTCAAGGTTTAACTTATTAAGTTTAAACAATATATTATATAAAAGTGATTTGACTTTAATTAAAGAAAACATCCCGATGATTTATATTTTCTCAGCATTTTTGTGAAAATTTCTCCCAATTTTTTATTTGTCATAGCAACATTAAGCCTAAATAATATTCCGGTTGATTTGCGGCAAGATGGAAAGACATCGTCTGTCATATCAGTTTGGGGCAATAATAAATAAGATATAATGTTTCCTTTTTCGTGCTGTTGATACATCAAATTCAGTGGAGCCACTTATCTCAGACTCCAATTTGCCTCATGTCATTTTTTTGAGGAATACTTTCAGAGGCTCAACGTTTATCTATAAATTTGTAAAAAATAAAGGACGAACCAACACTCAACCTTAATTTCTTCGTATTCGGTTCATGACTGCATAAAATATTTTTAGTTTTAAATTTATTGTTTGTCATGATTTATAATGCTTACCAGCATAGTTTTGTTTATTTTTCTTGTGTATTTTTTAGATTTTTATTTAGAAAATTACATAAAATTAATTTAGTTATTTAATTGACAAATAAATTAAATTATATTTTTATGTATTTAATGGACTAGCAACCAATTTTTTCAAGTCTTAGATTAATATTCTCATTTTTTTTATATTTGCTTCACACAGGAGGCCCTATGAAAAAAATATTCTTCAGATCCTCTCATCTTTGTGGATGCGGTGTGTAGGGTTTTTTCAAGGAAAGGAAGGAAAGGAAATTCTGTGTAGGAAAAATATTTGAGGATGAGTAAGAATCTGAGGCGTCAGTGTATCCAGGAAGGACGGACATATGAATCCATCCCTCCCACTTCAGTGCAAGGCGATGTTCCGAAAGAGTCCAGCTGAGAGCAGTCTCTCAACCAGTCTCTACCGATCCGGCCCGCCACGTAGTAGGTAGACTCGGATAGGCTTCATCCTATAAATCCTTTCTCGATAGTAATTCCAGAAAAACAAATTAAATCAAATTTACTTGTGAACGGGTAGATTTGAACCTACGACCTTCGGGTTCCGAGAGCCTTACTCCAAGACTGTTATAATTATTTTATTTACTATTTTTCTTTGGTAATTATCTTATAATGATCGTTAAGTTAAAAAGTATATATTAAAGTGATTTGACTTTAATTAAAGAAAACATCTCGATGGTTTATATTTTCTCAGCTTTTTTGTGAAAATTTCTCCCAATTTTTTATTTGTAGCAACACAGGTCTAACATTTTCCGGCAACTCTGAATTGAATTTTCTTTTTTAAAGATGAAAAACGATTAACAAAAAGAATCAATGGGTAGCAGAATGGTTTTAAACTTTTATTGGAATTTATAGCGAAGTTCTGGAGTTGTATCTGAGAATTTGTAATACTTTAGTGAGTGTTAAATCGCCAGTGTGGTGATGTATCATTTTATAAAACGTTAAAAAGGTCGTTTTATATTTCATTTGAATCGAATCAACTGCTTCCCATGCTAATACAATTGAGCGCATCAGTCTAGATCAACAATCGATGTATCGTATTACATTTACCATTGATAACAAGGGGATAAACATGTATCCTTCTGGAATATTCTTCGAAGTGCTACATGGTCCCAGTCTAGGCCGTATTAGGGGGTAAAATCCGATTTTTCATCCCACTTGAAATAGAGGCCTCAGAGTCATGGCGACCTCGCCTCCGTATCGACTAGGCGTTCCTGTCTCGGCTATCCTCGGCTCTTTCCGGTTCTCTCCGCCTCGATTCGTAACTCCCCGCCCACCTTCGGGAAAGTCCGCCGCCGGGAGCGCGGGTCGCAGCTCGGGGCTGAATAAAACACGGCCATACTCCGCTCCCGAGGAAACTCGAGCCGTTTCAGAGGGAGACGAAACACCAGCCTTTACAAAGATCTGACGTGTTAAAGGGGGTTGGAGATACCTCCAGTTCAAAGTTGTCTGTGTATCTTGTAGGTTCGTTTTTGGGGTAGTGCGAGCGCGCTCTGGCATATAGCTACCGTTTCGCTGGTTTATAGACATGCGCCCTTCGGTCTACGGGGTTGCCGGTGATGCTGCGGACAGTCGGTGCCCGATATCCGCTACCGAGACGCACCGCCGCCTTTTTCCACTCAAATTTAACATTTTCACCACAAATAAGTTTAATTAATAAAACCGAGGTCGAATGCGCGGACCCCTAGCGTACGTACGTCGCGCCAGCCACGATATATTTTTTTGTGTTCCGGTTTCATTTATGTTTGATAGCAAAGCGTTTTGTTTGTCATGTTTGGTGTACGCTCTGTGACGGATAGTGAAGGCACATCGCTCGACCGTGATATCTGTAATTATACTTGGGACCTCCGCTTAATACCGTCAAATCACCACTTCAATATTTTACATTTTTTCCTGAAGAATTAGTTAAATTCAAAGTGAACAATTTTTTTTTTTTTTTTTACAATTAATTTTAATTGCGGGGTTTAAAATAATAGTGTTTAGAGAAGTTTCCTGTTACTGTCATGTTTACGATGTGGGTTATCTTTATCTCTAGTGTGACGCTCCTAAGTGGGCGTATATCCCGACTCACAGTCATATATATACATGACTAGTACTGAACCCCGTATCTACATTTTCGCCGAAAAGGGTTTCAATGATTACGGGACCCACGCCCCCCTGAAAAGGAAAAAGTGCCCAAGACCCAAAATAATTATTTTCAATCCTTTATCCCTTAACGTTTCTCGCTCCATCGTGTTTCTTTCACAAAATATTCACAATACCTCGGCATATGCTTACACCAAACATCCAAACATTTCAACACAAATCAATTTTACTCGTACATTATTAATTTTATTACGTATCGTGAATTATTAGTTATATTCGCTAATGATTACTAGCTTATTAATTTTATTGTGTTTTGTTACAGTTTGAGGTATATATCTAAGCAAAGACTCCGAAATGGCACCCATTAGAACTTTTAATTGTTTCGAAATAAAATAACACTGCGGATTTTTGTTACAAACAATAATGACAGATTCGTGACAGTTTTCCAAGAAATAAGACATCCCGAGTTTTTCTGATTATATTTTTCTTCTTCTGTGTTATCCTTTTAAATTCCTTTTTCTTTTTTATTATTTGGAAGAGTGTTTTGTTATTGACAGTGCTTTGTGTTAAACTTAAGTGATTTTGATATTCAGTTATATTTCGTAATCAAGAAACATTGTACGACTAGCAAAATATACCATTCTGTGATCATTACTCGACTGCATTCATACTCATGTAAGTATAAATACTAAAAAAATATTTTTCTAAAACACACCCCTTTTTAAAAATCATATATTGAAGTAATATGTATGTGATGACACTTTGGATATTTTATAACAAAACATTATAATTATAACAATAAACCACCGTATTTCATATAAAAACTCCAGAAAATGCATACATTTTTTCTTAACAATTCCTTAAGACCCGGAAGCTGTTCCTTCTGTATACTAGTACATACTAAATATATTCAGCAGCATAGCGGATGACGTAGATTCTAGGATCACCCGTCGTAGCAAAGTAATCTGGCGTAGAATACGTCTACGACTTCAGAACGAAAGGAAGAACGGAATATTTTTAACTAACAAAATAATATCGTAGCAGCTAAAACTCGTAGCAACCCTAGCAAACTCAGTTTTTATTTTTATTAAAAAAATGCTAGATTTTACTTAAAAGAAGATAATAGATAAAGCTTCCAATCATGATAATCTTTAAAATAAAGTTTTATTTTGTTTATAGAAAACGAACAAACATTATTTTGTAATAAATTACAATGTCTGATAATAATTATATCCATTTTTAAGAGCAATTAATCAATGAGTTTAACTTTAAAGTTAACACGCCTTTATAATTCCTGCTGAAAAAACGAAATTAGCAAGATTTTGTATAATTTAAAAAAAATATTTTGCAAGAAGAGGGATCCGCCCCCTGTAACCTGTAATGCCCCACCCTCTTTCAGCTAATGCATTACTGACAGCTGAACAATCATGCAGCTGACTGATATTATTAAAACAAAACGATGTTTACAATGATATTCAACATAACAAAAATAACCAAAAAAATCTTTTATAAAAAATTATCGGTTCCGCCCACTTGTGTTTTTTACACCTCCTTAAACAACGTTTAGTCAGAAGAATGATCGACTTTATAATATACCATCACATTTTAGTGAAAATACTTTGAAACTTACTACATCAAATTCCTGGATATTTCTGTATTTCCAAAAATTAATCGTTAATGTCGAAGGACGATTGTATTTTTTTTTAACCACATACATAGATATCTATATTAACTGCAGCCAGGAATTTTATCGTTTAGCAATATTTTCTGAAACTATTACCTCATTTCCAAATGTCTTCAAACTGTTTTTTAAATAATATTATTTGTAAAACTATAAATTAAAAAATATCACGGATATTGAAGTGACAGATATTTATCTTTTTTGTTATCTTTTGTGTTGATAAGACAATATAATTAAAATTTTAAAAATTTTAATATTACCCAATAATATTAGCAAAAAAATGAAAAACATATAATTACCAAAAAAATTCAGGCGGTCGCGGTGGATTGCTTTAATGCCAGGAGACTGAATTACGAATCATTAGAATTTCCTCTTTGAATCGCTCCTCGCTGATGCAAAATATGTCGATATCGGAAGAGATTAGGTTGAGGAGCAATACACTTCTCCCAACGGGAGAACAATTGTCAGGTTGGTCTTACAGGCAATAATCTATCGACGTTGTCTAAGATAGTCATCAGGAACATAGAGACTAATATATAATAAATAAAAAATAGCATAGTTCTTGATATAGCCTCGCAGTGGCCGGAATAATTGGGTGGCGGCATTCCCATCGTGTTTGATCTGCAGGAACTGAAGTCCAAGCATACCCAGAAGAAAGTTCGTCGGGTGGAGCCACAGCTAATGGCTGCCCTCCCTCGTGTGGAAAAATCTCAGAAACTGTTTAAATAAATAAAAGATTCATCGAAAGCTTTTAAAAACCGAGTGTAGTGTGTTATTTCAAACCTCTAAGAGACTGATTATTTTTTGACCATCAAAAATTTTCTATTATATTTATAACATATCAAGAAAATTAATACAATTTTTAACAAGATTCGGTAATCATCATAAAAAATGTTATTATTTCGGTATGCTTGCAATATAGCGCTAAACTCAATTAAACCCCTTAACTAACTTTTACATAGAAAATTATTTATCTATTTCTGATATAAAATGTGCCCCGCCCCCCAAGTAGAAATGGAAATATTTAATTTTTTCTTCTTCAAACTTCGCAAAATCACTATGTGGCGTCATTTTGAATTAAATTAAATTTAAATTACACGAAAATATTTAAGTTTTATTATCGCTTTTGATTCGACTGATAAATTCTTAAATGGAAAATAAATCATTAATATTCAGATAATCACATATTTCCAAAATATTTAAAATTCAGATTTTTCTTTAGAATTTGAGCAACTTGACCTAATGACCTATGACATCAGCTAGGTACCTAAACCTACCTTTTACAGAAAAACTTAAGGGGGTTCGCTAAAGATATCTTAAGCTACCTTTACCTTTATCGGTTAGCCACCTATATACAAGACATAAACGTATAAAATACGATGACGCGGACGTGCGCGCGTGATACATAAGGAAGTACAACTATTCGATAACTCGACTCAAGAAAGAAACGAACGAATAGCATGCGGGCTGGCTGCCCCGCATAGGGGAGGGAGGGGGTATATATCCGCCACTGCTTCTAACATATTTGTACCAGTTAGTTTTAACCACTCGAGCGCTTTGTACCACAATATGGCTCTATTTCCAAAACCACCGATTTGTTTGTTTGCCAAAATATGGCAAATATTCTCAAGGTTCTTTAAAATGTTTTAATGTTAACGATTTATTAATATATTTTTTATAAATCCTACGAATATGTGATAATAGACAAAAGCTGGATGAATTCATTGGATATATAGAACTATAATCAGTTTGTATGTCTCCATATTCAAATTCGGAGATATGATTTTCTTAATGTGGGCGGAAAAATTTCCTTTTGCAATCCGTGAATTTTTTTTAATTGCTTTGTCGCTCCAGTGGATAAGGTAGATACTAAAATCGCCACAGGAACGTAACGTTATAAAAACATATTTTGATTCATCTGTCCAATTTTAATTCTTTTTACCATTTAAAAAAAAAATCCCAGGCCCGAAACAGAGACCTTATTTAAAAAAAAAACATTCATAAGAGGTTGTTAATAACCATAACAAGTCTGTCACGTAAAATTTGTAAATAATCTTTTCTAAAGTTCATTATCACATCTTAAATAATACAAAATGAAATAAATACTTAGTTTACTCTTAAATAATACATTTTCGCAAAGGAGTAGACAAAGTGCTTCTTCAAATAAATTAATTTCGCGTTGGAATTTTCACATTTGGCCTTTTTATGATGATTATAATTTGTATACTTCATATTTTTGTAAATATTGAAATTTTTTATAAAAACCTAAAAAAGTTCAAAAAGTGGTTCATATTACGTTTTTTCTACCTAAAATTAATGATAACGAAAATAAAGAAAACACACGCACATTTTATTAGGCAAATGTATTTTAAATCTTTATTATCACTTCACATTTTTATCGTTTCATAAAAATAAAAATTAATCCAATATTCTCGAAGTTTAATACATTTTTCTTAAATTGCTATCGCAAAATTTGATTTCATTGAGGTGCACATTTAAAAAGTATGGTTAAATTGTAAATTGGAATATAAAACGTCGAGTTTTTTTCTTTCTAACACCGTTAAGATCATATTTCTCACGATGACAACGATTTATATAAGACCTATGTGATGGGACCTGATATACCTGGGACAAATATGGGTTCCTTTAATTATTCGGGTTAACTCATTAAATTAAATATGTTCTCAAAATCTCTCTCAGAAGCCTGTTGTCATTTCCATCAGACAATTATTATTACACCAGAAAGTCAAGCGTATCCTAACTTCTGAGATTATCTTACAATCCTTATTTATTGATTTACAATAACTCATCATCACATCAATTTCAAATCTTCTGGTCATTTCTTCGAGAACTCACATTTATTTTCGACTGGGGATTTACGCTTCTGCAGTCCAATATAATCGCTCCAATCGAGCATAAAAGGCAAATATCAGGCATTTCCAGAGTTCTGTCTAACTTCCAGTCTTCCGTCTATTTCGGAAACTTGCCGAGCAAAAAGGGCATAGCCTATTTTATTTCCGCTAGCTAACGCGAAATCAGGAATTAAACATTAGGGTGGAGCAGTCTAGTATGGAGATTTTTTTTTTCGTCATACGCTGGAATGATACTCTGTCATATACTTATTTTGATTAAAAAATGATAAATATCGCCACCCTAAAGCAAAAGTGAGATATCTTGAAAAATTGCTGTTCTGAGATAATAGGACTTTTAGGTTTGCGTGAGTTCTAGCAAAATCAAATTAATTAATATTGGCAAGAGGTGGATTATTTAACACCAACATAAAATTGTAATAATAAATAAATAATTATTTTTTTTTCAAACTAATTTTGACAAAGTATACGTAAATTTGGAAATATCTCAATATCAATATGTAATTCGGAAATTTTTTTTCTAAATATCTCAGTAATGTATCATGTAGAGCTCACAATTTTACATCGAACTGCATACTTATCTCAAAAGTGGTTTTTTCAAATATATTTCACGGATGCAATAACTCAGGTTCGGGGCATACATCATTCCTATGTCTACCTACGTTAAATTGTCGTGAAAACAAGCTTATGTGCCCAAGCGTTTAAGGTGACGATATGTATATTAATATTTTGTGATCGCACAACTAGTTTGAATTTTGATAAAAATATTGAAAACACAAATAATAAAATTAAAATAATTTAACTGAAGCTGTTCCTTCGTGCAGTTTAAACTTTAAACTCAAAAACATTAGAAAAATATACTTCTTATACAATTGATAAACAATAAAAAGTGATGTATAATTTTAAAAATATGCTGAAAATTTCTACGACTTCTTGAGTTCAAGAGCTTGGCAATGTAACGGTTTATTGGATTCTGTATTTTATCTTTCTTACAACTTGAAGAGATAGTCATTCTTTCCTCTCCCCAAATAGACCTCACACAACATTCTCAAAGATGGCGTTCAGGGAAAATATTATTGAAGGGGAAGATATTTTCCTCAAGGCCTCCTATATGGAATTAACTTTTTTTAAATACGCAAAAAGTATACGCACCGATGTTCAACATTAAGATATTGTATTTTTGGTGCTGGACATTTAAAATGTGCTTATAAACAAAAGTGCTTTCACGCTATTTTTCAAGCGATTTCAGGGATATTATTTTTCTAATAATCAAGCATCATGTTTTTATAAGGCTTAAAAAAAACGTATTGTTAGTCGTCAACCGAAAATATTATGTAAGAAGGTGGCGCTGAGAAACTATGTTTAAAGCTCGTCAAACTAAAATGAAAATATACGTTATTCGTCAATTTAAAATGCCTGGTTTTATATTTTTGTTAATGATTGTATCGACCTTATAAAATAGAAAAATTAAACCAAGCCAACGCTCATAAAATTTTGAAATAACGAGAAAATTTTACAAGCCATTACCGATCACACTATAATTATAATTGACGATGTCATGATAACAATGATAAAGAATTTTTCCTTGTCACACTCAAGCCGCAGCGCGATGAGTAAAAATTGTAACAGAAGACTTTAGCTACGGTTTGTGGATCCTTGAGACGAGATTGATTATTAAAAACAAGGATAGAATCAGGAAAACATTTGCCGATTTTCAACACCAAAACACAGTACTATTATTCATAGAAACTTAAGAAAATTTTAGACTTTTCAATGTGGTTAATATTATTACTGACAAGTACTTTTCACGTTCTATTATATCAGTTAATAAATATTATCTGTAAAATACATGGAAAAATATAAATGCAATGTGTGTTTAATTTCACATACACGAGCCATTATATCGTAAATATGAGTACAAATAGAGTTCTGTTGGAATACAAGAATGGAAAATATCAAAATTAAAATTGTACTGTATTGATTGTTTATGCGAAGAGCATCTTTTACATCTATACCAAATAAGAATTTCTGAAAAAAAGTTCACTACTTCTTTTCAGCTAGCTCATCGTACAAGTAAACATAATATTATAAAGATATAAAGTATTGTACTTTATTTACTTTGTGAAGTTATTTGCACAAAAAAATAAAATTAATAAATAAATAAAAAAAAATATATATAAAGAAATATATAAAATAAATATATAAAATACATGTACATGTACATTTTTTTCCAGCATCGCGTTAATTGGTCAGATGTGTTGTACATATAGTTTTGTATCACTGATCAAAGAACCGATGGATGCAATGTTTTAGCCAATGGTTTTTTATGTTTGTCAAGTCTGTAGTTAGAACTAAAATTGTAGAAATGTATTGAAATTTGTACATCGACCTTGTAATGATTTTTCACAAAAACGGCGCTATACAGTATTCAAGTCATAATTATTATTATTTAAACTGCGTTGTTCATATACAACAAGTTGTATTAGGTTAAAGGCCCTCTAGAAGACTGCATTTTATTAAATTAATAGTTCGTTGATTTACTTTCGTTTTCTGTTGGCAAAATAAGAAAACAAAAGAACAGATCAGCCTCTGATAATAAGAGTTCAATTGAATTTTCAAGTCTCTCCGTCGGTAATAATACGACATACATAATGCATAGAGAATAATATTTAATACAAGTTAGTATTCATAAGAGAAGAGAAAAACGTTATGTAATGAAAAGCGTAGACAATTGAAATAAGTGTTAGCCATTAATATAAAAAATAACAATATATTTTTTTAAGTCACTGGGAATAACTAGTGTACCAACAAATACACATATACAATAATATTATTCTCAGGCAGGTCAAATGAAGATGAAAAATCGGCTCTTCTGAATGTTCAGCTAATCCGAATAAGCATTGTGAAATTCTTACAAGTACATAAAAACATAAATATTGAAGTTGGAGGAAAACGAATTATTCAGGACAGGAGAAGGAAAATTCAGTACCACGAATTATTCAGGATCATATCGGCACAGAACGACGAGCCACGTGTTCTACAACATATTTTTGGAAAGACTCAAAGTAACTTTTTTATTATTAGATAGACAAATTTAAAACACAATTAATAATCTTATTTCTTAAGAATTCCAAGAGTGTGTTAAAATCTTATTCAGGACACGTGTAGATTTAGTTCTGAACTTCTCTCCGACCATCATCCTGAAAATCATTCGGAACCTTTTCGTGAACTTTTTAGTCGGAATTTGATTTTGAATATCATTGTGGTTTCTAGAAATACTCTTTTCCCATCTACACCCCTCTTTTAAATATGTATCACGTTAACGTTAAACAAACAGCAATCTGAACTTCCTTCTGTCATCTGTGACTGCCACAGTACTCGTAACTACGAGTTTTCACACGCTTATTAGACATCACTGTGATATCTTCTGGGCTCTATTATTCCTTATTTATACTAATAATAAGTTAACGCTTAGAAAACAGCTATTTATTCATTCTGTCATCTGCGGCTACCATATCGGTGAAGCGAACATAAATCTAAACTTTATTCTGACATCTGCGGCCACCACATTGACCACATTAATGCTCTCATTAAATTCTATTCTGAACTACATTCCGCAGTTCATTCTACCATCTACCACCTCCAGGTTGACTATAATTGGCATATCGTTCAACGGATGTCAAAATAGCCATTCAGCGCTATTTCGTTTTTTTTACATTTGACAGGTCACCGCTGAATGCCGATTTTAGGTGCATTTATGCCAGATTGTAATCAGCTGACAAGCCTAACAGCATGATAATTGCCCTCTCCTGCCGATAAAAAACGCAGAAAACAAACTAAGAACCGTAATTTAATTGAAACCTTTTTATTTATCAAAACCAAAATGGCGCTGATTGGCCATTTGGTGACCGTCACGTGTGTACTTCTGAGAAACAAGCCTTAAACCTAAGCGAACATCGATCTGAAGTTATTTACTGATTTGTTTTATCTGAATCCACACTCCTTTGCTACATTATTACATCATCTACGGCCGCTCAATTGAGTCGATTAACTCATCTATACTTGATTCTGTCATCTGTAACCAGTAAATAGACAGTTCTCGAACATCATTCTAAACTAAATTCCATGGCCAATCTAAACTTGATTCTGTCATCTGCAGCCGCCAAATAGACAGTTCTCGAACATCATTCTAAACTTAATTCCATGGCCTAAACATCATTCTAAACTTAATTCTACGACCAATCTAAACATTATTCTGTCATCTGCATCCGCAAAATAGACCAATAAATTTGAAGAAAAAAATACCATGACCAATAATTTTGATTCTGTAAACGGCAGTTGCCAAATAGATGTTCTCGGACATCATTCTAAACATAATTCTACGACCAATCTAAACTTGATTCTGTCGGCTGCAGCTGTGAAATAGAGTGTTCTCGAACATCATTCTATAATTAATTCCATGATCAATCTAAACTTAATTCTATTATCTGCAGCCGCCAAACAGACTTTACTCCAACATTATTGTGAACTTAACTCCATATAATAATAGAGTATCGGCGTATTATTGAATACCTACAAAGTGTGGTGTATTTCAGAGAGGCGCTGCGTGTGGGTGCGTGAGACGGGGGCGGCGCGGTGGGGGTGCGGCGGGCGGCGGGGGACGGCTGACATGCGCGGGGCGCGCGGACAGGGGGCGCGCTCCCCGCCGGCGGAGCGCTAGCGGCGCCCGGGCCGGCAATGAGCCGCCCTCCCACTACACCGTAAGTACCTCCTCACTATTCTCTATTCACGGCCTTGTCTCCCATTGGATTTTTATGAAAATGTATTATATTTTAAGTTACGACAGTATCGGCATTATAATTGCAAAACATTGAATCTCCTATATATTGTAAATAATTATCGGTAATAATAAGATAATTTGATTGGTTAAAACACTTTAAATCAACACTTACCTTTTCGCATAGAAAAAGTTATTTATATATTAATTTTGCAAAAACAATATATTTATCTAAAAAACATTATATTCCAAACACTTATAAACAGATTTACAAAAAATAATGTAGGCATAATACATATACAAGGTTAAACGTTGGGCAAGTTACAGGTTAAATAATATTACATATACGACAATATTACCGATACTTGAAATGGAAAAATTAGAAAAACTTCTAGGAATTGAACCTAGTACCTTAACCTTGCCAGGGCGATGCTCTACCACTAAGATAATGAGACTCTATCCGCTTCGGTCATATTTAAATACCTCGACTAAGGACTGCCAACATTATCTTCATTTTTTAAGGCATATTTTTGTTGGCTGCTTTCTTTACCTACGATTGTAAGAATAATTTCGAACTAAATGGTGTATCGGATAAATGTATCTATTGACTTTTCTGTAAACCCTAAAATTGTAGATAATATTTTATCACTGAAGTCAATTTTAGTAACTCTCTAAGATTAAAAATTAATACTTGGTGCTTAAATTTGTTGTAGGACATGCGAAAATATCCACATTTCCTGCGAGGCAATTAATTCCTCCATAAGTTTTCCTAAGGGCATCGGCATTGGTAGGTTTATTCTGCACCTGGGAAGAATCAGAAACCTGTGCCGGCGGCCTTGCGTGAAATTAACGGGGACATAGAAACCTAATTTAGCCAGAATATTTGGTATTGATTGTTTATCAGCAGTAATGCGACATGCCTCCTAGAACTAAGGCTGCATTCCCGAGATAAAAATGCGATTGGAAACAGCCATGAGTAAAAACCGAACTCTCTAATGTTGAAGCATTGTCAGAATTTCTTTAGTATTTTCTCGAACATATTATATAGACGGTATCCTCTCACACCCAAGATCTACAAACTAAGCTAAAGTACATCAGCCTTGTAACTATGCCTAGCATGTAAACAAGTTAAATCCCGTTTTCAAAGTAAAATCATTGAAGTCAGAAAAAATAAATATAATAAATGCTAAGCAAATATGACATCCTAATTGGGATAAATGATGCAAGGACGAAGGGCTTACATCTGAGTTGATTTTTGTAAAAAAAACGTTATCAATTTGTAATATAATAAAATCTCTATAATAATTAGGACTAATTATTAATGTTAAAAAAAACCAAATGCATGTATATAAGATCACCGAGTTTGAAAATGTGGAATATACCTAAAATAACTGCTCATAGTTTCGACTGTATTCATAATGAAATCACTAATATTTGCGACTGTGAAAAAATTGATTTTACTAATGAATATACTTATCTGGGAATAATTGTTGATAATAATTTTAAATGGGATAAACAAGTGGCAAAAATTTGTAACCAGCTACGATCAATAGCTAGTAACTTTTACAAATTAAATTTTATTTTGCCTCATTGCACTCTTAAACTCATATATTTTTCTATGGTCGAATCCATCCTTAGATATGGGAACCTGGGGACAGGCAAGCACTATTTACATTAAATATATTCAAAATTTACAAACTGCCATAATAAAAAAAATTGTTACACCAAATATTTACAGAGAGAGAAATAACTTAAAACTATTATATGGCTCAGAGAGCATACTTACAACAAAAGGTCTCCTTTGGTTCATTACTATTATGGATAACGCGGGGGAAAGCTCTTATAAACACCCAATGGTACACAAACATACCACAAGATTTAAAGAAGGAAAGGGCCTAAAAACTCCTCGAATATTAAATAAATATGGAAGCCGTACTCTTGAATACCAAATACCAGTGATTTTCAATAAAATAAATAAAAACTTAAATTTTGAAAAAAATGATTATGCCCTAAAATGATAAAAATGTGGTTAATTAACGAAAACTCCATGTATCTTTAAATATGTTGAATTGATTATCTTAATGTAGCTGCCTATATATCTATTTATTAGGCATGTACATTGAAATATCTTATAGATGTAATTCAAATAATCTAATATTATTATGTGATCTATCCTAATGTGTCCTTAAAACTATATAATATGTATTAACAAATATTTCCTTATGTATAATATTAAGAGTGATAAATTGTAGAACCTACAGACAAGCTGCCATTTGACAGCTTTGTGGGACTACCCTTATTTTGTAAAAAATGTATTTTTTTGATAAATAAATAATAAAAAAAATTGAAGACCGACGTTTGATTTTCTATTGGAAAATATTTTTTAAAGTATGTTCCCAAGAATTTGATTCTCAAATTTATATTTTTTATATTGCCTCAATTTCTTAAAATCACCCCACAATTTCTAGTAGTTGCCAAACCGGAAATTGAGGGCAGTTGGCACACGTGAACTCCCTCCCGCAGCACACGTAATAAAGGCAAAAACGTTATTCTTTGGAAGTTGTATCAATTTAAAACGGGTTTATTGTTGCACTATGGCTAGTATTTACAACCATTGTGCATTATTCTTCGATTTATTTTCTTTTTCGGCCATCAACCTAAACAAATTTACAAATTCATTTGGCCTTTAGAAATATAATCGGTCTGCCAAATTCATTTTCAATCACTTGGAATATTATTGTAAAATGTTACCATTATTAAGCAATATATAAATTCTATTCGCTGGTGGTAGATGCTAAGTTAAACTGTGGCCTTCGTACATATTGTTTGCATGTTGTGATGAAATTTTGGGTATTATATTATGCCATTCTTTTTGTTTGTGTAAACAAATATTGATTGATTAAAGTTACTTTGGTCTTAAAACTATATTTTAGTCAAGATTCAATCGATTTTTAGGTTATATTTGCTTATTTCTAAAATAATCGTTTTCCTCAAAAAAAAAAGACTTGGTTTACATGGAAGGTACAGCAATGGTACAGTATGGAACGAACTGCGGAATCTGAATGGCTAATTGTTTATTCGGTAGAAATCTAAAAACAGATCTACTACAAGGGATAAACATCCATTTTAAATCTACGATGTTGTAATCTAATATCAGGACAACGCACATCAAGGTTAAAATGAATTAACTACATTGTTCTTCTAAAATATCTCCTTCTCACAGCAGTGAACATTGACTCTATTTTACCCTGTATTATCTCAGCAGATCAACCGGGCGTTTTCTCTCTGGAATTGCCGATAACATTTTGTAGGGTGGAATTGTTTCTGGCATCCTGAACGTATGTCCAAGCCACCTCATGTGGGATTGTTCCATGCAGAGAATAGGAGGGGTTCATTTCTCAGCGCTTTTGAGCGAGCAGTCTGATTTCTATTTGCACGATTTTGAAAGTACTGTTCGGTTTAATACCCACCATTATCAGATATAATTTAGTTTTGGAGTAAAAACATTGTTTATAAATTAAATTATTTTTTGAGATTATTAAATACCCTACGTTTTCAACAACGGTGCACCAGTAGTATTTATATCTTTAAGATAAATAAATAAAACAAACATTCTCAGGTCTGGTAAAGAAAAACCGATCAGCTTTTTTAAATTCCTTCTGCTACTGATAATGTTAGCAAAGTGATTTCGCTCGACTACCTATATTATGACAATATTGCCGGACCAAATATATTTCCTTCTCGCTCTGTATTATATTATGTGTATCGCTGTTCACCACTTAACCGCTACCAAAACTAATGTTTACCAAATATTAATAAATAGTTTTGCAATGTTGCTTCCAAGTTTATGTAGGTTTGGTGGGGGTGCAATATACCGTTTTTGTGTTACGAATAAATTTTTCTTAACGTCACGCCAATTCTGACGGAGCACGGTGGAATAAACAATTGTTCAACAATAGGCAAAAATCGGCAATTTATCTATCTGGCTTATCAGCACATTAAGCAGAAAATGTTTCTATATTAATGATACATGATTTAACCCACGATGCCTGCGTGGTTAATTGCGTTGAGGGTTAAATCGTGGGTGGGGACGTTGCTCTGATAAAGCAGTTTTCATATTAAAGTACTTTTCACACTTTCCGCAGCATAATTAAGGTAAGTAACGAAGATTTGTTAACAAGAAAAAGTATAAGATAGGTAAGTATTTCTTAATTATGAGAGAATAAACCCCACGGTTTTTAATTTCAACTCGAATTAGAAGGTTTTAAAAATGAATTTAATATAAGAACATCATATTTTTTTTATCATAACTAATGAATCCCTTAGCTAAGCAAATGCGAAGTGCCACTTTTGGGTATAAAAATCGATCATTTCCCGACGTTAAGTGTTGCTTATAACCGGCTCGAAGGACCAAAATGTTAAGTGTCCAATGACACCGCGTGGACTGTAAAACTAAATGTAAAGTGAATTACGAGTGTCCAAGATTGTGTTTTTATATCGATAAGGGGAAGGAAAAGACACGAATGGCCCTTACCTTGATGATGAGGTGACAGCTCCCAGCTCTTCATTCACGGTCACTTTCCAATGTTAAATGATCCGATGGTGGTCACTAACACGAATATCATAATATTTTTATGATTGTATGAAATGCTTGTACAAGCCCGACAGAATTTTCAAATATAACAATTGAATACCTACTTTTATTAAATAAAACAACGAGGTGCAAATATGTTCTTTTTTCAAGCGTTTTTTATTCATCTTCTTTTACTTCTTGGGTAAGGGCTTTGATGTGAAAAGAAGGGAATCAGAAGGAAGGAATATTTGGTAAGAAACATGGGTAAAATGGATTAATGTCCAAAAGTTATTTCAACACTAAACAATAACCGTCTTTCTATGACAGTGTCCAAAACGTATTTAAAAAAATGTCGAGTACGCCATTCTGTCTTACCCCTGATTAATTATTTCAATGTATACTTCCATTCAATAACGAACATCCAGAATATCTCACATCTTATTGATCCAACTACGAAGCTCAATTCAAAAATAGCACAGGAGCAGCAGGCAGCAGTAATCAGCAACAAAAGACAGTCTTCTCCTGAAAGACAAATAACACGGTGTATGCCTGTGACACCGAGTCTATTGTTTAGATAACTTTGAAGTAAGGTTGGGAACAAACTTCAGGATTCTTGTGAATCTATGTACAGTATTATACAGTACGAACCAGTCGTACCGTACGACAATCTACAAGTAGCTTTTCAGGGGGGTGTCAGGTGTTTTGCACCTTTTTAGAATTGAGAGGAAACGAAGAAACGCTTCCTAAAATTTTTACAAGGACCAAAGTAGAATACATAATTCTTTTCTTATTTAGAATCTAATGAAGCATCATTAATTTTCGAACAAAAAGAACATGATAAATCTCGTATAATCTACCGATTTTAAACTTGTTTCCAAAACCACGATTACTTTTTTGTGGGTAGGATGATACACAAAATAACCACGGCAGAAAAGAAATAGGATAATTTGATTTTTTTCAGTAGTAAGATTTATTGTGTTCATTTTATAGTAGCGTGTGTCGGTCTCCAAAGAGAGAAAAACCAAAAAGCCTTATTTTTAAACGCCTGGGATCTCAAAAATGATCTGTAGCTATTCGAAATCGTAAACATAAATTAAATAGGTTTTCATTATTAGTTTGCTAAAATAGTCGGAATTTTTGAAAAAAATTATATTTCGTGATTCGGGAAAAAAATAAAAGAAATGGTCCATATTTTATAATTTTTAGCAAACTTCATTTTTATTCCATAACCGTATTACAAAAACGCAAAAAAAATATTTTTTAAACATATGTTATAACACTTTTTCTGGATAAAATCAAGATACCAGACAATAACAACACATTTTTTTAAACAAAATACAACGAATAAAAATAATGGACGCTCAAAATTGAATGATAACATGTTTTGACAACAGTAATTATTGTGAAAAAAATATTAATTGCCATAATTTAAAAATACTTGTTTTGGGTGTTTTTCTGATTTTCGGGGCATTTTAGCGAGCATTTTAAAAAATTAATTTATATGCAGTTCTTATTTTCTTTGTAAGACGCAACTTTTAAGGTACCAGGCGTTTGAGAATTCAAAAGTTGAAATATTTGTAACTGACACACCCTATTCTATATGCAACAATGATTAAATTCTATACATTTTGGTATTAAAAAATTATCTTTGTGATTATATTAGTTTTGGATAGCTCAAAAGTATACTTTTCACGAATTCGTATCTAAGGGGAGTTAGAAATAAATAAAAAAGATTTTTTCTTGTTAGTGTACCAATGTACTAGTGTATTTATTAAGCAATTTAGTTTAGAAACACAAAAATTACGGTCTTATATAAAATGAAACTTTTTGCAAACCGAAATTCTAGATGACAAATGAAGAAGATAAAGCGATGAAAATTGTTTCCTTATTCCGTCAAAAAGTTGTACTTATTTCATTGTTTTAAATCCATTTTACCAAATTCGATAAAACCTATTTGATCGAAACCATTCGGAACAATATTATATTGGTAAAATGTAATTTTTGATCATTCTTTTTTGTTCATATATTTGTATTATTTCTTCATATCTGTCCCTAGACATTGCTCTATGAGCTTCAATGCGTGAAGCTGAATACTTTATTGATATGCTTTGAGATTTTTATGGCCAAAGTAGTACCTATCTTGATTATTTTTTGTGGCTATATTCCGTATCTTCCTTCTTTAGCCAACGTTTACATTGTCCATCAACGAAGTGTGCGTATTTGTATGTAGAAGTGGTACCGTGTTGCAAGCGTCAATTCTCCTAATATGGTTTTCTGCGTTTAGTTTTGGTAAAGCAGTTAGATGATACCGGATACCAAGAACTATTAATCTTAGCCCCATAATAATCGTCGCCGCCTCGCGTTCTGATTATTATTATTTATTTTGTCGCACCGTCGGAATAACAATAATTTGGTCTCGGGTTCGACTTGAGGGTTCTGCAAGTCGGATCGTGTGGAGGGCCTTTAAGACACCGTGATCTTAAGCTCCATCTTTATGGAACTTGTTGCTAAGTATCTTTCAAGAACGTTACACGAGAACAAAGGATTATGAAAATACCGTAAAAAGGCTGGCCTCTCAAGGGAAAGTGTAAAATTTTCAAATTTTGTCAAAGAGAATAATTTTCTTCAATATTTCTAGATGACTGACAAAATATTGGCTTTAATAAAATAATATTAGCAAAGACAAATTATTTATTAGAACGCAGAAAAAGTAGGTACACGGAGAAAAATGTTATTCGAAAAAAAATATCATTTTAATAGTAAAAACGTTTAAAAACGGGACTGAAGTTCTTACGAACAAATTAACAGTGTTTCAATGTTTTTTAGAAAATGTAAGAATAATTTGTTGGTATACGTACGAAATTACGTATACCAACAAATTATTCTTACATGTTTCCGCCAATAAACATTGAAACCCTCTTAATTTGTTCTTAAGAACTTCAGTCCCGTTTTTACTATTAAAATGATCGTTTTTTCGAATAACATTTTTCTCCGTGTACAATTACTACAAATAAATACATTTTTAAAAATGTCCCTGAACATCACTATAAGTAGACTATAAGTCTACTAAATCAAACAAGACGACAAATAATTTACGTATCTATACATAAACCGGGTGGTTAATGAAAAGACTTAGTGACAAAAATCCTGAAACTGTAAAAAAATCTATGAAATACGTATGAAAATGTCTTTACAAAATGCTGTTAGAAAACCAGTGAAAGGTTTTTTTTTACGTTTTACTAATAAATTCACCATGTTTTACAGCAATGGCGAATTTGCGAGATTGACAATAACATTAGGTATATGGTGAGGTCCTTCTTGCTCCGCGCCACGAATCGGAGAGGGACGAAGAAGAAGGCATATTATAGAAAGGACCACGGGATATAAAATATGTCCCAAAGATGTTTCAATATTAAACACACATATCATTTTTTTAAACCATTTATAATGAATAACATCTATTATATTTCTAAGTATTTAAATTTTACAATTAAATTTTAAAGCAAACCCACTCCTGAAATCATAATACCTTAAAATTAAAACTTTCCACAGTTTACAGGTTTTTAGCCACCTTAACATATTTTGTTTTTATTCTCGCTGTTTTTTTTATTTATCTGCTCTTAATATCTTTAACACATGAAAGGTATTTTCCTACGACTTCCTATGAAAAAGGCCAAACTCTCCCACGCAGACCCAAGCACCTGTGACTACAAGGCAGTGGTCTGAAAGAGGATCTCATAGTACTTTAAAAGAGAAACTGAATAAATTCGAAGTCTAATTACGTTACTTGACAATTAAACGTGGGAAGTCGGTGCTCGTGGTTTCGTAAACATGTTGAGTCGAAGATTCAAGGAGTCCAGGTATTACTAGTTTGAAGGATTCATCGTTCGCTATTTTGGAACATATTATACCAAAAATGTACGGTTTTTCAAAGCAGATGATAGTTTCTGGTTGTAATAATTCAAATAAAAATGTTATTTAATTTTTTTAAATTAATAAAAATCGTTTATTCATCAATAGATTGTTTTTAACAATATTATACACTTTTGATTACTCATTGGTTCTATTGACGAAAATGTCGCTGCTCAGCTGCAATTCAGGTTTTCTCCTGGAACGCAGCTGGTTTTCAGCAGTGCCTCAAATATAGGATAGAAAATAAAATAAAATAAATTAAATTTATATATAATAAGTACAATTAAATTAAATTACAAAAAAAAACAAAATCTCTAATTCAACACACACAATAAAATACTATATAAATAATAGAAAAATAAAAATATAATAATAATGTAAATTGGAATTCAAATTAAAGCCAATAATCTTAAAAATAAAATCAATTCAAATAAAATATAATCAATTCTAATTCAAAATAAAATCAATTCAAATTCAAAATAAAATCATTTCAATTTCAAAATCAATTCAAATTCAAAACAAAATCAATTCAAATTTTTAAAAAATCAAATATATTCAAAATAAAATCAATTCAAATTCAAAATAAAATTAATTCAAATTCAAAATAGAATCAATTCAAATTCAAATTAAAATCAATTCAAATTAAAATAAAATCAATTCTAATTCTAATTCAAAATAAAATTAATTAAATTATATAATATAGTGAAAATAAATAATTTAATCAAATCAAATCAAAAACACAAGTTCCTTCAACTGTAAATTTAAAAGTTTATTAATAAAAAAGTTATTTAAAAATTAGTGGAATATTTACACAAACATGGTTATGAAAATCATTTTACTTTTTTCGTTTCATATCAAAATAATACTTTTTTTTTTTAACTGCAATACAAACTTTCGAACTGCCAAATCTTTTGCAAACATGCAATGAATGGCGTACGATGACTTTTTGAATACCTATATTATAATTATTTGGCAGTGGTTAACTTTTGCAAAATGTGAAATTGCCATTCAAATGGGCTTGCTTAAATCACAGTGATAAAAAGACGATGGAACGACTTGTAGAATTCGGTATCAGTATATATACAAGAATACTGTGTACTACAGAGCACTAAAAGAGCCAAGTAATTGTAGAACTTATAAATATTTGTTACGCTTTGTGTTTTGACCCGAAGCATTTTTCCATTTTTTTGTAATCCAGTGCTCGCCCACCAATTTGCAAAAATAAACATTCAGTTGAGGTTAAAATTATTTTCCAAAATTAAATATCAACTTGAAAGATTATATATGTTCTTGATTGGCGTCGGCCATTTTTAATCCAGTATTCTTTATCAAAGCGTTTACTTATTTTGAGCGTTTAATCCAAAGAAAATTGTGCCGTATTCACAACGAAACAACGTTTTAAGGAATAAAGAACGACGATTTCCCAAGCCTTTGAAAGTGAGCATTCATCAGAAATTGAATTGAATTTAGACAGAAGTTTAAAATTGAAAACCAAAACACATTTTAGCCCCTCCTTTGTACTCCCGCTTCCGAGGCTTAGAAATTTTAATGATTTTAATTTAGAGCGAAAAATAATAGTACGAGAAAAAAACTTTCTACCACTTGTAAAAGAATTATTCTGAAAATTTCAATATTGGTAAAAGAATTGTAGGCCACATAAATGTATTTACCTGTGACTTTCGATGACCACAGTCGAGGGCACCCACCACTTTCCCGAATTGTTATAAGGACCAGATGGATCCCTCTATCGGTTCTCACGTCAAGACTCTAATTGGTTTTTAAAACGAAGCTACTATTAAATAATTACTCTAAAAGCCCCCGACTATCCCTACACGGCATATACATACTATCAAATTTTAAGTGTTTCATCCGAGGCAGTTTGTTCTTGTTCTTGAAGCTAGTGGAGATACAACATGTACATAGTGAAACATATTATACAAAAAAAAATTGATAATCACAATGAAACTCTCGTAATTTCGAAAAACGTTCACATTCCTGAATCCACAAATATTAAGTTTCGCGTAAAGTTTTATATAGTTATTAGCAGTTATTATGTATTACTAACTGGCTTCTAGTGAAAGTTACTCTAATAGTAAAATTTTCTTTGAAGAATCAATATTATGACATCTATTTTAAATTCTTCCCAACTCAAATATACCATGTTTAAAAGCGATTCTGGCAAAAATATACCTCTTCCCCATAGAGGAAACATTGGCGGGAGAAGATATAACAAAACATGATAACACTTTCTTCGAGTTCATCATGAATAGTATCCCACTATACTACATTCCCAAAGATGGCTTAGGCCTAGAGGAAAATAATTACCCTTAAGAGGGTATTACAAGAGAATACCGGAAATTAGTCATTTTTAAGTCAAATTCTAGATATATTGACTATTTTGTTGTTTTATCTTGTTATTTTATTTTATCGATTGTTATTTTATCTGGTAAACGAAAATTTTAAATTTTGAAAAACTAAGTTTATTTTTAATATACTAAGGTTATACCGTTGGTCGTTGGCAGATTTGGTCGATTTTCAAACGAAATATTGTATTATACAACACAAATTTCAAATCATATAATCATACGTCAAAAATATAATAATAATAATATTATAATGAAATAAGTGTGTGAAAGGGTTTAGTTTTTCCTATGGGGAAAACTAAACACGGACTGAAATTCTGGTGCGTAAATAAAAAAATTAAATATAATAAATAATATAATCATAATCTCGTAAACACACTTTTCAGAATTTTAATTTTAGTTAAATTAAAATCATTAAAAAGTAAATCCGAGAACGTGTTTTGTGACGAAAATACCTCAGTTTTTCTATTTATTTAAGGTCTTACAAACTAAAATCCTTCAGTTTTCTTTTATACACTTGTTTTATTTAGACATTATTAAAAAAGCATACATACTTACGATCATAAAATATTTGCAGGAAGTACACTATATATTTAATAATTTATCATTGAGCGTTTTGAGCATTTTTATTGCTTACTTCAATGTAGGTATATATTAAAGCAAGTTTTGAATGAAATAAATCGATATAAAATTTTTAGTTAAAAAAATTTGATACGGGGAATAATCGATCTTTCTTATCGGAACCTCCCTGTAAAGTTGCAAGCATTTTTAAACTTTTATTATTAAGGAACAAAATTTAGTTGCTGTGATGATGAAATTATCTGAGGTTTCTACATCATATGTACTTACTTGAGGTAACGAAAAGATTTAGCCTAGAAACCAGACGTTCTGTAAATCTTGCAATACTTTGAATTGAATTGAACATTGACTGCTTCTTTTTGCCTCTTGGATCTTTCAAGAATTCCGGCATCTTCTTTGGAATTTAATGAATATTTACAGCAATGCCAAACAAATGTATGGTTGCATCTTCATAAAGCTTAGTATTCTATTTAGCAACTCAACTTTAGTAGGACACCTTCCTTTGGATAACAACTCTAAAATATCTTCAATTACCTGTACCTGTAATCTTCAATTAATATTACTTCACTGGATCCAAATTAGTTACACTAACTTATTGTTTTTTTTTATTATTTCTGGGCCATCGAAAAAAGGGACACGAAGAATCCTTTCTTGTTTTTAGACAATTTACAAACAGATTTATCACAATTGAGTTCAGACCGTTATTTCAATGAAAGTGCGCTCCGGACGTCTGTTTGTGATCGATTGACTGCATTTGTGGAAGCGCAAGGTAGAGTTAGAGCGCAAGTGCAAGAAGGGTGGAGTTAGATGGATGAATCTACTTCGACTTGCAATATCTGAAAAAAGCACTTATTTACAAGACTTTAGGGTCAGTGCGCAACCTGGAGTTACAATGTACTTAATACAAAGGCACCATTTGCAATAAGATAATAATATAAGAAAACACGAAAAAAATAATTTTTGTTCTGCACTATTATTCGAGTTATAATACAAAACAACAGAACAGAAGAGGAATTGTGCTATTAAATACATTTTCTAAAACAGTGGCTATACTTCATTTCTCGATATAACCTTAATACTGTTATATATACCCATTATTCAAAATGATAAGAATATTGGAATAAGAAATATTGTCCTTGAAGTGAACAAATAATTTGATGAAATAAAAAAAAATATATTTATTTATGTTGTGTTCTTTTAAATTACTTCGAAAAAGTTCTCGAAATCATCGTCCAACAGTCAGAAGAAATAAATATACGATGGCGTACTCCTACATTCTAAACTGGAGGGAATGAAATTCCAGCAAACAAAGCAGGAAGTAAGACAATTTACCTTCATGTAGAGAAATCTTGTCAACTCTACAGCTGTAAAGCCATTTCTACGGGCTAAATAAAATTTTGAAAATCATCATTTTGATCAAAGTTAGAAGAATTTTATTTTACCTTAAGTAGGTAATTTTAATAGAATCATTAAACAAATCACTTATCCATGATTAAATATGACACTTTTCACCGCCACTTCAAAGGGTATCTTCAAACCGCGACACGTTAGAGCCTCTCCAGGACTCACAAATCACCCCAAAATTAATCTAAGCGAACACGCACACTCAAAACGGGATCGGGATATACCTGCTTAATCAAGTTACCACGAGACCTCCTAAGCACTCGCTTAGGGCGAATAGAATAAACACAGTGGAGAATACGCGAAGAACCTCGTTTGCATATTAATAGAATTTGATTTTCTTGCATAATTTATTATGTTATAATACTCGTAGAACAGTTCCAAAGTTTCTATCGTCACATCGTAAGACTTTAATAAATCATTATTATTCCATCGAAAAAAATCTGCATAAATTCATAAGATATATCAACTATAAACTCGGTCTACTAATAGAAACAACAAATTACAACCACTTGATGGAAGAATGAATATAATTACAACTCTCAGATAGAAGACGTATTTTCGAATTTTGTATTGTGATGGAGGACTAGGCCAGCTGAGGAATCGAACACGGGACATCTGAGTGGGACCCAAACGTGATGCCAACTCAGCCACTGACCGGTCAATTAAATAGCGTGGTTATAAACAGAGTTATTGTGTTATTTCATTATCTCTCTTGCTTTTATTCGGATGGAATATGGAAGTTTTTCAGAGCTTATCAAGGTTTTCCTTAAAGACCTTCTGCAATTATTAAGTAACCCCAACGCAACCTACAGATAATAAACACTTTTTAAAACAACGCAAGATAATAAACAACACTTTTTGCTTTATTTATTTATATTTCGTGGAAACCAACAAAAACCAATAACAATGATGAGGAAATTATGATCAACACCATACTACAACCTGCAGTCCACCTCGGAACAGGAATACCTAGTGAGGAAGACTGAGGATAAAATACTTCACTTTGTATTCTTAATTTACTTAATATTGTATTTTAATTTTAATTTGTATTGTCATTAAATAAAAAAATTCTGCATAATTAAATCTAGTAATCCAGACTAACTAACTTACCTCAAATCGGAAAACGGTAATTGATACAGAAGTTATGAACTTGTGAAACCCACATTTTCGAATAGGGTGATTTTTCAATGATTGGTGAAATTGACTGAAACTAACAGCGAATTTCGTAGATTCAAAATATGTTTCCAAACAGCATTTGCATTGAAAGCTGTCAGAGGATAAATTATTTTTTTGTATTACCACAGTGACGTTTTTCCATTATGTTGGTGCCTATCTCTGTTATCTATCAATCAAATACAACTATTCATTTATTTCTTACATAGCAGGATAACGCTTTTTCAAGCGAACGCCTATTTGTAGCGAAAAATCGATTAAAAGTCTGGCAGGTTTGATTCGATAAATAATTAAAAATGTCAAAGCTTTGATACACGACGATGTCCAGTGGGGCATTTTTGCAAATGCTTTGGTCAGAATGCATTAACGGTTTGCTGTAAAACTTTAGTATCTACGCCATTTATTCGTAATTTGTTTGAAATTGAAATTGCCCGTCGTTTTAAATTTCGTTTGGACGAATTGAACGCGAAAAAACTAACACAGAAACATAATACACTAACCGATAGAGCTATTGATTCACCGTAAAAATTTCGACTATCAATAAAGTAATGAAATTGGATGCATTCGGATTAATGCTTTTGACATGCAACTTTTTTTTGTAAGGGTCAGCGTTATTTGTCATTCAATAGTCGTTCTACGGTACTTATACGGTAAATTATAGTAACCTGTTGTTAAAATTATGACTTTATTATTTAAAGTCTCTTTTATATATATTGTATTTATTCACGCCCCACATGGTTTTTTTTTTCATTATAAGTTAATATTTAAAAATACAGTATCTATATCTCTTGCCAGTCATTCCCATTGGGAATGTGCAGCGAGCGATATGCCGAAATCCACCAAGCCAAATAACGCTCGTGCTTTTATAACCGAGTCTGTCACTAGCATTACTTGCAAGAAGTGTTTTAAACTAGCGCCATCTATAAAAGAGAGTATTATTATTTTTTTACATAACGATTAGAAATAAAAATTGTTTAATGTGATTTACAGTTGTATAAAATTAAAAAGTTAATATCAACAAAAATTTTAAATGTCCACAGAAAATTATTTATATGGACAGTGAACAAACAGATAATCCCAAGAAGTGAATCACCGATCACATTCACCAGATATTTCGAGCACACGTTTACGCCAATGACACTATTTTATTTTATCTCTTCTGTGATAAAACATGTTGGTTAAACCTGAAGACCAATCCTCAAAATGTGAATTTATCCATAACTAAAATTACAACAAAATATATAAATTTAGGTGACCGGACAACTCAGAAATATGCAACTTCAATACCTCTTTTAAAAAGTCATTAATAATAATAATAATGTTTTATTCCAGGATGTGGGGAAGATAGTGCAATCCCACACCTCACATATAGTTATAAATACAGTTAAATTATAAATAAATTAGAATAATTATAAGAAGGTACAAAGTTATAAATAAGTACCTAATCAATTTCTGCATGGTCTTGAGTGAGCTCGGGCCCAGCGCTCACTCAGGGGTAGCGCTTGGTGCTGGAAGGCTGCGTTCACCATTAAAAGTGATAAAAAATTAAATTGGTTAACCGCTTGGACACATAAGCTTGTTTTCACGATAATTTAACGTAGGTAGACATAGGAATGACGTATCGCCCGTAACTGAGTTATTTTAAATAGGTTGGGTTAGGTGCTATTTAAAAAAAAAAAACTTTTAATGATTTTTGAAAGCGGTGTTGAAGTGCCACTGTTTTGAGTTGTGGTGGAACCGTAAATTCAATATGTGTAATGATTATTTAGACAGGGAAAAACTTTGTAAGGGTTTGTAACAGAATATAACAATTCAATTAACTGAAAAGCAAGGAACAAATAATAACCAAAATGAGTATTCTTTTTAACAGAAAGTTAGACAAACAAGTTGGTATCAAAATTGCTCAGGTTCAAGAAAATACAATCTAAAGAATTATTACTACTCACTTGGATATAATTATAAAAAGTTATAGATTAAATATTATTACAATGTGATGTAATAATTCACCAGTTTCCATTTAACTACAAATTTGTAATAAGGATCCTTGTTGTCCTAATTGCCTAACAATCTAATATGTGTCATCTAATCTAATATCCTGCATGACTTGCTTGCCTATGGTCATACTGGTTGCGGTAGCAATATCTTGTTGAATAGAATCACTTAGGATATTGACAATCATTGATTACTAAACATACTATTTCGTTTGTCGGTTTATGATCCTCAGGCATTGACTAAGTATAATCCTTGCTCGAAGTCCTCAGGCAAATATTTTATACATACTTTCTATAGCTTAGGAGGGTAACACCAGAGAATACCGGAAATTCGTCCTTTTTAAATCAAATTCTAGACGTATTGACTAATTTTTACAAAAAAAAAAACGTGAATTGATTTTGAAAGATTGCTATTTTATCGGGTACACGCAGTTTTAAAATTTTGAAAAACTAAGTGCATTTTTAATATATTAAGGTTATACCGTTGGTCGTTGACAGATTTGTTCAACTTTCGAACGATTGATTCTATTAAACAACACTTATTTCAAATCATATAATCATACAACAAAATAAATCAATACATAATCTAGTCAACACAGTTTTCAGAATTGTAATTTTAGTTAAATAAAAATCATTTAAAAATAAATCTGAGAACGTGTGTTGTGATAAAAATACCTTAGTATTTCTACTTATTGAAGGTACAAACTAAAATATTTCATATTTTTACACGCTTATGTTGATTAGACATTATTAAAAAATCATAAATACTTATTATCAAAAAATACTGACAAGAAGTACACGATATTTAATAATTTACCATCGTGCGTTTTCAGCATTTTCATTGCTTACTTGAATGTAGGAATATATTAAAGCAAGTTTCGAATGAAATAAATCGATATTAAATTTTTATTTAAAAAATTTGATCCGGGGAATAATTGATCTTTCTCCTTGAAACCTCCCTGTACAGTTGCAATTATTTTTAAATCAACCTGTATTTTAAGAGATTTTTTTTCTGAAAAACTTATTAAAAAAATAAATAAAATTTAAAATAAAAAAATCTAATTTATAGGTCTACAAAGAGAGGTACAATTTTTTTTTTAAATAAAACCGTTTTTCGCTCTTCTGAACAATTAAAATTTTTTCATTTGCAGCATTTAAATTATCGTGATCGATATAGTAATACAACTTAAGTTGCGAAAAAATGTTTCGTCTTCTTATCAACGCCGAAATTTTCATGACAATGACTAACAAACATGTACTTCTTGAATTATGAAAGCGAAGCACAAACATCTTTCAAAAACATTGTTTTAAAGAGCACAATTTTTTATTCAGGTATTTTAATCTCAACAAAAGCTCTAAGCCCTGGGGATGAAATTTATCATTTTATACCACAAGGAATTTCAATGAAATATTTCTGACTTCGCAGGTAAACACTTGAGTAAACAAGGTTGTACGTAGATTTTTAAGGGTGTTTTTGTTTGTTCCATTTAAGACTGTATTATTTATGAGCTGGATAACGATTTTATCATAATCAGAAATAATGTACCCAGTCCTTGTATAATATGATTATGAAAATAAATTATCATGTATAATGCGGCATTCGAGAGAGATCAGTTTATGAATTAGTAGAACCGTCAAGGCGGGTTTTGACGTAGCAAAACATTAAATAAGAACAGGGCTGTAAGTAAAAAAAAAGACCACACCAAGGACTATTTATACTAAATCCTTCCTACATTACGTAATCTACTTTCTACTTGGTGTACATATTTTCACTGGCGTGTCAAACAAATATCTCTATCCACTAAAATATTTTGTAAAGTAAATGTTGGAGTCAAAAGATCGTCAAATTTCTACATTTGAAAATAACCCGCTATATTATGTTGTCGCATTTTCTACGTGGTGGTTTATTCTCGCTCGCTACGCAATTATGTAGTATCATGTCAAGACTATGTTTCATAAAGGAGAAAGACATACACGATAATAATATGTCATGTTTTGAATTAATTAATTTACTCATCAAGGATTATGGTAAGATTTTCAGAACAAAGGGGACTCGTTCTTACATATTTTTCAGCGAGTGGTAAGGAGAATTATGAGTAAAATTTTAAACTTTCAACAATCATACTTGTGGCCACTTGCACAAATCAAAATTGGGTGAAGGCTAAATTTAGTTAAAATGTTCTCTAAGCCAAATACTAAACTTACGTAAAAAAAAAAAATAATTTTAATTTTCAATATAGGTGTATAATAGCAGGGTTAAGTTTTCCAGTTTCTCAGATATAGACAATACAGACAACCGAATCACAACTCCTACAATCAATGCTCATTAAAAATTAACTGTCAGATATATCTACTATTGTGTTATAATTTTATCTGGAAAGTTCAATGTTTGGTTTGGATGCATTTATCAATAAATAATGAATGTTTTATATATTACCATGTTTATATTTGAAGGTACCTACAAAACGTGTTATTTGTTGTGGAGGAAGCAAGAAATATTGTTGGTGTATGGTGTTGAATATATTTCCGCTATTTCAAATACACAGCTAAACCTAAAATTATTGTAAAAGTCCATTATACAATTATCTTTACATTTTACAAATATTTTTTTACAATTCGTAGTAAAGGTTGAGGTATTAAACAAGCATATGAAGCAATCACTCTATGAATAGATATAATTATAGTTGGATTTTATGTTTGTTAGAACACTACCATATTGAATATAGTAAATAATCCACAAGTTTCGGTTCAGTCCGAACTTCAATCAGGGTCTTATTTTTGATTATCTTGATTTTATAAAAATAAATTGAATTGTTCCAAAACATAGGAAATCAATCAAATCAGATATTCGAATTTTATTTTATCGTTAGAAATGATTTTAGGTTTTCACGGCTATTTTTATTGTAGGTATTTTTTTATTCTATTCTACCTTTGGTCGTTGGCAGATTTGTTCATTTTTCAAATGATAGATTCTATTAAACACAAATATCAAATCATATAATCATACAACAAAATAAATCAATACATAATCTAGTCAACAAAGTTTTAAAAAATTTAATTTTAGTTAAATTAAAATCATTAAAAAATAAATCCGAGAACGTGTTTTGTGACAAAAATATCTCCGTTTTTTTTTATTTATTTAAGATCTTACAAAAAAAATATTTTAAAAAAAATTTACACACATATTTTGTTTAGGTATTTTTGAAAAATCATAAATACTTATGATCAAAAAATACTTACAAAAAGTAAACGATATTTAATAATTTATCATTGTGCGTTTTGAGCATTTTTATTGCTTACTTGAATGTAGGTGTATATTAAAGCAAGTTTTCAATGAAATACACCGTTGTTAAATTTTTTATTTAAAAAATTTGATACGGGGAATAATCGATCTTTCTCAATGGAACCTCCCTGTACAGTTGCAAGCATTTTTAAACTTTTATTCTCAGCCGCTGGTCAACCGCTCTTAAAAACAGGAATCAGCAAAGGAGAATTATAATTATTAAAAATATCAATTTCGATTTTGACTGTCTGTAACTGCAGTTAAATGAACTCACGAACTTTTGCTTTGAATTTATGTGTAATCATTTCAAAAATTGGAAGTGCTTGTCTGAAGAATTCGGACAGGTGACAAGGTATCTACCTATAAAATGTTCCCATAAACACTCAGACAATTGATTCTCTTTGCTATCTCCGACGTTTCTTTTTATGCGTTTGGTAGTCTTTTTAAAAGTCAGAGTTATCAATTAGTGTTTTCCGATACGAGTCCTAATTCACACACTGTTTTCTGAAATACTCAAAAATATATTCAATAATTTCGGAGGTAGGTACATTTCTTAAACTAGCTACCTTTCTGATAGTTGAAGATGAACGTTTTTAGCACTGGTGTATATGGCCCATTTTAAAAGTTGTTTAATTAAAAAAATTTCTGGTAATTTTATATTCTTTTTAAACATGCCAAAATGACCCTCCTTTTAGCTTTATGTGATTGGGGGTACTCCGTATCACTTGTATCCAAATCAACAGTCAATCCATCTAAAAATATAGTCCTAGGCAGTACACATGGCCTCAGAGCTCGTCCGCTACATTTTTGGATTTTTTTCACTTTTTAAAAGAGATTAATTTATATAAATATCGTATCCAGACAACATACAGAAGTCATCGAGTTGTTCGAACGTCGATTTGCAACCTAAATGGGATGATGAATGACTGTATGAGCTGTAATTTAATAGATTATTAATATGACAAGTCAAATCATTATTATTTGGTTTATCAACATGATTCCTTCGTCACAGCATTCGTTGACACGACACTTTGAATAATATATGATATTGTGAGCTGAAATTCTGTGCACGTGAATGGCAAACTTTATAAGTGGCAGCTCATTCTGCGTGGGTTTCGTAAGAGTATAACTCTAAAACCAATTTATTCAGTACAATAGTTTACATTTTACAATATAATTTGATAATGTTGGCTTCACTGGGATACCTACCTCTGCTGAACCCCATTTTTTTAATACAAAATTCAATAAGATAATAAGTTTCAAATTTTAATAAAATATAATATATGAAGATGGTATTGAAGAAAAAAAATCGGCATTTGTAATGAGTTACAATTGAGCATAATTATGTGTATTATATAATGGTATTGTATGTTACTTATAAAGGTTTTATTCCTTTTTTGTTCTTTATTCCATCGTTAAGGACCAGTTGTTTCGATAAATTTCACGTTTCAATGAAAATTTCATAGGACCAGTTGTTTTATGGAATTCCCTTCAAATTTGAATTTCATTCAAATCGTCATTCACCGAACAATTTGGTTATTTCAACTTCCGTCAAAAGAAATTTCAACGAAAATACCATAGAAATGTGATGTCAAATTGTTTTTAAGGCTAATAATTGTTTTATTATTATTCATTGCTTTTAGTTTATATATGTTTCTTATATTAAGGAAAATGTATATTGTTGTGAGAAGTTAAATTGTGATTTGTTTGAATAGCAGAAGTAAAACATTGTTGGACATAATGAACATTAAAGTTAACCACAAAGTGAATATTTAAATCAAGAAAAACATAGCGAAGATGCTTTTTAAGCAAATTAAAAAAGGTCTAGTTTGATTATGTATGCAGCGCCTTAAATAAAAGTTTCCCGACACAACATTTAAATAATGACTCACCCCATCGCAACATTGTCCCAAAAGACAAGACTGATAGTCCATCGTAATATAAATCAGATTGTAGAAAATATTTTAAGGCAGGCACAATGCGAAAGCACGTAGTCTTTAAAAGCCTCCTACCCGGAGAGAGATTCGCTGCAAACTTTACTGAATTATGACCAAGAAAAACAAGATAATGCGGCTACTTTGAAGCGGGGCCCATTTTCAAAACAGATTCAAAGTTCTATTCGACGAAGTAAACACAAACTCGAGAATTTATTAAAATAATAATTAAAATAATAATTCTGAAGAATTTATTTATGTTTCAAGTATAATTTTACAGCGGATTTCATTTTAAGACGGTGGATTTTCCGGTAAATGTTTTTAATATTTTTCCATAATAATTATTTAGACGACCTTTTTCCCGTGCTTGAGATAAGCAAAGGTTACAACAAGTCATATCCACGCTTCAGTTTATCCCCACACCAAAAATAAATTTACGAAATTACGGTTAAAACCATTTGCAACACTTCTCTTTCAGAGGCTTTTATGTCAAGCAAACATATCATCAACATATACTAGTTCAATAATACACCACAGCATCCCCAAAAATGTTTCACATTATGTGGAAAAAAAAAATTCTGGTCCTGTAATGTAAAAAAAAAAAAATTATCAATTTTGTAAACTTATAAATAAATTATTATATTTTCTGTAAACTTCATTTTCATCAATTTTTATATTACCAATAAACTCCATTATCATGAATATTATCTGTAAATTTTATTATCATAATTTATTATTATATAATCTGTAAACTTTATTCCATAAATTATATTATTTTTAAACTTCACCCGTTATAACACAGGGACATCCCTAGCATGGCGGATGAAACAATACAAAATCTATGCAAAAAAAAGTTCTTATAATAAATAAATAAAAATAAATTATGGCTACATCCGTAATCTGAAATATGCTAGCTGTTTGTAGTGAAGTGAGTACCTATTATATAAGTAATAAGTTATCATATCATTCATTAGCAAAATCATTTTCTCAACGCTGGTAACACTCGTACCAGCCTTACGGCCGCAAGTGGATATCTCGTGGCATTTCTCCATCGATCGGGCTCGGATTACACAGCACTCACCCGCTGTTTTAAAATATTATATTTCTGTTATAAACTATTTGACTAAGCACAGTGAAGTTCTGTTTTAATTCGGCCATTTTGTCAATTCTGTATGTAAATTTTTTTGCAAACGTTCCGGTTCCGGTTCAAGATGGTTGCTGTGTTAAAAACAACTTTTTCTATCTCCTGCCGTGAGCTGTCATATCGGAACATTCGATATTATGGTACTTGGAAGATTATAGAAAGATTTAAAACAAAATTTTCATTGAGATGGTGACGTTTAAGGTGCTTGAATTCTAAGAATCTTGGGTGACGTTTCTTTACAAAATATATGTATGGTTTGTATTTAAGTAGGTTGGTATGTAAGTACTAACTAACAAATCTTATGATTTCATACATAATTTTGGTTTTGATTTATTAAAAAAGAAAAAATTGGAAACATACTTTTTGAATACGATGTCTACTGTTCTTATTATGATTCTTCCGAATTTATAAAATGTCATAATTTACTCTTACTTTAGAAGCATGTTGCATCCTGAAGCACAATCTATGGGGAATTGGTAGACAAAACATTCTGCAATTCTACGCTCTGTGGTGTGAACTTATCCACATTTACACAATCCAAAGACCGTAAGTCCGCAGTTGTTGTGTCTGCACTAGATGTGGTGAGAGAAAACCTTTGCAATGTTATCTGTATGGCTACCACGCCAGGGAATCGGACTCGAACCTTCTGTCCAAAGTGCTTACTGGATGTGAGTCATCATGTCGCTACTTCCCAAGCTGAGATTTGGTCCCTTCATCTAATATTTTCTTATTTTTTTTAATTGTTTTTGTTTCTTGCTAGAGCAATCCCGATGAGTTACAAAACTCATTTTAGGACAGGAGGAACTTACAATTCATAGGTAGGAGGTAGTAGTTGCAATTTTACAAAGGTATATTGATATAAAATATAAATTACATTCAGTACAGCATAAAAATAAAAATAAAGAAAGGTTAAGTAGAACAAACCACAAGAGAAAACAAGTAAAGAAAGGAAAACAAGGATACGAGTACATAAGATAGAATTTTTTTTTAATGTAGTGCAAAAATATTCATTTAAAGCATTGCTTTGCAATTTTTTATTACGCTGTATGTTTTTTTACATATCTGGAAGCGAATTATATAGTGTATAGGCAATATAGTTCAGAGATTTTATCCCATATTTTGTAGTGTGTGTTTGAGGAACGCGGATTTTATTGTTATTTCGAGTATTCTTCACCGTTTTCAATTCCTGCCCGATATTCTCCTCTCCTCAGTCCTTGTACAATATTTTCCACCCAGTCAGAGCATCTATTCCTTGGTCTACCTATAATTTACGTTAACTTTCAAAATTATCGAAAATTAGATAGAATTTATTTTTCTGAATTCAGTAAGTTAGTAAAAAACATTTCAGTAACATGGTTCATTAATATATAATGACAAATATCTTTAAAATCCCAAAATTAAATACTCGTTTGGCCAAAAAACCCTGCTACAAAATTATATATTGCCATTTCAAATTAAATAAAAAAAGTTCCAAGGAGAAACTGCAGTTTTAATCAGTAAGAAAAAATTATCTTTTAATAACTCAGGTACGGGCCATACGTCATTCCTATGTCTACCTACGTTAAATTATCGTGAAAACAAGCTTATGTGTCCAAGCGGTTAAAATATTGACGCTATGTTATTTTAAGTAAGCAATGATAAAGCGTTTTTGAACAAAAATACATGTTTTAAAGGTTGTAAAGCGCATGATAAAATATCAGCATCAATATTCTTAATTACAAAGGCTACAAGTCCGATAAGAAAGCAATTTCATTGCACCTTGTTCAAACAATTGAGATACACAAATATAGTTTTCCCTTTGGAAAACTTTAAAACATTTACAATTTTCTTACACAAGAACTTTTTGTCTTTCCGTTATGACTTTTTGATTAATAGTATGAAGAGGATATGTACGTAGAAGTGTGTACCTGTCATTTTAAATCAATTGATTTAAGGTACGGCCTTCCCTTCAATTCGAATTAATTTGTAACCGATCCTTTGTTAGAACCTTCTGGATGAATTAAACATCACGTTTCGTTGCTATGCTAACATTAACGATATCAAATAAATCAAAAGCCTTATAATACAAAAGTAAAGATCATAGATTTGTGAAAATATATTAAATACTACATTTTCTATGATATAATACTACTCTATTACGTTAGCAGCAGTGCCCGAATTCATGGGATGAGGTTTATTCTTCAATATGGGGATGGAAATGGGTACCGTCGACACGTGAACCATTGAATTAAATAACGAAAACCTCCGTCATAAGTCACCCCAAGTGATTCGCTACGTCTAGTGGCACAAAGGTGAGCGAGTTAATGGGGTTAAGTTTTTCCAGGGTTAAGCTTTGCCTATCAACTGTGTAGCGGGCCGGATTGGAAGAAGCCGGTTGAGGGAGACCCTTTGACCTCTCCAGTCGGACTCTTTTGATCTGGATACACTATACCAGATTTTTTTTTTTTTTTTTTTTTCTTGTTTATTCCAGATCTCGGGGAGGGTGGTGCAATCCCACGAGCTCCATATTATACATATAACATATCAAATTAATATAACAAATATATATATATATTGTGAGATACTGCATCCACAGTGAAAGAAAACAGAATGAAAATAATACAGAAACAACATAAATTTTTTTTTTTTTTTTTACAAAATAAAAATAAAATTATATATATTTATTTAAATCTATGAAAATGACTCAATGATTTGAAATGACTCAATCAGAATTCCCAACACATTGAAAGGTATAATTGATTAAAATCCTCCCAAAACGCCATTTCCAAAATCCTCAGAAGTACCTCCAATTAGTTCAAAACCACCCAATCGGATCTCTACACGAAAATCGCCAACCCCCTCCGCTATCAAATCACCTTCTACCCGTGTTCTTCGTTCACGACATAAGATTTGAAAGGCAGTCACTTAAGTCTTGACTTCTGGACTGAACATGTTTCAAACAGTTTGATACAAAACTCAAGACATAAGGCCTCTGAAGATGGACAGTGTGATCTGTCCAAAACGCCAGGAGTTAAAAGGTCCTTCTAAGGACTACGTTACGCGGGTAAACCGATACAATTATTCTACATATATTTGTGTGTAAAGATCAGTAAATAAATGATCAGCCCCATTTTACATTTTTTTTAGATTTGAACAGTCAGTTTCAGATTTCAAACACATTGTGAACAAAGTTTGAAATGCTCTAACGATAGCATATCATAAAAACATTCGATTTAAAATCCTTTCTGAACTTTACAGATTTTCACCTTAAATAATTTAATGTCTTGCTCATTTGTCGTTGGTACTAAATATGTAAATAACCCACTAATTGTCACTTATTTACATCTTTATAATGGTAATAACTACATATATTTTGTAGTATTATATTAGAAAACTGATTTAACTTCCGAACTTACTTTAGAACTTATCTATTAAAAAATTATCCACAAAAATCAGTTGCCTTTTTAAAATCATTTTACTGAAAGAAACTGTAATATTTATCCCACTTTTCCAGGGATGAATTTAAATGTTATCCACTTTCCACCCTCTCGAAGGGATGAGCCCGCGCCCCCATTACCTCCATACCTCGACGGAGGCTGTAGTAATTAAATCGGATATGCCAATAAATTGACGGATGATATTAATTCAGAGCGGGCGTACACAGCTTCCGGTGTTAAGATCGAAACCGGATGCGGAAAGCGGTGCCATCTTGCGGCTGTGATTGCTAACAATTTGATTAAATTTATTTGCATCCGACGGAGCTGAAATACAACCTACCTGGGGTAGTGAACGAGGGTGGAAATCAGACTCTGAATAAATATTAAAAATCACATCTAAAAATGCTTAATCGAATACACCCGTGAGAAATGCTTTCAGTGTGAGGCGGTTTAAATATCTAAATAGGGTTTTTAAGAATGTTTCGTTCCACTTACGTCAATGTTTCCAAAATAATGAGTTATAGTTATATACTTGAAATAGAAATGACTCATTTACTTGCAACATCAACCGAATTGTTGATGATTATACGAATTTACCAAACCTACCAAAAATAGAAAAAAAAAAAGATATGGTCACATCTGGGACTCGAACCCAGAACCTTCAGTTTTCTGGGCCGTAGCTCAACCGATTGAGCTAATATAGAGCTATAGATTGAGATAAGCTGTTATAGAGCTGTGAATCAGTAGAACTGCAGCCCGGAAAGCCGAAGGTTCTGGGTTTGAGTACTAGATGTGACCGTATCTTTTTCTAATTTTCTGTTTTCAGATTTTCGATTAAGTTTCGCTAATATTGTCTTTATTCTTTAAAATATGAAATTTTGAATTTTTACCTATAAGGTTAAAAATAAATTTAACGATTTAACTACAATTTCTCGAAGCCAGTGAAAAGGTGATAAAAAGAGCACGAAAGAATAATTTCAAAATCGCGGTAAAATCGTTGAATCTTATAAACTGAAAATCAAGTACGTTCTAACTCGGCATAACGATCGGAATTTTTCAATAACACGTGTCTCCGGCCGAAGCTTTATATTTTCCTTTACTCCATCCAGCCCATATATTGTAAAGCCCTTTCATGTCGTTTAATCGCTTTCCGATCTGGATGATTGAATTCTAGCCCATCTGTCGTCTCGTTGATAATACAAAGCGATTATATTAAAGACCGTGGAAGCTTACTATTTACTTTATCATAAGCTTGTTTATAAGGGTCCGAGATCTTTTAATAGTGTATTAAGATTAAGATAAGTATATAAAGGTTGTACTTAGGTATTTGAATTATTTATGGTTATGGCAGAAAGCGTATAGAATATATATCTATTCGAAATAGGGAATTTGAATTTATGTAAATAGGTATCTATTTACATCTCATACATTTTGTTTATAATAATTTTAAAAACTTGTTTTTTATCTAGATAATTCTAATAAGACACACGGAGAAAAATGTTATTCTAAAATACGATCATTTTATTCGTAAAAATGGTTAAAAATGGGACTGAAGTTCTTATGAACAAATTAACAGGGTTTCAATGTTTATTGGCGGGAACATTTAAGAATAATTTGTTAGTCTACATAATTTCGTACATATACCAACAAATTATTCTTCAAATTACACTGTTAATTTGTTCATAAGAACTTCAGCCCCGTTTTTGCGAATAAAATGATCGTATTTTAGAATAACATTTTTCTCCGTGCACGTGACACTCCCGCAATTACACTGCCATAAGTCGCAATGCAGGCATTTTCTGATGAGTAGTACCTTTGAAAGTAGAAATACCTACTTGATTATAAATCATGTGTAAGGAACTACGCAATTTGTCTAAAATTACCTTCTAAGATGGAAAATATGTCAATTGGTGTTAGTCTGAGTGTGAGCCTAATAATCTGCTTACGTCTGTATCTCTCTATTCTCCTATAATACCGTAAAGCAACCTAGTATCTACCCATACTCTTCAGTGGCGGTCGGTTATTTTTTGTATAAGGGATGCTGAAGTGTATACCTACTATTAAATATAAAAATCTACAGACGAGCCCACGAACAAGATGAAATTACTAATAAAAATAGTACCTATATCAGATTAGCTCTATATTTCAGTTCCAAAATTAAATTATTTAATAAGTATTCGAAAGATATTCAACGCATCAATCGGTTTCAGTTATTCAAGCCAAACTGTCAAAAATGATCGCGCAAACAATCCGCTCCGACTATGCTATTCTGTACAGTCGTTTTCTATGCGTTGGATGCTCTTATCGAAAAAGTATCCGGCTTCAAGCAAGCTTAGGCACGCAGAACTCAATGCGCATTCGCGAATATCAAACTTCTTCTAGCTTCGTGGATACGGAAGGAAGCAGAGAATCCAGTGTTGCTGGTATTAGTGTGCGTTAGTGTCTTTAGACGACATTCGAGCATTGAGAATATTATTATAATATGTAGGTATAATATTTCGACTCACACCGCTCGCCGCGGTTTGTTGTTGTTAGTCTCCGAGATTGAGACTGTGCAGTTAAATTGCGGTATTTTTGCTGTTTACGGCTAGAAAAAAACCCTCATACCTTTTTTCTTCCCAGAATTTCGTCTACTTTTTTCACTCAAAAAACCTCTACGTGGCATCCTCAAAGATCACATAGTCACTGAGGAATTTTTTATCCTCGGGGCCTCTTGTGTGGAGTTAATACCTATATGTGTAATCCTTAATCAGTATACGGAGAAAAATGTTATCCTAAAATAGGATCATTTTATTCGTAAAAACGGTTAAAAATGGGACTGAAGTTCTTACAAACAACTTAGAACAAATTAACAGTGGTTCAATGTTTATTAGGGGGAACATTGAAACACTGTTCATTTGATCGTAAGAACTTCAGTCCCAGTTCAGTTTTTAACCGTTTTTACGAATAAAATTATCGTATTTTCTCCGTGTAGGTACTAAAACAAATAGTTCTAATATTTTAGTACTTCGTTAATTTACAATCTCATGGGTACCTACTACAGAAAAATGCAATTAAATTAATATCCACGTATATTAAACTTTGAGCCACCCAAAATAATTATTGTCTGTGCTTCCGTTCATCATTAATTAAATTTCAAACAGAACATGGAATTGTTGATGGAATTAAGGCAATACATTGAAGGTTCGTCGTGTTACTTAAAACAACACAAAACGCAATTAAATGTTGAAGCAGGGGAGTCCGTCACAGAGATTGTCCCGACTCAAATAAAGGATTTATTCGACTATTCAAATCCTTACAAAACGAAGGGACCATTGTTGGATGTCACAATACATCGCACCCAACGAAACTCTAACATTTGTTTCGAGTTTAATTTAAACGACGATTTTATGATTGCGTTTGCCGATCCGGGATGAAAATAGTCACGAATCACGGAACTGAATATATTTTAGAAATACAATAATTTTTTTAATTTTCACATGTCACAAAAACTTTGTGGGTTAGGTTTTTCAGAATTTTTAACGCACTTAATAGATAAAGATCAGTCGTTTAATAAATCTTCGGGGATAGATACATAGAAATGCGACAAGTCTACGTCTTAATTCTCTAAAATCTGTAAAGTAAAAAAAAAATCTTTAAAAATAAATTAAACCCAAATTGCTAAATAAACAATTAGATTTTGTGATAGACCCTTTTTAAACATATTTCCTTTCCTCACATATACTCTTTTTAGGGTCCTCCCCCTCACCCCCGCCAAAGTTAATGTTCTATCCTGCTCTTCGATTATACCTTTAAATACTCTGTAATTTATTTAATATGTTTTATATACCCCTGAAGCTGAACCGAAACCGGTGTAATATTCACGGAGGAAAATGTTATTCTAAAATACAATCATTTTATTCGTAAAAACGGTTAAAATAGGTACTGAAGTTCTTACAAACAAATTAATAGGGTTTCAATATTTATTAGCGGGAAAATGTAAGAATAATTTGTTGGTATACGTATGAAATTACGAATAAAATGATCGTATTTTAGAAAAAAAAATTCTCCGTGTAGGTATTAACAAATATACTCGTAAAATAACAGGAGTGAGGTGAGTAAAATTAGCCTTAAAAAAATACAAAGGTACCTACTTATTTGTATAATTTGTAATATTCCAAGTGCCCAACCCTTTTCGGTGCATCTAATAATATTTCTTTTACTCGCGCTGAATTTCAATAAAGGTAACTATACTTGCAGCATTTTTTACTCTCGAAAATCATTTATTCTGAGAGAATGTCAGTAACATAAACGAACCTAGAGTATTTAAAAATAAACTTGATTTTTAAAATAGGACTTTATCGATTTGATTGTAATTTAGAGTTTTTTTAATTTGTGGTAGAGTTTTACATATTTGGTGAAAATATAGGTACATCATTGTCAAAAATTATATTCACTTATGCGCTGGCATGCTCATGAATAGTATTTGTTGATCATCCTGGCCAATTAAACAATAAATATAATCACAATTTTATCCAAACCTGACTTCAATTAACAACTTTGAAAACGAATACTAAACCACAACTGAGATCTAACCACAAATGTACCAATGTTTTAGGTTCCAATTTCTACCATTATAATATACTTGCTCTAATGCAATAATACATATATATTGAGAGTTTGGGCGATTTTATTTGGTATACAAATTGAATATTTCAAGAACCTTATTAGAGACAGAAACAAACATGCCTGAAGCCATTGAATAGAGGACTACGATGAACCATTTTATGTATTTAGAGGTTGAGAAACAATTAATAATAAGCAACTAAAGCATTTTACTCTCAACAAAATTACTTTAATTTAATTAAGTCAGTACCTACCGTTTTACGGAGAAAATGAAAAAAATAATATTCAGAGTACATAATGTTCAAAGTTCCTAATAAATACAATAAGGATGGTTCCATTTAATGAAGAACTGTTTCGTACCAACTTTGTCTCTACGTCCGTGCAAAGACTCCAGAGTCTTTGTAGTAAATGTTTTATTGTGAAGATTTTAAAATAAAGTTAAAATACTAATGGCAAATCAGAGGTAAATTTAGGTTGTGTTAAAGTAAGAACTGGCGGTTTAATTGACGTAAGTGATATTGAAAAAAATATGGTTATGTTTAGGTTAAAAGGAAAGTTAAGATGAGGGTTTTATATTATGTCCGTTGCATTTAAAATATTGATGTTTAAATGGGTGTTTTAATTTTAGCTTAGAATGAAACCATATTCTAGTCAAGATACATATACCTGTGTATATAGTACAATTGAATGAAATATGTAAAATTATGATTTTGCCGAAATCATAATTTTTTGATGTTTAAATGGGTGTTTTAATGCTGGCCTAGAATGAAACCATATTCTAGTCAGGATACATATACCTGTGTATATAGTAAAATTGAATTGAATATGAAAAATTATGATTTTGCGGAAATCATATTTTTTTTGTCTTTATATTTGCATTGTACTCTTTTAAATTCCTTTGATAGTGAACAAGATTAATGTTAAAATATTTTGTTGATGGTTTGAGGATAATAATGCAGAAAAGAATTTAATATCACTTCAGTGACTTTAAAATTACAATAAATTTATGTTTTTAATATATTGCTGGGTCTCAACTGATGTAATAAATGTTTTGTTACTAAAAGTCTAAATTTCGTGAAATGTAGTTGGTTTTACTGTTTTTCACACTAAATAATAAATAAAAATTCTGTTGTAATCCAAAAATGAAATTGTCGCCCTGACACTTTAAGTGTGTCTTAAAACAATTTCCCTGGAGTAACAAAAATTATAACAAAATTATATTAACTTTTATCAGTTTTCATTTTAAATCGGTTTCTATCACAGATGTTATAATGTGTGAGTAATGTGTTCACAATGTCTCAGATCTTCATATATTTATGTTGGAAGTATTTGCATTATTCCGCAGAGTTTAGAATTATTTAGTAGACATAGAGTTATTTGACTCTGGCTCTTGAAAACAACCTCCATGAATATTTCCGTGACAAGCTAACGTACGGCATTCGTCGATAGAAACAGAATCAACAAGATGGTGCTTCTTGCCATTTTAGGGCCTTATATAATATGGTCTCCAAATTCACCAATCCGAATTAAATTTATTATCTTTATATATACACAATGCGTCACAATGTTCGTCCGAGGTTTACTCTGAAACTACTTAACCGATTTTAATGAAATTTAACTTACTGTGTGTAATTTGGTCCAACTTAAAATATAGGATATTTTTTATCTCGATTATTGACCTCAATGTTTAATATTGTGAATTAAATGTTTTTTTACGGGATAATTATTTGAAATTATTTGTGAGTTCCATAAATTTCTGACAGATGGCGGTGTGAATTCATTTATTGACACAACACTTGGTTATCTAGGTTAGGTAACTATAATGTAGATGGCGTTATGTTTCTTTGGCCACAGCAACCCGTGGGCGGGTCAGCTAGTTTATCTATATAAAGTTTAATTAGATGCGATTTTTCAATACCTATCTCACTACTAAAACTGTAATTTATTACACTAGATGTTCTAGAGTTTCTACGCTGTTTTTGGGAACTATTTTTAAAATAATATTGTTGACTTCAAAAATATTAAAATCGATTAGGCATTATTTGACTTTTGTTTTACATTTAAATGTTACAATTTTGTGTATTTCTTGGGCATTAACTACGTAACAATTTCTAGACATTTAGTTTTGAAGAGTTTTATTTCACATGTACATGTATTAATTACTTAATTATAATTTTTCTCTTTTAAATTAAAAATTTGTAACCAATATACATGTTAAATAAAACTCTTCAAAATAAAAAGTTAAACGTTAAATGTAGAGTTTTAGAGCGCATGAAGGAAATTTTACAATCTGAAGTAGTTACACTGGTTGACTCAGTAAATCCTGCACACATTTCTGACGTTATAGCAAACAATTTATGTTGTTTTAGTTTTCTTAACTTATTTTTAAATTATATTATTACAGCCGCCTAGAACGGTGAATTGATGTAACCTGCCTGTCATAAGCAATATTATTATCCTGGAACACTCATCCACATTTTAAAAAAAACTCCCGAGAAAAGATACATGCCGCAGACGCGACTCGAACCCGTCTCCTTTTTAAATGTCTACCACTCAGTCATACCACTCAATTTAACTCAGTCGAGTACCGGTCTTGAATGTGAGTTTTGATTTTTGAATTTTATGAACATCTATAATTTACATGCTTAATTATTAACTTTATTATCTCAAAGGTCTAGGGTTTATCTGGTACATTTTATATCCTCGATGACGTATCGTACGCAGGACCGTTTTCCGTATTCGCTCGGAAACAAAGTCCTATTTGTTTTTATCGCGTTCCCTTCCCGAGTTGGCATTTCATAAATTTCCTATGCGCATAGAATAAATTTATCGCAAATTATACACGCTGTTAGTCTTTAAGACGAGAGGAATGCGAGCAATGAAAGTTACAAAGTGAAAATGTTCACGTTTCCTCTCGTGCTTTGCGAAGTCGAGTTATTATCATGAAATCTCTCTCAAAGCATTTGAGAGCCTTTTAAAGGATCCTTTTCAAAAATCTACTCACTCCACAGTATTTCGTAGCAAACAGTATTATTTAAAATGTTTTGGTTATTTGATATCACCTGACATATCGAAGGATGATCAAACTATGTTATGCAGAAACCACCCTATCCACAATTTGCAAAGTTTTACTTTTTAATGAATCCTTCTTCATCAAGAGTGACATTTTCATATGTTTTTATTTATTAATTTATTTAACGCCCAGAGGACTTTTACATGTTGGTACAGTACACTTTTGTTGGTAGTATAAAAATGTTCGTTATTTATTATCGGTAGTAAAAAAAATGTTCGTTATGTATTATGGTAGTAACATACATGTCATAAAAATACAAGAACACAAAATTGAAAAAAACAGCGATTAGAAAGGTTTACAAAATACAAGATATGTTTAAGAATAGTGTTGGAATAAATATTTTACATTATCTACAAAACTTGCAAGTTTACATTAGATAAATAAGGCAATATCGCCTAAGTATTGATTTCCCATGGTGTGAAATCGTTGAAGTTGAATTTTTTACTGAAGACAACTAATACAAAATTCAACATTAGGAACATCCACGGGGGTTGATGGCTTTCATAAATTTTTAAAAACATATATTTAAAAACAGTTTGTTAATTTTTGTTCATTCATATAAATGTTTTCTATATAAAAGTTTATTCATGATTTTCGACTACCAGACTAGGCATATGCCTTTATTGTGGTAGTTCTTAAGTTTTTTAAATATATTTTCACACGTATATTGCATATATTAAATTTTGCAGAAAACGGAATGTGAATGGTTTGTTCGAATTTGAACTAAAAGAAAAAAAAACTACAATTTCGTATATTTAAAATTTAGAATGCTTTAGTACGTGCTAAACAAACACTGAACTATTAAAAAAAATAGGTTAGGATTTTGACGTGTGTAATTTAAGTATGTCTTAAATGATTGTAATTATGAATCTTATGATTGTGCTATGTCCACAAAACTCGTATCGAGAAAACGTGGTTAGAAGTTTGAGTTTTCAGCTATTTACTATGGAGATAGAATAAAAAAGATGTTCAAAATATAAGTACTGTATTTTTTGTGTGTGTGTTTCTGTAGTGGATAAAAATATAATTAATATTACTGCATTTACAGCTTAAAAAAGAACAAAAATTGATATAGTACAAACCAATCCTCAGCAAGCGATGTGTGATTTCGATATGTAATTAATCCTGACAGTTTAATATGTATAGGTGAAATTTACGCTTAGGAAGGGTTGATATTTAAGGGGTGGGGGTTGAGGACAATGGGTTAAGTATATATAAGTAGTCGTTAAACAAACTGTAATATCTCTTTCTCTGCAATCCTTTACCGAGAAATATTCTCTTTAGTATGAATGCTGGTCCTTATCTTTAAAAGGATAGGAACAGGTTCAGTCATTATTTCCTCAAAAGTACCTTCTTCACATCATCTTTGAAGATGGCGAAGGCCCTTGGGAAATTGATATTATAATTTCAGTTTTTTTTAAATTACTTTTATATCTTACTGAATATTATAAACGTGAAAGTTTGTATGGATGTATGTGTGTTTGTTACTCTTTCACGCAAAATTTACTTAATGGATTTTAATAAAACTTTTTAATAATATATACACCAGAATAACATATAGGCTATTATTTGTAAACCTAGCTATTAATTTTCTATATATTAAAAATAATATTTATTTTTTAATGGAAAATGTCAAAATTTGAGAATGACATTTTGCAAAACAATGTGTGTTAAATCAAAATTCTATTATAGAAAATATTTGAACTAGTGCATTTATTTGAAGTACTCGCCTAATACTTTGAATCGAATCAAGAATTATATATATTTTAAATAAATAGGTTCAGAATTTTGGTACAAACGTAAAAGGAACCTAGGAAAAGAAAATAGATTACTCGAAGTACTAATCCTACGCAGATGAAGTCGCGGGCATAAGCTAGTATTCAATAATTTTATTATTTAATTTATACAAACAGTTTATTAAAAACAAGTTGTGCTTCGTAAAAATTGTTTTTATTCATTAAATAATAAAATTATTGAACATATAAAAGACATAAAAAAAATTAAATGGATTTTTGTTATTTATTTTTTTGGGGGATTAAGCCGTGTTACGTTACCTCCTTCTTTAACCAACTTGGCTAAAGAAGGAGGTAGCGTAACACGGCATACTACCCCAAAAATAAATAACAAAAATACTTTTGGCTGTGAAAATCTAAAATCATATCCAATTAAAATGGAGTTCTACAAAATAAACTTAATAACAATAAAAAAAATATATATTTCCATTCATAAAGTAAAACATACATACTAAATCCATCAAATCTTTGAGTAAATCAAAAAAAAAGTTATTAATATTGTAATTTTGTGTTTTATATGGTTACATCATTATAATAAGTATTTTGGCATCGGAAATCTGAATAAATCACACATCCAAATGTGTGCAAATGCAAATGTGCAAATTTGCATAACACATTACTTAATTATTGTGTTATGAATTAAAACCTACAAATTAAATATCCATCACCACAACACGATAATTTAAATTAAAGAGCCCATTCAAAAATATTTACCTAGTATGTTATAAATTAATTAATAATCATAGCATTTCGAGAGCAGACTCACAATTCAAAAAGGAAAACAAAAGCGTTTTTGCCATTTCACTAGTGATCATAATTTATTAGTTCAACCTACACAGGCAGTACGAAGCAAGGGGTTCCCAACCGGTCAATCGCGAAACATCATTTGGGCGATCGAAAAAAATTACGATTGTTAATTTAGAAAATAATGGTAACAATTGTATGTTTCCTGAATAAACTAAGATAAAAAATACACTAATAAATTGCTAATCAATCCAAGGGAGCCTGCTATGCCTCAATACGGAGGACTAACTCATCAAAACCGTAGATTTTACAATTCCTAAATTTTTCTTAAAAATAAATTTCCTCACTTATTCGAAAGAGAATTGGACCATTATTCCGTTCCTTCTAACCTTTTTAAAATTTACATGCTTGACTCCCCAGATTGTACACTTTCTGTGGTCTAGAAGTTTGAACTAAATATCATAAATTTTTTGGGGTTTCATAACAACTCATCAAAATGGGATTCCAACACCCCTTTGAAAAGTCATTAAAAGTGATGAATTTAAAAAAAATAACTAACCTCACCTTACGTAACCTCTTTAATCAAGTTGTTTTTTCTTCACATATAATTACTTCAAAGGAGTGATGGAGCATTGCACATTGTTGAGTTGTCCGGTCACCATTTTTTGGATTTCTCTCTCTAAACAAATATGCTCTTTTCTGTTAGGCTGTATACAAAATTATCTCCCCTCCATTTACCACCTCATATCTTCTAAGTCTGATCTGATTCCTTCTTCGACATAATTTTGAAATTTGTCCATTTCATTCAAATTATTATATAAATTCATCTCCCATAATTTGAAATGAAGTCTAGGAACACCCTTGAAGGGTGAAATCCAGGATTACGTATGAGAATTAGTTTATTTAACTACAGATACATTTTTTAAATATAAATATACATTATAAACATTTACAATCGGTGTTGATATACTACTAATCTCATTAGTTAACAGATGTTTACATAATTTAAAAAAAAACATGAAAATTAATTAACAAAAAAAAACCTTTAAAATTATCTTTTTTAAATATAATTAAAAAGTAGGTCCTAACCTCAAAAGGTTTGAAACTCCTGTCCAAAACCATTCATATGCTTTTTCCCATATTGTGTTGTGTCGACCAACATTTTGATTAATGACGTGTTTTGTTTCCGAAATTCCAGCCGCCTTATTTTTTGCTGACATTTTTCGTAAAGAATGGGACTGTAGGTAGATCAATAAGTGAAGAAAATATTGAACAATTTAGTTATTGAGAACGTAATAAAAAATGTGTTCGGAAATAAAAATGTTTTAAAAAACCAAAACTATATTTTTTTTAAATATTTTATAAAGTGTTAATATCATTTTACTTATAATTTTGCCGAAACCGGATGGCATGATTATATAAAGTCATGTTTGTAGTCTTGATACTGATAGCTCCAGGTTTTCTACAAATTCTATGTCTGTTACACGTCTCACTTATTTATCAGCAGTACACCTTGAGTTTCAGTTTGTATTATTTATGCATCCTTGGCGTTGTTAGTGTAGATATTTTGGAAAAGATACCTCGATTTTTTGATAGTTCCACTTTTAACCGCATGCAGAAATAAGTATGCCAATATGTACACTGTACACAATACGTGTATGCTATTTAAAGAATAGTGTCCCCGTGTGGGTCTGTTGTTAGTGTGTTTGTTTTTTTTTAAACAATCTACAGTTTTATTGTGAGATTAATGACATTTTGCACTCTTGATTTTAAAAACAGGAGAAACGTCCTACACGAAATTTCTAAAAATCACCCCCACTCCTTTTCCCACACTTGACGATCAAAATAAGATGAAATTTACTGTCTACATCGGATTTTGAAAAGCTCTATTAGAGCCCGCGCATTGTCGGGGACTTCAGCTAGTTTATCAATCAACACGGAGAAAATTTTTATTCTAAATTACGATAATTTTATTCGTAAAAACGGTTAAAAACAGAACTGATGTTCTTACGAACAAATTAACAGGGTTTCAATGTTTATTGGCGGGAACATGTAAGAATAATTTGTTGGTGTACGAGATTTCGTACCAACACCAACAAATGATTCTTACATTTTCCCGCCAATAGACATTGAAACACTGTTAATTTGTTCGTAAGAACTTTGGTCCCGTTTTAAACCGTTTTTACGAAAAAAATTATCGTATTTTAGAATAACATTTTTCTCCGTGAATATATATTATATATATGGCGGATGGGCGGGCTTTGTTGTGTTGTGGCGAAGTTACTTTGTTTTTTGTACAAATCTACATTTTTATTCAGAGGTTGGTTAAAATTCACACATAAATCACACCTGACCGTTAAATAAAAAAATAATAGAGAGGTCACAATTTATATCTGTTTCCGAAAAACAATGTTAAAATCAAATAATTATGTAATGATACAATATGTACATTCCCTACAACGCTGGGGACTTCAGCTGGCACCCAATGTATTCAAAATACAAACTTAGATATATTATTATAACGAATGTATTCGATCTTAATTTCCTTTCATCATACTTTCTATATTTCATAAACACAAATAAGTCTACATTTGATTTACCGATAGAAAAAATAGAAACAGCCAACCCTGCTGCTTATATTATTTGTGTCTTAATTAAGAAAATAGCCCTTTATGAGGAAAAAAGCTTAATATATTTCTCATTTTTATTGTGTTTCCATGATAAATTATTAAGACCGAGTTTTGGCCATTGTCAAAAGAGTACTACACCCAGTTGCGTAGGTAGGAGGCTGACAAGTATGATGGAGCACCCTCCATTGTCCCTTATCGAATCAAAGCAATTTGAGTCACTGCTTCTTAAATTTTCAAATATAAAGTTAACAGCCAAAGGATTAATAATTTTAATTAAATTAATTATTAAGAGTGTTGCTACGTCTTCTAAAATCTTAGATAGATATCGCCCACAAAGGGCCCAATACGAGCGGAATGTATTATCAAATAAATAAGATCTATATTTAAAACATTTTCAAAATCTTATTATATTTGGTTCTATGTCTGAAAAGTTGCATACTATCTAGACATATTCATACTAATGTAATTCTTGAAAGATTGTAAATATTATAAAATACCTAACTAAATCAAATTGAGCCTAGTGCGCTTCCTAGATTTATTTCCGTCAAATCAATATAGTACCTATTAAATACCAGTATTTTTTTGGATTTTTGTATTTTGCAACTTTGTCAATTATTGCTTGTATCAATCACTTAAGAAATAAATTAATGGTTGCAAATTTGGGAAAGGTTCGATTTTATTTTTTAATCAGTGTTTATAGAGCGATTAACAAAACAGTCTGTACCTAGTATATCGTAAATTTTAACCAGCTGATTCGACATAAAAATATTAAGTTTCTAGATAAGCTATGTATGCGTCAAAAACCTCGGAGGACTTAAATATTCCTAGTAATACTAAGGGGGTTTCTCACCATATTCCTAATGGCTTATCAATACTATAACCATTATTATATAAAATAAAAATAATACTTAAGCATAGTTAAAAAACTCGGCCAACTTATCCAATATATAGCCACTATACATTAGTTCGAGTAACGAGTCGGAGTTTATCTCTGACTTAATAAATAAATAAACCGTAAATCGTAAATCAAAGTTAAACTTCTTAGTATGGATAAGCTATTAGGAGAATAAGTCTAACAAAATAAGTCTAACACAAGCACACTGGCTAGTTGTAATAATAATAATATGTTTTTTCGATATTTTCTTAAATCTCTCCATTCTGAAACGTCAGCTTGAAGACGTAGGCAATCCTTAATATTTAGAAATATTATTTGTTAATTTTTTAGTAGAAATTATATAGCCCTGAAGAAGCTACGGTGGGAGCAAAACCCAGTAGGCATAACGTATAAAAAATAAAAGTGGTGTTTACAAAGTTTGTTTTAATTTTTTTTATTTTAAATGAAATAATTTAAGATCGCCAGCGAAAACGATAAAAATGGAGGACTTCAGTAATGAAAACATTAATGAAAATAGAAAAGAGAAGGGGCCTTTGGATTGACCCTTGGGGAAACCCAGAAAAAACAGGAAACTCAGCGGATTGGTAGATTTCGTGTATGACAAATTGCTTTCTGTTCTTCAGGCAACTTAAAAAACTATAATATTAGTAATCAAAAACTGTAAAAGTAAGTAAACATTGTATGAAAGTAACTAGCTGAGATATTGATCGGGAAATTGCTGAATAACTTGCATATTTTATGGCAGCCGTGAAACCGAAAACCTTTAAAATCAGTAAACTTCAGAGTTAAATACCTATTGCTTTTATTACATATATAAGATACACTAAAAAATGTGCAACATAATTATCATCCACTTTCTTTGCATTTTTTTAATTGGCTTGATGGCCTTAGTGCAGTTTCTCCTTAAAAGGTCTTTGCATAATATATTTATCTTTGAAATTTTACTGAAATTAAGTGTTAACGTTTCCCTCAGCCCTAAGGAATTTTGACCGTTCTGACCGTCTTCAAATTGTTACGAGATTAATTTTGACAACTTGTTCTATAAAAAATCGGTGTTTCAGATACCTCAAGTAAGATCTTTCTTACTTTGCGGAACACGATCTCTCTTCTCCCTCAATAATTAATGTTATTCTCCATCATGGAATATTCTGGCACTTTTTCCTTGGTGATAGAAATTATATACCAAGCGACCTGTCAAAAGGACGTTAATTGATTGTATAAAAACCTTCTAAGGCATGTAATAAATGTCCTTAGAATGGTATTTGTCAATGTCTGTCAATGTGTGGGATGTCTGACAGTCCCCTGAAAGCACATTAAAGGATTAAGACAATAATAACGTGGTAAAAATCCTAAACATTATGCTATTAAATCTTGTATTGTCTCGTACTGGGTTTTGCGAAAAAAAATTGCGTGCTCAATTCAATATTGACTGACTCAACGGGAAACAGTTTTCAAATCATTTTCTCGTGTGCAATATTATGTTTTATAGAAACAAAAATTTAATTCTTTCCTTGATATGTAGACGTGTCATTTAGAAGCCGTCTAGATTTATTTTGTTGTAAACTGCAGCGAACTCGTAAAATATTTACGTAGGCAAGGAATTCGATCTGGAAGCTCGATTTCGTTAATTAATTTCACAAAAAATTACTAACTAAACTATCTTCGACCAATTAACGTGGAAAATTTTCTTATGCACCCTTTTTTTAATATGTCAATTTTATGCACAAATTATGTTAATATATTTTTTTTATTAATCATTTTGGATTCTTCTGCCATGTATTGTGAAATACGTTTTTTTATACAAAATTTATGTTAATAAAACTGTTTAATTTTTTTAAATGTAAATACTTATAAACTTAAATTTTCTTGGAATAACTCTTGGAATAACCCATCGATGTGATATATATTTGGAGAAGAAGATAATACTAATAAACTTAAACGAAACATTAACGAAACAAGACACAGAAATATAAAAATAAAACGATAATGGTCGCAGCTGGGAATCGAACCAAGGATCTCTTATCTTGCCGAGACACAGAACCTTAACCAACACGCCCATCTATACCTATTGTGTCCCGGTAAGACAAAAAAACCTGGGTTCAACTCGTCGTCGCTCTAGTTCGTTTTTGTGCAACAGACCATTTTTCTTGAAATTGAATTAAGTATGCAAGTTTTCGTCGACGGATCTGCCGGATCTGCCCTGATGATGGACACTGCAACGCTGTCCGAAACGTCGGCTAAAGAAGGAGGTAGCATAACACGGCATAACACCCCAAAAACAAACAACGAAAATGCTTTTGGCCGTGAAAATCTAAAAACGTATCTAAGTATGCAAATGTTCTCAAAAAGCCTTTATTTATACGATACTCGTTCAAAAAAAATATATAAACAATTATTTAATGGGTATTCAAAACGCATTTTGTGTTACGTCCTCCAAAATGTATGTGCTTCTATCGTAAAAAAAAGTTTAAAGTGCCATTTCTCCCGATTCGCGTTTTGCTCTGTTGGATAAAAACGAACTGAAGCGACGTCGTGATATCGTGTATTGGCACTATCTATTGAATGTTTCGTTACACGTATTAGCGCTATCTTCTTCTTCAAAAAATATCTATAAAATTTATTGAAAACATTATGCATTTTCAATTTATTAGTTTTTTTTGAGAAATATCATTTTTGCGCTTATGGCCTTTTGACCTTAGAACTGCTTAATAGTTTAACCATTTACAACAGCGTATGATAACTTGCAAGTAAAACGCAAACGTAAGTAGAAATCGACTTCTCCCAACATATTGTCTGGAAACAACCAATAGTTACATTGCATTATGTGTGTGACCAATAAATCCACCCTTTGTTCGATTAATGTGGCTTTAAGTCCCATTTTCTTATCGCAACCGCTTCTAAAATGTTAAACTCTCAGCCCCAGTAAAAGAATTTTGTCTGAAACTCACTTCCACATGTGTAAACAGTAATATTTCAACATCCTTATCAAAGCTGTTAATCGAAACTGTTTTATTTTGCCGACAGGGGTGCAAATAGCACGATAAAATAGGTTAGGTATTCCAATGCCTAAAGGTACTTGAAAGTACACTTGTTTTCCTGGTGGAGTATATTCTAAGTGCTATATTGATTTTTAAATGCTTTGGATACTTCTCCTCAGAACCGTTCAATCGTGTAAGTTTTAGAAATGCATTTTGTACGGGGTGTTAAGAAGTACGTACTTGACTTACTTTAACCAGTGATTCCTGACATTATTTGGAGTAAAAAATGTAAATATTTTTTTACAAAACCATAAAATATTAGTCGGTGTTGGACAGTTGGGGATGGGGTAAGTGGTTGGGCGGTTACTTGGCTGAGTGACCAGTGACGTCATGTGCGGAAGATTTTTTTTGTTCAATTTAGAACATTAATAAAAAAATGAAGTCACCGGAGACCAAAATTTCATTTACATTTTTTACTCCAAATAGTCAGAATTCACTGGGTAAAGTAAGTCAAGTACGTACCTTCACACCCTGTATAAATGTGAAGTACCTATTCAAGTCAAAATAAATAATCAGTTCGGCTTTTGTCAGAATAATGTGATATAGTGAAATTACTAACATTTCTTAATATTTTACTTTTTTGGACAAATTAAATAATCATGATTTTGTTGTACCTATTAACAACAATATTGGCGTAACAGATACAGGAATTCGTTGACTAAGAACATTTTTATGACAACTATGAAGGACTGTACCTTAAAATAGTACATAAATAATAAACAGTAAATGGTTTCATTGAATTGCAACAAGCTTTTAAGATTGCAATTAATGAATACAATATTATCAAGGCGAATTGTCAAGGAGAACGAAATAAATGGAAGTAAATTCGAAACTCCAGGAAAAATAAAAAAGGGTCGCACTCCGCAAGTTACCGGTAGTTTTGACATCAGTGCTATTCGTCATAAGGGACATTTTTTTAGAGGAATGATCTAAAGCCCAGTAAACGCAACGCTCGGTCCTTCAGCCAGTGTTAAAAAAATGTGAGCAAATTCTAAACTGCTTTTTTATTTTACTACAATATTGTTATTCTTCATTGTGTTAACATAAAATTGCAATGGGATAATATACATATATGAAATTCTAATTTTGAGATCAGTGGGTATCTATATTGCAATGAAAAAATATTTTTCTTACTTTCATGTGTTTTCGTTTTTTTATAAAATTGTAGCTTTACATCTCCACCGTTTAGTATTGCACATTTAAAGAACAGTGGCGCCCTCCTATGTTTTCTACTCTATTTTGACAGACTATATTTTCATTTAGAAGGGAACTTAAATTACTGCTGTTATTTTGTATCAGAAAAAGGTCAACGAAAACTTGAAAGCTTTTGTGTTGGAGGTTAACATATATAATATTTTTTACTGATATTTTGTTACTAAAACTTATTTTTATTCTGACAGTACGAACAATCAATCTTATTGGCGTTATCATTATTATTTATCCTGTACTCATCCTCCGATTTGACACTGTGTTACGTTCGCACGTGTAAATGGTGATTATTAGAAATTATTCAAAAGCACGCCCACCGAAAGAGGAAAACATTAGCATGAAATACCCTAGTTTGAGCACGCAAAACATACACGCCAGCCTCGGAAATGCCATGAATTTTGAATTTAGTTGATTACAATCTGTGATTTGGCATTTAGAAACACTATCGCTTAGCACAGTATCACCGAAAATCACCACTCTAATTAAATTTGTGTAAATTATCACAGTTTATTTATTTTATACTAGCTTCCGCCCGCAACCTCGTCTGCGTAATATTAGTACGTCAAGTAATATATTCTCTTTTCTTAGGTCCCATCTACGTTTATACCAAAATTCTTTACCTATTTATTTAAAATATGTATAAAATTCTTGATTCGATTCAAAGTATTAGGCGAGTACTTCAAATAAATTCACTAATTTAACTTTATTGAATTTTGATTTAACAATCATTATTTTGCAAAATGTCATTCTCAAATTTTGACATTTTCTATTAAACAATAATTATTGTTTTCAATGAATTGAAAATAAAAAGCTAGCTTTATAAATCATACCCTTTATGTTATTCTGATGTATGAGCGATATAATTGTAAAGTTTCATTGAAATCCAATCAGTAGTTTTTGCGTGAAAGAGTAACAAACATACATAAATCCATACAAACTTTCGCATTTATAATATTAGTAAGAAGTAAACAGTAAGATTAGCTCCACACAGGAGGTCTTGAGGAAAATAATTTCCCTCGAAGATTGCGAAGAAATTTTTTGACTAGAGGAAGGAGTAAACACGGATCTTGAAGAGATAACACTAGATATTTTACATCAATGGTCACACTTAATGCACATGAAGTGCACTCTCCTAAGAAAAATCAATATAACTTAACGCCCATAAGGCACCAGAAACGTGCAGCAAACATGACACCAAAACTCCAGTTTATTATGGCACTTTTACAACAGTTTTCGAGCACCATTTTTAACGAGCTCCGTTCGTTTTTATCATCCAGTCTACTCGCCGATAAAGTAAAAGTACATCAATATTGACTTGGAAGTCAAACCCAACAAAACTACTACGCTCTTGATTATAGGGTGGAAAGAAACCTACGCCACATACTGCATAGAAAATCGGGGTACAACCGATAAAAAGATTTTCTGTAACACTTATTAGTTATGTACAATATTCTTGCTTGTGTATGGTTGCATCAAACATAATTTAATTTAATCACAATTTAGTTTTTCGGATGAAGCTTAAAAGTAAAACAAAAAATATATATTAAAAAAACACTATTGTCGAATCGAATCGCGAGTCTAAGGGCGCCCGCACATTGGAAACTTTAGTCGCGGCGACGTCGACAGTTCGGAACTATTCGAAAATTCATTCATATTCAAAAAACCACGCAACCACGTGTTGGGTAATTTCAGGGTACCCAATAGGGGACAGCGGCGGATATAGAATAAAGAAGAACACTAGTAGTATGAAAAATACAAATTTGAAAGGAAACATATTAATATTCCGTTTAGCCCGAAAGATCAACCCTCTGCCTCACTTACACTCGCCAGATATCGTAGTTCTTCATCCCATTTGAATTTCGAAAATACAGTTTAAAAAATCCAATTTTACAATATATTTTCGCCATGGGTTCCAACATTTTATTTTATAATATTATTTCTCACAAGGCCTTTGAACTCACAATTTTATTATGATTGATCGAAATTTAGAAAGAAATTCATAAAATCATCTGAGAAAAAAATAAGCGAACATATTTTCTTTTGAGATATTTTAAAACATCACAATAATTGTTTTTATTTTTTACATGTTTTATATATTTTGTTCTTGCGACTTTATGTCCGGGTAAAATCTTCCCCACAGGAAAATCTAAACCCTCCCACACACTTTTCCACAAATGATAATCTAGTCAATCCATGCTTTGTAATTGTACTATTTAAGTATAATAAATACAGAACAATACAAGAACAACACGTCAACCCACCAGAGACCAAATGGGAAAATAATTCACCGACTCCAGATATTTTCATATCAGAGGGTTCGGCTCGGTAGAACTCCTAACTGGACCTATAAATCCTACTGACCCACGATATTATTTTTTTATTTAAAAAACAGTTAATTTATAAACAAGTTCTGCAATAATCATTATCCGTGACAACTGTTTCGCCTTCAGAAAGCGAATCATTTACATAACAGAACTTGTTTATGAAAACTGTTTTTGTAAATTAAATAATAATATTATTGATTCTATACAAAAATTACTACAAATTAAACTTGATACAATAAATTCTTAACAACATTTACTTCTATAAGTTTTATTAGTCCAGAATAAAGCCATTGGATTGATTTAATATCCGATCTTCTTATTATTAAGTTTTTTTCTAGAGAAAGCTATAAACCTTTTCAAAACTTCATTTTATGTGCTTTAACTTGAAAATATATTGAAAATAAATTAGTTTTCTTAACGTGATATCAGTTCTCATATCTCAACTTCTTCAAACATTCTGGACCGACTGTAGAGAAGCTCAATAAGTCTACCCTTACAATGTTATTTATGGACTTGCTCATATAAGTAGGACTCTCTCGTGGAAGTACGGTCTTATTGTTAAGCCTGTATTGAAGAGAACATTTAATATCCTTTATCCTATATTGAATATATGAGTGAACAGTAGATCCTACACGGTGAGCTGAGAATAGCCGCAACCAGTTAAACTTCCTATTAACATATGACTAGTAGTGAAAAATCCGCTCCACGGATTTTTGCTGCTAGGTCCTGCGGGCGAGTTTTCGTTCTGCTTGGCCAAGTTTAAGCGTTGGTGACTATTTATAAGGCTTCACCTATTTTCAAAACTAACAACTATCAACATAAAACTATAGAACACTTACATTTTTAAGTAGATATATAATAGTAGATATTCTTACATTAAGACCGTGAATAATTTATTTATTTAGGAAAATCAACAGATTATTTACATCTATTACAAAAAACTTAGTGATAAAAATAAAATCCAATTACAGATTTTTACATGACTGAAAATTGATATAATAATAATAATAATAAAGTTTAAAAAAACTGAGGGTCCTGTACCCATGGGCTTTAATAATTAGAGGAACACTCTTCACCCCAACAAAAATCTTCTTGTTAATGAATGAAAGCGAAAATTGTTTCTTCTCCCATATCATTTATTAGATAACAAACGCCCCTGCCATAGATTACCCCAAGTGGTTCGCTGGGATGTCCGAGTTCTTCGGGTGAGGTTTGTCTAGGTCTTAGCGGCACATGCGTTTGCTCCCCTACTGCGTGGCGAGTGGGATCGGGAGGGACTAGTTGATGGGACACATTTTATCTCTCGAACCGGACTCCAGATTCCAATCCACTCTTCATACTTTTTTCCTTAAATATAGTATTATAGATGGCGGCACTTCCATTTGCATCTGGCACGTGGAGCGAGTGTCTACAACAAACGTTAGAGTATTAATAATATAGATTGTGGAAAGGCATTATTTAAAAAATATCGTTTGTGTTATCATCAAAGGTTGTTTATGTGTAAGAGTTTTTTATAAGGCTGGACATTATGAGGAAACCTGGTCGCCGAGAAATTTGAATATAGGTATTTTACAAACGTTACTGTCACTGTCGCTCTTTCGCCCCTGAATAAAGAGCGAAAGGGACAACTGCGCCTCAGGTCAATCAATACCTAAATAAAATCATCAAATTTTTATTCCTTATTTTTCTCCTTGTTGTCCAGTTGGACCGATTTTTTTTTACACCACCGGCTGTTGAGTTTGGTCGCTTGTATTGAGAAATGCAATAAAAATTATGAATATTGATTTTTCATCCATGTTTCTGAAAGTAAAAAAATATTCTAGCGAAGGAGAGAACGCTTTAAAAATAAAAACAAACACAGATGAAAGTAATTGTACCGATATTCGAAAGTCATTTCCGCTTGTAAACCTTATTTCCGTCCGAAAGACATCTGAATTACTCGTCTCGTAAAAATGTTTTAACCTAAGCATAAAAATAAATATGGACAAAGAACATTAAATTACATGATTCCCAGTTGTTTAAATATGTTACCTGCTGAAATTAAAAACTGTGCCCAAAACACGCAATTGGTGAATTTACTGAAGACTTGGCTTACGGAAAGAATTTATTTGTGTTAGCTTTCAATGACATATTATTCAAAATACTTTAAAATTGTTATGTTTTTCATAATTTTTGTTTTATCTTTTTATAAAAATATTATATTTGTGAAAAAAGTTTAATTTTATTTTATATGTATAATTGTAAAAATGTAACTATTACATCACTATAATAAGATCTTTAATGTAAACAACCCGTTAGACAAACTACTAAAAAGTTGTTTATCGGGAATTTTTGTCTTATATTTGTAAATTGTATAAAATAAATAACTAAAAAAAATGATAATAAAATAGTTCTACTACCATGATCACTTATTACGAAAAAATTTGCTACTTTTTTAAAGACACTCAGAAAATGGTTTTGAAAAGTTGAAGTTTTGTCGGCCCACCGGGTAGGAGTATATATTATATTAGAGAAGTAAATATATTGCCGAGTAATACAGAACACGGCCTTATGCGTGAAGTTATATTGTGTAAATGTAGTCCTTCGTAGAAAACGATATTGCTTCCTCTGGATATTAAATAAAGTTACAGCCGACCGCCCTTACAACTTATAATATCCATCGATATGGAACTTCTCGTACCAATACGTGCATTTAATAAAATATATAATGCTTGTTAGAGAATTTTAGATAGATGAAAAGATGGTAGAATAGTGTAAAATAATGTTAAGTAGTAACGATTTGTGAACACCTCATTAGAATAATATGTGCTGAGGTGTTTTAGATAAAGCGTTCTTGTATTATTAGGTTCGTAGTTACTACTGTAGTCTAAGTACGTCATAATAGTATATGGATAAAGTAACAGTAGTGAATTCGATTAAGCGATTAAGACGAAAATAATAAAAAACTAAAAAAATTTGATGATAATTAATATTAGGAGATATATTAAAATATTATTAATTTACTGATTCAATAATGATATTTTTTCAAATACCTTTCTGCCCGCCACTTTGTCTGCGTAGGATTAGTACTTCGAGTAATCTATTTTCTTTTCCTAGGTCCCATCTACGTTTATACCAAAATTCTTAGCCTATTTATTTAAAATATGTATAATTTTCTTGATTCGATTCAAAGTGTTAGGCGAGTACTTCAAATAAATTCACTTGTTAAAATATTTATTTAACAATCATTGTTTTGCAAAATGTCATTCTCAAATTTTGACATTTTCTAACATTAATTATTGTTTTCAATATATTTAAAATTAATAGCTAGCATTATAAATTATAGCATATGTGTTATTCTGATGTATCAGCTATATTATTGTAAAGTTTCATTAAAATTCATTCAGTAAATTTTGCGTGAAAGAGTAACAAACAAACATACATCCATAAAAACTTTGGCGTTTATAATATTATAGTAAGATATAGCGTTATGTTGTGGTGTTATGCTATGGGTCTGCGATTATATTTCCATATAACATAACATTTTTTTTCTCTTGTAATGATTGTTATTTGTATTTATCTGAGGACAATTAATTTAGAGAAAAATCCATCAATTCTCTCTGTATCGCCTTGGTGAAAGACCTCAATTTTTCAGAATCGAAACGTATTGCTAAAATTTGCAGTAATGATACTGCCACACTCGCTTATTTATGAGCATGCTCTTCAACTATACTCTTCTGCTCATAAATAAGCATGCTTGTTTCGCATACTTATGAAGAAGCATGCTTTCGGCCAAAATGGAAGCGGGGAGAACCTTTTTGCGGGAAATATGCGGAAAATCTTGGCATTTCTTGATTGTCCAATCGTATTGTAAAATAATATTTACAATAATTGTGAGAAAGCACTATAATTTCGTTTTCCTTCGCAGCAAATTTTCAAAAAATATCTATGTTTATAGCCTAAACGAAAGAGAAAATCCGAAAACGACAAATAATAATTTAAAAAAAAACAATTCTAATTTCAATAAAATTTGGTTTCAATGTGAAGGTAAAGGAACTTTTGGGGAATTTGAACATCCATCGTGGGTTCCAAAGACATTCGACTAATAAAATAAATCACGAAAAGCAAGGTTTTTCGTCTCCATGACAGACCATTTTTGATATTTTTGCAGAGAACGCGCAAGCACAACGCTACCGTGAATTGAGATCGGATCAAAGTGAGCATTCTCATAAGCAAACCTGTTCGCGCACGCTTGGAGCACTTTCCCCTCCAACCATGAATCCTGAAGCATATCCTTGAGCATGCAAAGCATGAGCATTTTGGCATTTGGGCATGCTCAATACTAGCAACATCACTGACAAACGGTGGTTTTTAGAATCATTTAATTCTAGCGTCTTTATAAAAACAAAGTAGAGTCTTGACGATAGAGGGACACATCTGGTCATTAAAACGGTTCGGGGAAGTGGTGGGTGCCCTCGACTGACACATATACCACTATGTAGCATTTGCTCATTGATGAGCTCTGTGCTCTCATGCTACTATGAGCATGAGCATGTCTGTCCGTACCATTATAGCTGTGTATTTTCCTTTTCCATCCCTTCAGCTTTATAACATACCAACCTTGATTGCGGATGCCACAGTCGCACTGGCTTCAGGTGTTCAGAAGCAGTTATGAATCTTAAGCAGTATTCACAGTAAAGTAAGCAACCCCTGTACGCGGGTTTGACACCAGGAGGAAGCAGATGATAGCGTATTAATAAAATTGAACATAGTTTAAGGTACCTCTTTGTTTTAGATAGCAGATTCTGAATTTAAGCTCTCTAAACACCATGCTGCAAACAGCCCAGCATGCCGGGCTGTTTTCAGAATGGCTACAAATCGCAAAGGATTCGGCAGCCGGTTGTGCACACTAACGATGCAATTTATCAAACAGCCCGGCATGCTGGGCTGTTTGCAGCATGGTGTGTAGAGGCCATAAAGCATTATAAACAGAAGTTCATGAAGTTATCTATATTCTATTTTATTTTTATTTCATTGTTACTACTGTTTGTCAATATAAATATATATTATTTATTTATTTATTTTTAATTTTCAACGTCCTGATGGGCTTTAACATAATAAGTATATAATACAGGGATATATATGTAAAACAATGTTTTATTATTGTAGAAAGCAATCACTTTGTGGTTTGACATATTTAATAAAATAAAATACTTTTTTTGTTTAAAACCACGAGATTTATTAATTTATGAACCGACCGGTTTCGCTTTACTCAAGCATCTTCAGGGAACAAATTAATACTAAACGTTTAGTATTAATTTGTTCCCTGAAGATGCTTGAGTAAAGCGAAACCGGTCGGTTCATAAATTAATAAATCTCGTGGTTTTAAACAAGAAAGTATTTTATTTTATTAAAACAATGTTTAAATAAACTTATAGCAATGAATTTTATAAAAATGGTAGGTATAAAAGTAAGTAAAAAATATTATATTATAATAAAAGAGAAAAGTAAAAATAAATTGAAACCAGTTTTTATATTGCAGATGACATAAAAATAATAAAATATAGTGTAAGTTAATATTAGAAATTTACAGATAAGTAATACACGAAAAAGTTTACAATGAAGAAAAACAAAAGAGAGTAACAAGTTTTTACATTATAGATAAATAGAAATAATACAAAAATATGTGCAACAGCTCCTACATTATAAAAATTTGCTTTGACGTATCTTAACTATTAAGAACCTAATAATACAATAACGCTTTATCTAAAATATGCAAACACCTCAGCATAGATTATCCTAGTGAGGTGTTTACTAATCATCACAATCCAGCATTATTATCGTTCACGAACGAGTATAGCCGTTTCTAAGGGATCCTCGTATCTGAAAACACAATATGCCTAGTTTATTGTGGCCATAAAACTTAAAGAAGTCTTATCCCCACCTTAGATTGATGATAACACATGTTGGTTCTTTTTTAAAGCCTTATACAACAAACGCGTTGCTTCTTGTACACGGCATAACGGAAGAAACATGATTTTTTTAGTACACGTAAAATATACGGTCTATTTATCTCGCCTTTACGGGTCCCCGCTTCCTTTAGAAAGGGCCAGGTATTTTATATACCAAACGGATTATCTTATACATGCGTACCCATTTACATGACGTCACTCACCTGTTATTTATTCTGACGGAGGCTAATTCTAAAATAGGTCAGAGTGTTAGTCAAAACCGTGTCCACATTTTTGGACAGACTAACAATGTAGGGCTTGTCTATATTTTTTTTGTATGCCTTATATTCTATAATTTCTTTTTGTAAAATAAATAATCCAACACGTTATCCTCACAAGAGTCCCAACTGCTCCCGTCTGGAGCCAGTGAGACTATGGCATCCCCAATTGGGGTATGTTGTGAGGCTGAAAGAAAGTGGGAAGGGAAGGAGATGAGTAAGAGGAAGGTCGGGAAGTACCTGGCTATTCAGATCTCGTTACTAAACACGGCTAAAGCCATTTCAAGCAACGTTTCAATTCTGAATGGTGGTCTTACACCAGGGCGATACTGAGAGTATCTTCCACTGACCTTTTTTTTGTTTTTGTTATGTTTATTTAGATGTATGAACATTTTTTTCATACATCTAGTAATAAAATATGATAAAACAATTTAATAAATACAGTTTAAGAAATACAAATTAAAAAATACAATTTAAGAGATTAATTTAAGAAATACAGTTGACTACAATTTAAGAAATACAGTATAATATTTTTAATCAAATCAAATATTGTTTTTAACATATATAGCACATGTCCTACGAAAAGTGCTATATATGTCAAAAAACTATCGGCAAATATGGTAAATAGTATTTAGTATGAATTGCATTTATTTTTGTTTTTTTTTCTCTATTTTATTCCTTGGGATTGTACCATTGTAGTAGAATTTACTTATATATTTAAATAATAAGTCAATTTATACAATTTCATCGATTTTTGTATGTCAAACTTTATAAATAATATAAACTCGTTGCAATATTTTCTTCTCTTCGACTAAATCTTCTGATTTTTCTCTTAATAAAATTTTTCTTTTTCTCTTAATAACTAGTCGCCAGACTTACAAAACGAGATCAAAAGCCTCGATAGAACATTTAATATTACAAAAATAAATAAATTGTCTAAAATAGATACCAACATATTGTAAAGTATAGTTTCGATTCGGTAAGAAAATAAATTGTACCTACATGAAAATCAAATTATATTGCACCCTAGATAAAAAAAAAATTGTTGTAAAATTTTGTATTCAATTTATGCGTACTTAAGAAAAACCATTAAAGAACGATTAAAATTAAATCAACATGGATAGGTTATTGGTAGGTACCAAGCGACTCCGCTAAAAAGGTCATCGAAAAGTGAGTTTTAAGCCGCGGCATCCCGAATTTCTCCCGATTTCTTACATATTTTCCTATAATATAAGTTTAAACGTTCTTAAAAAAATATATGTTTTTCTTTAAGATAATATCTGTACATTCCTCAAGCAGAAACGGTAATTATTTGAAATTCCCTCGATAGAAATAAATTGCAAAGTATGTTCCGAAAATTATTATTTAGACGAGGGTATGCATTTAGATTTTCACCGATAAAAGTATTTTTGTTGTTTGTTTTTGGGGTGTTATGCCGTGTTGCGCTTTCTCACTATTTAGCCAACGTCTCGGACAATGTTATAGTGTCCATCATCAGGGCAGATGTAGAGGCAAACAAAAATATTATTTACACGTTTGTTTCTGTTATTTTACAAGTTAACTTAATTATTTAACTTACTTAGTTAGTTTAATTGAACCCCTACGAGATTTTCGCACTTTTCTTAAACTAGTCGTGTTTTGTAAAACGTTTTGACAATTTTTGCTTAAATATTATCGTTTTTAATATATGCGGGCTCCCTCTAATATTCATTATAACATTTTTTATTATTATTATGCTTAGCGGGTAATACGAGGCCTTAAAGGAACCAACCGTCGAAAGTTTCTGCAAGGAGGTCAATTAAGTTAAAAAACAATAAAAAATACCCATATTCGTAAAAAAATAACAATTTTTACTAATTGTTACAATATAAATTAAATTAAAACAAATCACTTTGTATATACCACTTATTTGAACAAAATTATAAACATGTTTCAAAATCAATTTTTTTTTATAGTGAACATCTCACAAGAGTTGTTTCCCAATTGGGGTATGTTGTGAGGCTGAAGGTAAGTGGGAAAGGGAAGGAAGTGGGGAAGAGGAAGGCGGGGAAGTACGTGGCTATTCAGATCTAGTCACTAAATACGGCTAAAGCCATTTCAAGCAACGTTTTAATTCAGAATGGTAGTCTTACACCAGGGCGATACTGAGAGTAAATTCCACTCTGGAACGTGCCGCAAATGTTCGTCAGGATAAAATTAAAATGAAAATTTAATTTATTAAAATGATATCACAAAGTTAATTTGCGTCTATTGAGGAAGTGACAATAAATATATTGTTTTTAAAAAAATATTTATTTTTAATTTAATGAATATCTGTTAGAGTCACTAAACAAAATATTGACATATTATATTATGTTCGAATCGGTATTTCCTATATTAGACCTTTTAAAGTTGTCTCTTCAAAGTCGCCAATACAAAGAATTAACTCAAAAGTCAACAAATACCACTCAATCAAAATACCAATAATATTGTTCTTTTGAAACTGTACTTCTCTCTCGAGGACAAACAGAAATCGGAAATATTGAAGGAAAATAACATAATTCTGATGATAAGAAAGGCTCTCAGCTTTGAATTTAGTCGTGGGCCCCTAGTAAGCGGAATTCACGTTTTAATTTATTTTATCTCTAAGTAAGTAAGTAAACACTCTTAGAAAAAAATGTGAAAATTACGTCACGTTTTTTTTTAAACAATAACACCGAAAAAAAATTCTAAGTAAAATTAAAATATGTATTTATTGTTATTGCGTTTAATTCGTATAACTCCATTTAATTTTTTTTAAAAATGAATTAAGTTTTATAATAATATTAATAAATTTAATATAAATTATAGTAACAATTGGAATATAATAATTAAAAGTTTAGGAATAATGGTATCTAACTTCGGCGAGTGGAATGTGCTAAGTCAGCGGCCATTAGCTGGCTGCCACATCAGCATCTCGAGGAGTTCAAAATTATAAACCGTCTTTTTGGCAAAGCCTGTGCTATTTTAGTAAGAGTTTTTTTTTACATTAGCTCCACACAGGAGGCCACGAGGAAAATAATTCCTCTCGGGGATGCTGTGTGGAGGGTATATTGAGGAAAGGAAGGAGATGAAGTTCTGGGAAGGAAAAGGGTATGAAGGGTGGGTAGAAATCTGGGAGTCGGTGTCTCTAGGAATAACAAACATGAAGTGATCAAAAGGTCTCCCTCAACCAGTCTCTCCCGATCCGGCCTGCTACGCAGCTGGCGGGCCGATGCATACACCGCCAAAACCTGGCCAAACCTCACCCCGATGAACCCGGGCACCCCTGCTAAGTTACCAAACATAGCAAAGTACTTAGGGTGACCTTTGGCAGAGATGTTGGTTATATAATAAATGGTTCCCGGGGCGGTGGTACCCATAATCGCCTCCCAAATTGGTGAGGTGTTTATATAGAAAATGAAGGTCAGTTAACCACAACAACGGTGCGAGTTATGATATAAAAAAATAATGATGTATGGATTCTTTAAAATATATTGTTTACTTTCGCAAAATCAGTGGAAACAGAATGTTAACAACTCTATTTACTAAAATCAGGCCTTTTGTCATAACAATGGATTTATAGACCTTAAAAAATTTTCAGCAAGCTGAAAATTAAAAAAGTGATTTATGGTACGTTCGAAAACAATAATTATTACCTAATACCAGTCTAAAAACAAATGTAAATGAAAAAATGTATATATTTGATAAAAAAAAACGTACATGATTAATTTATTTGGTTATTTATGACTTAATAGTGGCCGATGTCTGGCAAATTTTAAAATATTTCGTAATTGGATAGAGTGGCCACCGCAGTGTCGTCTGTTCCTCTCTCCCGCTTCCTCCCACCCCTCGCAATCCAACCCTCCCCCCCGAAAATCCCGGGTCTCTTGCCACCCATTTTTCAACCCATCCTAACCGCCTCCCAGAACCTCCCGAAACCTCCCAAAACCTGCCCAAACCAAAACAAAAACTCCTCGCAAATGCCTTCTGAATTGCGCCCGAATTGCCTCCTTTCCCCCCAAGCCACCCTAAACACCCAATTTCGCCCAATTCCACCCTATCCACCCTATTCCACCCCACCAATTCGAATTCCTACACTGATATTTATTCGTGTCATAATGTAGCGGTAAAAAAATAAAGGAGCGACTGAAAAATATTTTTCAATAACGTTGCTATCCGTTTTAATGGCAGTCCCCATAAGTTTTGTTGTTCATTGTTCAGTGTACAAACAAACATTGGAAAAGGAATCAGACAATTACTAGTATTATAATATTATATTTTACCAATAACGATTACTTTTTTTATTATTAACTGAAGAATGGTACATGATAATTCATACTGATCTTCCTTTAAAAGCATTTGCTTGTGGATGGGAGAAGAGTTTACATTTCATATATGTTCAATTAATACAATCACGTGTTTAACATACTCGTATATACAGTTAATACAGTAACTAAAATATATATAAACATCTATTTATTCATTAAGAAGAAAAACAAGTATAATTATTATTTGTGAAACTTTCGTGTGGAAGGTGAAGCAGTCTTCCTGTTGGTGGTTTCTTTAAAATATTTTTTGATAGAGTTCAACAGTTGCAGTTTGTTATTAATATTTCTATTACGTAAGTATTTTCACGTTTAAAGTGTACTTTAAATATTAAAAAAAAATATTATTCCTTAATTTATATCTTCGACACCTTTGTATCTCTTGAAAATTACCGGTTCCGGAAAATGTATAAAGTAGTTTGCGCAAAATGAATAAAAATTCATGCTCGAATTGCCGAACTTAATCAAAAACAAATTTCACAATAGGCCTCATTGTGTGGGCTTTCAATTGATTTCAAATTCAAAGTGCAAATATTACATAATAATCATCAAATTTGATCATGTGTGTCTAGACCAATAATATTAAAGCATTTTTTATTTTTGGTATCCAAATGAGCAAACTTATCATTGATTTATAAAATAGATTTATTGCTTTAAATCCATTAGTGGCTAGCGGATTAAAATATTTGCTCGCCACTTTTAGATATGTTTAAGCTAAGTGCGAATACTAGAGACCATAAAAATACTCAATTATGGTTGAAAAGGAATCAGGAGTTTGAGAATAACTCACTTAACGACTAACGACCTTCAGCCTTATTAAAACAATGCAGTAATTGAGGAAACTTTAAAAGGGTTGTAATGTTTTAAGACTCCCTCAGAGGTGAGAAAGGAGACTTTTTTAATAATACACTTTGTTTTTTAGCGAACAAGTATAAATTTTTTATTGACACCGAAATAATACAACCCAAGGAATTTAATTTCCCCCCAACGGAACGATATATGTTTCTTTCTGGGTAGTTTGATGCAGAAGAGACTAATAATTAATTTTACAAAGAATATATTAACTTCAGTTCTGTTGAGAGGGGTAAAACTTACTGGCCTGCCATTTATCTTAATAATCATAAAACTATTTATTCTAAATCGTATGCTAAGTTCTAACCTAGATCCAAACCAAATTTCACTTTTGTGCATAGGTAATAAAAATAAAATCAATTAGTTTTTTATCATGGGTACCAATCTAGAAATAATATAAATGTATCATCTGTAAGTGGACAAACCGCAGTTTGATAATGCCTTCAGTAGGCGAAACAGCTGTCACGCATAATAATAACTTTATAACAGAATTAGTTTGTAGAAAAAATATTTTTATAAATTAAATAAATAAATATTTAAAATAAATAAAATTTATACTGGAGTTCCACAAATTAAACTTGATATTGATAAATAAGTAATATTTAATGACTGAAAAAAATATCAGCGACTGTCAATCGATAATTTGAAACAGAAAAATCAGAAAAGGTCCTGAAGACCTTATCTTTTTATGATTTTTCAGTGCCAATTTTTCGATTAAGAGCCGCTAATATTGTCTTCGGTGATTCATCGAAATAATAAAACATCTTACGTGCGTTAGTCAGTTAGCTTTGTTTTAACAACTATGACTTGAAATAATTTTATTACCATTTAAAAAAAAAAAAAATTTCATAAAAATGTTTAGTTTCCCAATCTAAAGTTCTATTTGCCAGTAACCTATGAAGTAAAAATAATACAACAGTTACTGTATTATTGAGCACACTGACTATATCTGTGTTAAGCACATTAGCATCCCTTCTGTCCCAACATCTCACAAGTCAGTTGCTATTTTAAAGGGAGATCTGTTGCAGAGAGATATCTCCTTCTATTATGGTTTGAGATAATTATAGGAAGAGGATAACATTCATATTTCCTCTGACGTATCGACGTATCAACGTATCGACATATTGTGGGTATAGACGCATCGCCCCCGTAACCTATGGTTGGAAGTGATTAAGTGGGGGAGAGGAAAGGCACACGCTAGAACTGATTTAATTCAATATGAGATAATACAATCATAGATTTAAGCTAATGAAGGATACAGTTGAGCCAATGATCACTTCATATAGATACCTGATGTTATGTTACTAGGTATTTCCAGAAATTAAGTGTACTATGACTACAAGGGGCTGTGATTTTTTGTTTTTCGAGGGTTAGCAATACTGAGTGGTAGAGAGAAATCTTCTGATAAAAACGAGTATCGCAGGACTACGGTAGTAAGTAAACCCACGTTGTAGTGTCCAGTTGCGTGAAAGATATCGGAAAGAAATCCCGGCAAGTGCGAGCGATAAAATTTTCAAACAACAAGCAGTAGAGAGAGGTTCTGAAGTGGGGGAAGGAGCTAGCGGGAGAGTTCTTCGAGGAGGGCATAAAGAAGCTTGTGCCACGGCTCACCACATGCATTTAATGGGATGGCGATTATGCGAAAAAATAGTCAACAAGTGTATCAAAAATATCCTGTAATTTTGTTTTTCAAATACATTTTTTAAAACAATTAAAAAAAAATTCTACCTACACTTGCTTTCTGAACAATAAAATTCTGTATCTCGACTATCATTAAGGAAGGTACACTAAGTACAATGTTTATAAAATGATTCGATTATTTAACTTGGTTTAACCACCCGGCTTTAATTTGATTCCATCGTACGTTAAATATATTTTCCCTAATTTATTACTATGAACAACCAACAAGAAAGAAAAAGCCAAAATAATCATATTATCAATTCTGAATATTGAATATTCGGTAAATATGGAAAAAATGCTCCAGTGATCATGACCATTAACCCTTAAGTACCGACTTGTGGTCTGACAGACACCTGGACCATTGGAAAAGTCTAGTTACCTGCGTTAGGGTAGTAATAATAATCTAATTACCTACGGTAATAGTCTGTTTTTATACAAAGCAGCAGAAGGACTGAGAGATGAGCAATCATGAAGTTTCCACGACTCCTTTTTTTCTACTTTGTCGTGGTCAAAGCTATTATGTTAGATCTAATCAACCTCTAAGTACCAAAGTGCCGATTTAGTTACATTAGTACCGACGTGAGGTCTGCTAGACCACCATAGTTTTAATATAATATAATCTGTATTTGATAAGAATTCATTTCAACATCTTCTACACAAAAATAATCATAAGTTAAAATTAAGTTTGAATACAAAATACTTAACTCTGTGTAAAATCTCTTGCTAAAACTTTATGTTGGTTTGGTTTTGTCCGACCGTAGTATCCGAGCTTTCTGTCCGATCACAGATCGCCAATTGCCAATGCTCGAGGGGTTGCGATCTCCGCTGCGGCGATACAGACTTCGAGATTAAGGTTAAATTGCTTGCGAATACTTGATGCGGCTGCTAAATAAGCTTTTGCTATCGAAGTCGTTTCGGGCGGCCTCGGTTCAGCCAGCAGGTGCAGCTTTTCTACCGGTGGACCTATTTCAGGATAAGGGCGCCGATAAAATAGGGATCATTGGGAGTTATTGGGGAAATCACACATAGTTTGCTTTTAGACTTGTAAGTGTGTAGTATGTAAGTCTGGGGCGTGTAAATAACCCCAAACTTGGTTGGCTTTATACCCTTAAAAACAATTGATTAATAAATTTACTCGCGGACAAAAATATATCACAAAATGGCAATCAGCAATGGTCTAAATGTACAATATTGTTCAAACAAGACAATAACCTTATAGAGCAATCATCTGCTGCCTAGCCAGTTTTTAAGAGGGTATTACCAGAGAATACCGGAAATTAGTCATTTTCAAATCAAATTCTAGACGTATTTACTCCTTTTTACAAAAAAACATAAATTCATTTTGAAAGATTAATATTTTATCTGGTACACGCAGTTTTAAAATTTTGAAAAACTAAGTGTATTTTTAATATACTAAGGTTATACCGTTGGTCGTTGGCAGATTTGTTCAATTTTCAAACGATACATTCTATTAAACAACAGAAATTTCAAATCATATAATCATACAAGAAAATAAATCAATACATAATCTAGTCAACACAGTTTTTAAAATTTAAATTTTAGTTAAATTAATACCATTAAAAAATAAATCCGAGAACGTGTTTTGTGACAAAAATACCCCAGTTTTTCTATTTATTTAAGGTCTTAAAAACTAAAATATTTCAATTTTTTTTTCACACTCATTTTGTTTAGACATTATTGAAAAATTATGAATACTTATGATCAAATAATACTTACAAGAAGTACACGATATTTAATAATTAAATTTATCATCGTTTTGAGCATTTTTATTGCTTACTTGAATGTATGTATATATGAAAGTAAGTTTTTAATGAAATAAATCGATATTATTTTTTTCAGTTGAAAAATTTGATACGGGGAATAATCGATCTTTCTCATTGGAACCTCCCTGTAAAGTTGCAAGCATTTTAAAACTTTTATTTTCAGCCGCTGGGCGCTAGTCAATCACTCTTAAATGGTTTCCTCACGTTATCATCACCACGCACAATAAAAAAAAATATTTTTAATAGAAAACCAGTTCTCGATACAAGGTGATCCGACACGACCAAAATTCATAATCATTGCAGGTTTGAGTTTTGATCATTTGCAGATTTGAGTTTTTCGTGTCTTAATAACATTATTTGAATAATTCATATTTCTATTCAAAAAAACACTTGAACGCCATCTGTAGCCCATTTACAACCAACTGGCACAATATATTTTAATGTCCATTCACGAGCTTTGGGTGCAATACTCCCAAAAGAAAAAAAAATAACGCCATTTAGAAAATATATAATTCCGGAGATTTTACAACATACAAATAACACAATGTAGAAATAAAATAAAATCTCTATGCCATGCGTCGATCAGTCAAACTATTAGTTTCAATTAAGTAATAGCCAACATGCATTGAGATTTGCACACCAAATCCCAAATACTGTCATATTATGTTGTCGAAATTTTAAAACCTTTTTTGCTGAATATGGTGCGTAATTTGAATGGATCTGGACAAAAAACACCGTTATTACAATGGGTAGTGCTGTTTTCGTAAGGGCTTAATTGTGAACTTATTAAGGTCAGTAACTAAGATGGTTCCAAATTTCAAGCCCAGAAGTCACAGAGAGATGTAGCTTGTGCCTTAATTTTTTTTTATACAAGATGTGAGAAGGAGCGGACGATCTACTGTAGGTCTGAAACTACCATAATGTGCTTTTTAACCAACCATCACGTCAAATTCTAAAAGAGTTACAATTATTATAAGCAATAATTATTAGCCTGAAACACTCATCTATATTGAAAAAAAGACACATGTCGCCGACGGGACTCTAACCCGCACCCCTTTGATGGCCCCTCAAGAGCTCTACCATTAAGCTACGGGGCCTTATCTCTTACCCGCCAAATGATTCAATAAAAACCTAGTGTTTCATTCAACAATTACCGGTTATTACATTTTTTCCCCTGCAAACAACCAACTCTATTTTTATATGAGAAAGGCATGTAAGTGCTAACGCTCCCACTAGATGGCGTCGAGACATATTATGAGAGTTGATCAATGGGATACATAAGATCATTCCTTTATCTACTGATACGCAAACCTTGTTTTTTTTTACATTCTTGCATCTACCGTTCCATCATTGCTACTCTCGACATGTCCCTAATTGACTTGACCATTCCATGTCTTCCTACATCACACTCCTTACTTAGTATTTTGACTTTTATTTTTTCGTCAAATAACAAACCTTAATTGTATTATTCCCAGATTTACCAGAACAAAAGAGATTTCTTTATGGAAATAAAAAATCTCAAAATTTGTATTAATACCCTTTATAGGGCAAGATTGTGGAATTTCATGAACAAGTGGCAAGTATACTGACCGCAACATATAAGGGCGTAATAAAAACATGGAGGATACAATGATACGCTAAAGCATATGAAAACCCAATCACTAAAGCCATGTATTCACAGAGAAACAATGTTTCGAATAAAGAGTTTCTAAAACCTCACGCAGATGTTTGATAAAATAATATTTCGGAGATCTTGCCGATATCAGTTACTTAACAGAAATTTTAGAACAACATATACTTTCCATTTAGATTTTTGGGAAACAGGCGTCCACAGTCAGCAAAGTTTGTTATGAAACTCATTTGTTTCTGTGTTCTCCATCGCCAGCGGCTGCACAGAAACATAGTCGGAAACACGTAATGTTTACCGCAACAGATTGAACTGTTTCAGAAACATGTATCTGAAACAGTATTTGTAAACAATTGTTTCTTGGTGAAAACATGTTGATACATTTAAAAAAACAACTCGAATGTTCTATAATATTAGTACTTATTAAACCAATGTAAATTCACGCCCACATTTAAGTTTGTAAGATTCAATGGGTGGTTTTACGTTACATTAGCACATTCGCCCGATCGAACCGTATACTTACGCAATCCTCATCGTACATAGTATCATATTCCAGGAATTCATTGGTTCTTCCCCTTCGAGAAATGTTCTAGCAGTTGTGAAACCTCCAAAGGTTTGGTATTATTTTATGCATCGGAAAAATGTGTTATCCGTTGGATAATATATTCTACGCTAGAATGTTTTATCAATGCCATGATTTAGAGAAAGGAAGTCTATTATATATTAAAGTTGGCGATATTTTTAACTTATTGCAACTATTTTGACATTATAAAAAATCTATAAACAAACTAAGCTAAATAGGCATTAGATTAAGAGAATTATGCAACAAAATAAACAATCATGAACACGTTTTTGAGCTCTTAAAATAGTATAAGTATGTTATATATTCTGAAGGTAATCTTTATGCCAAGTTGAAAAAGTAATAAATTATTTGAAATTCCTTAAAAAACATTTCAACATCATAACGTGTGTATTTAAATGCTACTTAACACATCAGTCGATATAAGATAAAGATAAAATACGTAGGGTACCTCATCACAACAATAATTTAGTTGTGTACTTTAGCATGCCAAAGTTTAACATAATATTTTTACTACTTTCTAGAAATCACAAAAATTTTACAGGAATAGGATATTTCCAGGTTTTTTTTATCGCATAAAAAAATAAGCAAAATATTACGATGATTACGTCATTTTTATTTTATTTTTATGTTGACGAATAAATTTTCTAAGTTTCCCATTTTTGACATAGCGCCAAAACGATATTTTAGGGCGGGGCTATCGTGTGACGTCATGATCGTTGTCCGGCTTAGATATTTCTGACAGTAGTAGGTACTTTGTTGTGTGTTGACGTGCGTATTCATTCGGTGCTCTTGCCAACCACGGGCCGTTTTGGTTTTGTCAGTTTTAGATGGTTTTGAAAATCAATACATTTGAATAAAAACATAAAAAAACAATGTTAGTAGGATGATCAAAATCAGAAAATTGATCTTTAAATATTCCATACATTTTCAACAGAATCCCTCGTTTGTGAAAATACCCTATGTGTGCATTATTCATATTCTAGGGCATTTTTTAAAAGCGAGCAGTAAAACAAATCAAATTACTATTGTTATCGAACAAATATATGGGCGAATATGTTTTGGTTTTCGGCATTGATCTCAAAAATTTTATACATGAACTTGTAGGAACTATTAGTAATTCTATTTTTAAATGCTGGCAATGTTTATTGATCCGCACATTTTCAATGACATAGCGGTTTATTCTGTTTATTGATACAGATGTCGCTTGCAAATAACTTCGTGGTTTCTACATTATTCTAACCTCCGTATTTTAAGTCTTGCCTGAAAACATCACGTTTGTGATTCTATTTTAACTATTTTACCTCTTTATTTTAATCATCCTACTATAACTTCAATCGCGTTAAACAAAAAATAAGAAAAATCCATGGTATTGTTAAATTAAAATTCAGCAAAGTATTATTTAATCAAGTGGTAAGACAGATACGTTTTTAGATTTTCACGGCCAAAAGCATTTTCGTTGTTTGTTTGAGGTGTAATGCCGTGTTGCGCTACCTCCTTCTTTAGCCGATGTTTCGGACAGCGTTGCAGTGTCCATCATCATGGCAGATCTGGCAGATCCGACGATCTGTCGTCATACATCGCACATCGTCGGATCTGCCGGATCTGCCCTGATGATGGACACTGCAACGCTGTCCGAAATGTCGGCTAAAGAAGGAGGTAGCGCAACACGGCATAACACCCCAAAAACAAACAACGAAAAAGTGGTAAGACACTTTACTGACAGGTTATTTGGATACTTACGGGATGTCGTTTGCAGGGTGAAGACTTCCTTCCAAAAGATGTCCAAACTTGTAATGTAGATACATGCCTGTAAGCGAAACACAATGATTACAGTGATCTGTAAAATATGTGTGGAAAGTGCATGATTAGTTTCTCTCTTTGTTATTAGACTCCTGCCTTATTTTTAACAGTAAAATTACGTTGTTTGATACTCTGTTTGAATAAGATCCTACGAACATTACATTAGCGCAGCCGGTAGGATTATTAGAACATCACAAAACTCCGATAAGAAATGCTGCAAAAACAATATAAAATATATAAACCGTCTTAATTCCAAATATTAATGAATGCAAAATATCTATAAAAAATGTATATTTTTAATGTGACCGTATTCTTGGGAATTAGTTAAGTGACATCTCATATCTATTTATCCGAATAAATTATGTATGTAATTTTTCTCAGCCCCCCATATATTATTTTTATACAGACCATTTTGTGTCATCAATTCGAGTTTCTCATGCAACAAAAACTTTATTATTCAGCATCCGAAAAAACGCCGGTTATTAATCTTGTCATATTTATCTGAGGCAATACAAAGCGGGTAAAGAAACGGTCACTCGATATGATAGAGAAAGCCCGAAAAATATAATATTATTTGAGCGCTATATTTTCTAGAGTGATTTAATGAATCAGGGACGACCGATATACCGGCTGCACCCCCACCGCTACTACCCCCGGGCTCCCCAGGGAAATTAAACGTACCGGGTAGAAGCCGCGCAGCCTCTCTCGCGGAGAATGTATTTTTAACCATGAGACATATTATTAATTATTAATGCGGTGTTAATATTCAAATGCTTTACCCAATTAGAAGGCCGAGACTCTTGTCTCCGGAGAGATGATTTTTGGACCAATTTTGTGGGGAAGAAAAACATTTTGCAATTTAGTTAAAATTTAACAAAATAAATAACATTGAAATTTCTTCATTTGCGACCTATATTTTGGTTTAAGTTAAGTGTTTAATATTTCTATTTGTGAGAAGTGACAGAAACAACGATTAACCTAAAAGTTTTTTTAAATTTTTTTTTATATATTTAACATAAAGATATATAGGTATTGTATATGAGTAATATAGAAGATTCAAATAACACGTTTTTTAATAGTTCTGATAAACATTATAAAAAAAATTCTTTGAAGCAGTCTTTTTTTTTTGTAAGAAAGACAAACTTTCCCGGGTTACGAATAAACAACAACATTTGAAAATCTCCTACTACCACCACACTGAGCGGAAGATGTTGCTTGTGTTGTGATGGAGGACTTAGCCAGTCGAGGAATCGGAATGGGAACGCCTGGGTGGGACCCAAACGCGATGCCCAGTCAACCACTGACCGGTCGAAGTGAACCTGAAGTCAGAAGAAGTGTCTTAGTAACTAGCTTATAATAATTATGGGTTAGTAAATAAGTTAATAAAAATAACTTTTTCTTCTTATGTTTTAATTTTTTTCAGAAGCAATCAGTAATATAACAAAAATAACAACAGTTTGAAAATTCATTTGGAAAGCAAACCAAACGTAGAATGTAACAGTTTTTAATAACCTTTTCATGGTTTTTCATCGAATTTTTAAATTTCTTGTGATGAAAAACACAAATGGTGAAAAATAAATTAAAAACTATATCATGTAACCCGTTGTTCACTGAATTGGGTGTTTTTAAAATACAGTAACTAATGAATTATTCAGAACCTATACCAGTTACTTTTACATCGTTTACGTTGTCTGCTTGTTCTGGTTTTATATTGAAACTTTTTGACATAAGAATAGGCTTTGCAGGGGGAATGGTTATAGAAGGGTGACACGAGGGGGGAGGTCAAATAGCGGGGAGGTTCCTTACAAAGCTTTTATAATACACGACAAGACTTTATGTTCATGCTTACTGTGACAAATATGTGACCGCCCACGTAAATGTTTGCAAGATTTTATGTCGGTATTTTTTTTAAATTCACTCGGTTTGATCCTTCAGTGAAAAGAGATTTTTTAAAGGATTTTATTTTAAGGCACGCAAACGAGTATTTAAAATAAATCTTTGTTTTTGATAAAAAAGAATGGCTTTTTATTTTCATGCATGTTTGAAATTCCGTCCCAAGCGGTTGTGAAAGACGTTCATGCGAGGTTTTCGTAAAGTTTTACTTTTTAGAATTCATTTCATAGAATTATTTCTACGCCGATAACTTTGAGTTTCGTAACAACATTCTACAACAAGTGGGTATTTAAAAAATATTTATTTTCTCTGGTATGAAATATAATAAATTTTGAGCTTTTATAGCTGGGTTACTTTTTTCTGACAGCAGCAGAAAAACATACATAAAATACATATATCGGAGGGTTTCGTTAAAGTTGTACTTTTATATTCTTCATTCCAAAAAGTTATTTCTACGTCGATTTAGCTAAATAATATTCTAAAACATTGTATCTATGTAATAATTTTTTTAATTTCTACAACAGTGTTGCTTTTCTCTGACATATATTTTATAATAGTGTTTAGTTTTCATGTTTTAATGTTTTCCTTCCTAATATTTGTAATTGCTAGAACAAGAGGAGAAAATACCACAACCGTGTATCTTAGCACATATTATTCGCTTTCCAATTAATACATCGCCTCATGTTAAATCTTATGTTATTCCGAATATAATTGGCTTAATAATTTCATATTTTCCTGGAGCCTCCGAAACCGTATTTTTTATAATGCTATCTATCTAAAACCGTGAAAATTTCAATTGACATTGCAAGAAAATTAAAAATAACAAATATATTTAAAGAGACCGCTGAATATTTCCCAAATAAAATACATTTTAAATTCTACGAAACCCGTTTCTTGTCTATAAAGTATTCATCTGCCCTTAGCGACGATCAATAAGTTCTTCACAGATAAAGAAAGTTAAGACCATTTATTTCTCCCTAAAATTATGTTACAGACATATTTCTTGATTTATTTTGGTGTTTTCATAATTATTAGAAACATTGCAATATTTTAGACGATTTATGCATCAACAAGCGTACACGAAACGTTTATCATGGAAAATAAAATAAATTATAAATAATATATTATCAGAAGTCATTGACTCCTAGATATCTGAATAATAATATAAAATACGGACAGAAGAGTCCTTACCATAATGCACTGATCATTATGGGAAGAATGTACGAGTATTTCTCTAATGAGGAAAATGCTTAACAAAGAATTTTAATTGGTGTACCACACTTCTACTACAACTACTGGTTTTGTATTTGATTTAGGAGTGAAGGAGGAAGAGTTGAACCCTCAATTTTATACTTCGTATTGAAAACGTTATGTGGCCATTTCTGAAACAGCTGTTATTATATTTGGTAACGAACTCTGTACTTTTGGGTACTTTATACCAACATTTCCCCTTTCTTCTTATTATTGCTTCGTGATTTCCTTTCTAATTTATGTATTTACTCTTATTTACTCTTATTTATTCTTGTTTACTGTTTTTTTCGCCCATGGGGCTCTTACATTTGGTACACAATGGTTACTTTTTTTACACAAAGGTTAGTAAGAAATAATAGTTATTGAAAACAATATAAATCTGACACAAAAAAATTAGAAAATCATTTCGATTTTTCCATGATTTGCAGTTGATTTTTCTAAGGATCTCAAAAACCATCTTGTAGCTACGGACATTGGGCATAGATTGACATTTATAACTCAATTTCGTAATTTATGGAGAGTGGCGTTTTTAAGGAATATCTAAATAAATAAATAATACGTCGACATGAAAGAAATGTTTAATTAGATTTTAAAACGTAAAAATTGTTATACATTTACAAATATTGCAACATAATAATTTTATGTAAATGGTGACATTGAAATAAATCTGCATGCCTAGTGAGTCGAGTAAGTACTCATAAATTGATTACACACAAGAGTTCGCAATAGTCGAGCTTCGAATTTATAACTCAAAAAAGGAAACATAGTCCACTTATCCTTATTAAACATAATTCCCTAATAACAACGTGGGTTGTTTATTACCCCTCCCTCATTTAATGCGTCCCTTGCAATCACTTTTAATGGGATTATAAAAATATGAGTTTTCGAGTGACAATATGGAATTTTTGAATGTCACCAAATGAAAACAACTTGACTAGTTATGCTCTTTGAACAGCTCGGCTGTGGACACAAGTAGGTATTCTTGTCATTGTAATTTCAATCAGTTATGATTTGTGCGGTTATGAATACGGATATTATTGAGGCAAAGAGTGTGTGCCAAGACCGAGTTGTTTGGCGGTCCGTCCTCTCTGCCTACCCTTGCTGATGGGTAATGGCGTGATGGTTGCTTAATTAGTTAGTTAGTTAGTTGCACCATACCAGGACCAGCAAAAGAGCCAAAGTGACATAGTTGCCTTAGTATCCCAAAAGGCAAATTATATGAATGAATGAAGTATTAATTTTAAATGTTGTGTGTATCCATATAATATCGCTGTAAGGCGCCCTCTACAGTTGTTTTATCCAAGCAACGGAGGAAATTAAAAGCCTACCTACACGGAGATAAATTTTCATTTCAGGACCTGGTGACGTTTTTTCATTGTTGTCGTTCTTTTATTCTGCTTTGTGTTTTTATGCAGACATGGATTTTTTTCCAAATACGTACGAAACTTTTGGTAAAAAAACAATTCCTGTAAATAAATTCCCCAGCGTAAACCTTTCTACATATTTTTTCTTCTCGAGGTAACGATTCTAAAATGAGGGTTTGTTTTATTTCGTGAGAGGTTAATAATAATTAATTTCTTCTACCTTTCAAGGGGTTGATAAACTGCCGACTTGGGTAACTTGATTGAAAACAAATAAATAAATATTGACTCTAAAATACTCAAATATGAAATGTTTATTTTTATTTTTATTAGGTTATATAAAATTCTTTTAAAATAAGGAGCTTATATGTTGATTTAGTGGTGTTTTTTCGGGAACACACGTATGGCCAGAGAGTTCGAGGCACACATTTATACTATTCTATAACATCTGCAAGCATTCTGTCTCACTCGCACTCGTCCTCTTTTATATTAAATCAACATCAAAATTTTGATTTTGTGTTATGAGCTCTGATGTAATAATTTTTCTGTCTTGAATTTCAAGATTATTTGACTATTTTTTGTTAAATTTGTGAATCTGTTAAATACAGGACTTGCGGTTTCGCTTTAATCTTGTAAGCAATCTTTCGACGATATCGTTCACCGAAATAGTAACTATGCAAATTTATAGAAAGGACTACACATATTTATTAAACAAATGAACCAAAAAAAACATTTCTTCACGCTTAGAGAAAGCTGAAAAATCTAAGGCAAGCGTTGACGATCTACAAAATAATACCCTTAAATATATAATTGCCTTACATTTTCCCATTTTTTGTCCGAGACCATTCCCCTTTATTAAATTGCTGGTATGTCTCTTGTCACACGTGCAACTTAGGTACTACAACAGTTGTCACAGTATTTTGCTCCGTTAAGTTCCTTGAATATCCTTGAGCCAGCGAGTAAACTTTTCTCCTACATTATTGATAAGGTCTGCGCCAGAAGCAGCATTGTAGGGATAGTCTCACCATCTAGCGCTTATGTGTGAAGACTAAACATATACTAAACTAAAACAATGAATAAATATAGACTTCGAATATGACAGCGTTCATATTATCAAGCGGCAGCCATTTTGTCCGCCATCTTTGGTGCCCGGCGCGTCATTGGCAATTAATATGAATTATTCGAAGTGGCTAAATGCTATCCAGTATTTCGTTATGTCAAGAACGAGAATGGCCCAAGTGATTCTGACCGTGTTCTTCATACAATTTCTTTATACATAAGGGACAAAATCGCTTAAAAATTCCGGACCCGCGGACAAGAGGTTTGGAAGTAAACTTTCACAAAATGTACTATATTTTTAATGAAATCTAAATGTATATCCAGGACGTCCACATCGCTATAATTTGTATCCATTCCTTTGACAGTAACAGGAACACAGACAGTAAATATTTATCTTTAAATATTATATCTAAATAGGCGTAGGCAAAGAGGATGGATCGCCCAATAACTCGGTCTTGGCACACACTACTATCCTCTTTTGTACACTATCTCAAACATACTCTTCTGTTACTATTCTCACTTAATGATGCCAAGAGAGTCCTCGAGTTATTTTATCATTCACCTTTCTATTCTACCATTAGTCTGTTCTAAGCTACGTAAGCGTCCAGTGTATTAAATATGTTTAAATACTATCACGCAACACGCGAAAATTGAATTCTCTGCAAAATGTCGATTGATGGTGACTTTTCAAACGTTTTTTCGAACTATATGTTTCACTAAGTCTCAAATAAAAATTGCTCTGTAAGAAAGAATCAGTTATTTCATATTAGGGATGTACAAGAATAGACAAATTATCATGGAAAGGAAATTGTATTAAGTACGAACGAATGAGCCGAAATGTTACGTAGAATACGTAATTTTCATTCTTGGAATAGGCATCTAAAAGTAAAACCAAATATATTATTAGAGATAACTAACTTGAGAGAGTCGAATTGTAACGGAGATAAATTGTATGTAACGGTAAGTAACACGGAAACGTGTTTTCACGAAAAGCAAGTAATGAGTCGAAGAATCGAATTTTCAAGAACATGTTAATTTTGTGGAAATGATACTACAATACTTCCACCTGAAACTAGAATCAAAGTTTCGGTCAAAGTCACATTATCCACAATTAGAGCAGAAAATATACCTGCATGATATTCTAGAGATTGATTACGGCACTTACCTGAGCCATGTCTCTAATAAAGCGTCACGGATTGTAAATAATAACACACTCTTATTACTACTAGTTATTTATTTGAATAACACGTGATTATTTAAGAACACAAGTTTCCGCGCCAAATTTCACACTATTTCACAGAAGGAAAATAAAATAGCGCAGCTAAGTCTAAGCGCCTCCGCCCACTGAGGCAACTGAAAACCAACTAAAACCGGCTGTTTTCTCTGTCTTGATTGGTCAAAAAGCTTGTTTAACCATAGACGAAGAACAATCAGCTGACAGCTGGCAACTAGCAACGGCCGCCCAGGGCAATCAGCAGTGACAGCCGCAAGTCACCGCTTGGGTTACCATTGACAACGGGGTTTTGTGTGATTGTGAAGTGCGCGGGCCATCACATTGTCATACAAAGACAGTTGAGAGTTTTCAGATGCCTCAGTGGGCGGAGGCGCTAAGATCGCCGAAGTTGGAATGAATTGACGCTATTTATCAGTTATTTCTGCGCCGGTCGGTGTGGCCAGTGTGGGAATGTTTACACACTCAAAAAATACAAATAACGTAGTTCCTACAATATCTAATAGCCTTTTTACAATAGCTCTACACAGGCAGAACAGGGGAAAAAATGCCTCAGGACGTGTGTCATATTAGGGGATTCTTTATGAAGGGTCTTTTTAGGAAAAGGGAGGAGCGGAAGTTCTGCGAATGAAAAAGGTGTGAGGGGTGGGTCAGAATCTAGGGGTCAATGTGTCCAGAACTGACGGACGTAAGAATCCATACCTCCTTCTGCGGTGCAAGGCGGAGGTCAAAAGGTCTCCCTCAACCAGTCTCTCCCGTAGGTGAAAAAGAAAGAGCTGGTTAAAAACATTTGTTTTTTTTTCACAGCTTTTCAAACCAGTTTTTTTTCCAAGGTTTGTTTTCCAAGATTTTTTTAGGCGTAATATTAAATTAAGATTTATATTAAAAAATATGTTATAAATTATTTCTTGAAACTTCGCAAAATCACTTTGTGGCGTCATTTTTAATTAAATGAAACAAATAACTTTGTATCAACCACTATTTTATATGTCATTACTACCTTGACGAAGAAACCATCGGTTTCGAAACATGTAAGTAATTGTGATTATGTAATAGTGGTTGATACAAAGTTATTTGTTTCAGTTAAATACTATAAATTAACCAAGTAAAATTATTAATTATTAAAATTATTATTGTTACCTGATTCAATAATCATTCCATCCACGCCATCAATCATAATAACCACCTCATACATTCAAACATCGCTTAGCTTCAAATTATACAATTATTCTCAACCTGAGCTTTAGAGGGTCCACGTGGCGTGCGAGCGAGAGAAACCATATGAATCCTCCCCTAAAAGAGGGGGATGAAACGATACCACACCCCTCTGTTAAGGGAGGCTGTACTCTGAGCGACCTACATCGACCGCCCAGCCGAATATTTCGTACGTATTTTGCAGTAACAGAAGCGAGGTTTGAGCTTATCTTCATCTATTATTGTGGATGATTTATGTTTAATATTATAATGAAAAATCTTATATCTGTATTAAATTCAATAATTAATAATTGGGTTTGTAGTTGATGCTTGCGATGTATTTTCTGAAATTATTTATTATATTTGAAGCAAGGTCATTATTTCATGAACCTGTTTAAAGCATTACGAAAACTACGGAAATAAAAAATTTGATCTGCATAAAATTGTTTCATATTCAGTTTTCCCTTGATATCTTCCGATTTCCATGGAAATATCGTGCTAAACAGTATAAAATGTATTCATAATGTATAAACAACCATTGTGTTAGATATTATCGTACCTAATCAATAAAAAATAACAATTTTTACCAACATAAAGTCTATCCTAACCTAGCATTTCAAACGACCATAAAAAATTATTACTTCATTTATTTTTCTCAACTGTTGTTACTTTCTAACCTTCTTCTTCCTCAACCCACCTTTAATTAATTTCCTACTCCCTCCAACCTCACAACTTATCCAATTATATTACCAATCCGTCTTAAACAGCAATTCTTCAAATGTTTCAGATACGACATTAAGGATGGATTTTTTCAAAAAATTTGAACTATGTATCAAATATTTAAAGTTAATTTCCACTTTCTGTGAGAGTTCTATTCAAGTTATATGATGATTATTTAAATTTTATGAAGCAACTGACTTATAATGATATAATAACAGAACTTTCACAGAACGTGATAATTAACTTAAAATATTGGATAAATTATTCATTTTTTTCAACAACTCTTCCTACGGTTTAGCATCATAGATTTATTTCAAATACACAAACAAAAACCTTTTATTTCCACATGTTACTACTAAAACCCAACTATTGATAAAAGACTTCAATATTCAAATAAATAAAGCTTTTAACTGTAGGATTTAAAAACATAACTGTAGAAATCCAGCCCACAGCTTCAGTTGGTGAAATTCAGATCCAAAATTGGTCCGGATCATGATTTCAGCTAGCTACGTAGACTTTGACAAAAAAGTCTCAAACATGAACAGTAAAGCACGTGCTCCGGTAAGTAAAATATTAGAATATATTGCGAGCAAAATTGTTGATGAATAAAACTTTTTTATGATGAACTTCAAAAACACGCGTTTTGAAAATCAAAAAACACTTCACAACATCCGCGATACAAAATAATTATTATGTCTCTGGCGATTTCTTTTGAAAATCACCTTTCGGACGCAGACGGTAAGAAAAGCTCTTGAACTAAGCTCAGCCTGAATCTGAATGATTTCTCCTTGGAAACGGTTTAAAATTCTTTCAGCAATATTATAAAACAGACTTTCTGAAAACCGTTTCGTTTATTCCATGTTCAAAGTATAATTTACAGAAGCTTTAATCAGAAATTGAAAAATCGTCACAGTCACCTTTGACCTGAGATTTTAACTGGTTTTCTTATAATTGGTATTTCAATCAAGCTTTGTATTTCCCTATTTGATCAATAAATTTCATTTTCAATACATTCGAGAACAAACCATTATATTAAAATAATATTTAAAAATTATCACCGTTCTTACTCATTTTCTTTGAAGCGGAATAGTTTCAACGTGTTATAACTGGCATAAATATTTAGGGTGATAAGTATTAGCGTGAGTTGGTATCTATGTAAATGACAACTAATGACATTTCTCTCGAAATCTCAATATCTATTTTCACGATGGCTCAGAACCACGAATAAACTGTTTCTTCTTCGATTTTATGGTTTAAAGTTGTTTTAATGTGAACGACTCCTTCTTAAAGTTTACTGAGCCCAGAAATTAAATTAATATAAATCCTGTCAAAAAGGGTTGATGTTCATGAGATTTTTTATTTCTTACAATTAATCATCACTGTTTAGGTACATACATGGTAAAAGGCGTGAAACACTAAATAACTACTAAAGGGCATGTTAACAATGATTCTTCAGAGTAAGTAAGTATTTGTAGTAAATGGAATTCATTTTTTAAAGTTTTAGAGAGATACTTATGAATAGACTATAAAAAAGATAAGAAGCTAATCTTTTTCGTAAAATATTCTTTCACTGTCGAGCTTCAAACGTGCAATTAACAAATGAAAAATGCTCATTTCTGGGCTAACAAGACCGAATTGCAAAATGATACAAATTTAAACATTACCTTTCGCCGGGAGGGCACGCGTCACTTTGCCTTTCCGAATGACGTAGTCGTACGCCGGGTTGTATCTGCCCAGGCATTTTCAGGTACGCCAAACCCCTCCTCCACCTCCCACCCCAACCCTGAACCTCCCTTCCCCGCAGTCTTGCCTCCCTTCCTTCCCCTGGCAGCTTCCCATCTCCTAACAAACCTCCCCTGATCGTGGTATTCTCCAACTACCCCCAGCCAGATACTCGTGCCATCCGGTTTTTATATTCCTTCTCCTTTGTTCGTGAAACAAATTTTTCTTAACTTTTACGCTCTGGCCGTTAACTTAGGTAAAAATAATGGCCTTATGTCATTCATACCGTAATATTAACCTAACTTTTATTATTTTTAATCCGTCTCACCCTCTTTGTTGAGCGAGGTTCTAGGTAATTAAACATTATTTAGGAACTTATAAACCCTCCACTGGATATTTTAAAATTATCTAGGAAATTTAAAAAAAACTGCGTCTTTAGGGCATTCTTACTTAATTTGGAAACTTGATATAATAAACTTGTTATAAATTATGTTGAAAGACACCCAAACTTGGATATGACATTGATTTAATCTTTCTTTCGAAATCTACAGAAGAAAAACATTGTAGATGATAATTGAGCCCTTGCCGGAATAATGTTGTATCCAACAAAACCATCAATGTTGAGTTAATTATAAAATAAAAATGTTGGGCATATTATTACGCATCTTTTAAGATAGGGATTATAGTAGTGAAATTTTTTTTAGACCTGTGGCAGCATTTTAAAGATTGGTTTGTGGAAGAATGTTGTATAAGGCCGTTTATCAAAATCACGGATCGTGGTTTAATTCATGGGAATAAATGCAGAAAACGAATGTTTTATGGCTTCATCTAGAATGACTTTGAACCCAAAAAGCTGAAAAATGCAGGAAAGTATAATTTTTCCAGAAAAAATATTGTTAAGGCTGCTTTTTAGCCGTTGAAACAGTTTTGTCGAATAATGTTGTATGTTGATCTGAAGACAATATCTCGAATGTAAATGGTTTTGTTTATTCATATCGTTTTTTTTTGCTTTTTAAGCTCAAATGCTTCAATGACATATGTAAATAGATGTTAGAAGAGCATAGTGCTTTCTTGAAGGCATGAAAAGTAAAAAAAAATCCATTTTGTGGAATAATGTTGCCTATGAAATTTTTATATACAACATTTTTCCACAAAATCAGCACAAATTCTTGTAATAAATTCTAATTTAATAGCTTTTTTCCACGACTTTTCCTTTAAAAGTCTTAAGAATTGAATGTTTATTTTATTTTGAATATAAAATGTTATAAAACATGACCGGTTTCTTTTTTTTTCCATTTATCTCGGAACAAGAATATTGTTGGATACAACATTATTCCGGGCAAGGGCTCAATTATTACATTTATTTCAATATATTTTCACGTTTATTAATAAATTTACACGCTTTAAATAAAAATAAAACACCTTTTCAGAAATGCTTTCTCAAATGCTCAATTGCTTTCCGTTGGATTGTGTTTGCAGATTGATTCATTATTTCTGCCCCAGTGTTTTCATAATTATTTAATATTATTACTAAATGATTCATATTTATCATGACTAATCCATTGCTCGCTTTATTCTGGAGTTTTAAGCCTCGAAACTACATTAATCATAATGACAGCTGTTAAAAATCATTAATGATAAACAAAATACGGTGTACAACGAAGATTCAGCTCTTTCTCTCACGTCAAAGACGCTCAACTCTTGTTCGTTAATTCCGAGGCGTCTCGCCCGCATCTCCTGGCAGAAACCTGCTTTACTGACACTTCCTCTCACCAAGCCTCAGTCGCAACTCATCAAAGGCATTCACGCAAGAACGCCAATTTAACTTCAAATCGCTTCCCATTATTAACGAAAATGTCAACTAGAGCCTCGCTTAATAAACGAAATTGTTAAAATTGAGCCTCCCGAATCGCACTAACAAACGAAAAGCTTTCCACGAACTTGTAACTGTAAAAGTTTTTATGATTGACGTTTATTAGGGAAAGTAATTATTGTCAGTTTTAGTGTCACCGTGATACCGCTACTAATACTAATACAAATCTCAATACATTCAATTCGAGTCGTTTTATTTGATTCGAATTATTCAGTGCTATGATTGTGTACCTACCTAGTGATATCGATCAGACATTATTTAAATTTTTATCTTCTCAAACTTTCCCCCTTACGAAAATGTCATCTGAAATGAATCATTTCATGAGAAACAAACCCAGTCAATGACCGAATTTTCGGATCCGATAAGCTCGAATCATTTGAATAGGTGAATAAATTCAATTGACGAATCGTTTAAACTCGGCTTTGAATGTTTCGTTTGAAAAGTCTGAGTACTTCAAGTCTATTTTAAGACCCATTAAATATAAAATAGCGTTTAAACTCGAAAATTACTTTTACTTCATCATATCACTTTGGAATATTGTTTTATGTAGTTAACGATAAATTATCAATAAATTTGACAAATAAAATGAAGACGTCGACTGAAATACAAATAAACTATGCTATAAAGTAGACAATCCGCAAAAACACTCAAGCAATGAGCTCTGAGATTATTCACAGCTTGCAATACCATAATACTATAAAACAGTAAGAAAATAAATTCACATTTTCATTGAATGATAAGTATATTTCTAGGATTTCATATCTCTGTATTTATAAGAGATTGCGTTTCTATTACAAAAAAATCTCTTTAAGGTGGATCTCTCTTTGAGAGTAAAGCAAGAAATATATTTGATTGGAGTCGACGTAAAGACTTCGTCTGCAGAAAGTAATCCATGAATATTTTAATAAGGCTGTACAATTTACTATGTCAACGGACTAAACTAAGAAATAACGTAGGTATTTTGAATAAATAACCACCAGGTAGGTGGGCATTTTCACTAAAGTTTGTACATTACCTTTTTGTCATAACCCACGGTTTTGGTTGGCGTGATACGTATGATAGAATATTGGAAAGGTATTTATTTTTAACAACAAAATTTATTAATTTACTTTATTTATCCACGCAAATGCTTTTTCCCACAATATGGTAAAATTTACAAAACCACTTATTGCTTTGCTGCCAAAATATTCTCTATATTCTTTAAAAAGTTTTAAAGTTAACGATTTTATAATATTTTTATCAATCCTACGAATATATGATAATAGACAAAAGATAGGTAAATTCATTGACGGTATAGAACTATGATTTATGGATTATAATATGTGAGTCTGGGACGTGTAAATAGTCCCAGATCTCTCTGAGTGCAATACTCAAAATATATGATTGTGAATTTAATTTTCGCCAACAATTATATCACATGGCTGCCAACAATTCCTATTAAAAGAACAGAAACACTAACCTTTGATTGTAGTTCTCTGCTAGTGTAGGAGGCCTCCCTTTTTATCCCAAAATTGAGGCACAGGACATCAGCCCAATTCTTGATATTAATTGTTCAGCAAATCTTCCGAAATCAATAATTACATTTCGGAAATAAATCCACAATCCAAAAAGTATGTATGCTCCAATCCAGCAAAAAAATGAAGAGAGTTTTTTCATAATAATAATCGACAGTTTCCAAGACGACAGTTTCCATTAATACATACAATACACTATATTAGTGTTTCTATTATTAACAGGAGCTGTCAAACAACCATTAATGTAAAATAAAAATATTTTAATTAATTTTTCGGACAAATAAAACAAACAAATTATAATGCCTAACCAATCAGTCTGATGTCTCCATTTTCAAATTCGAAGGTATGATTTTTTTGGTTCACGGCGAGTTCATCGAAAATGAGTTCATCGAAAACGAGTTCATCGAAAACGGTGTTCAACTAAGTAAAATTCAACCTAACCTAACCTTTTTTGTGAATTTTGTAAATTTTCTCTTGTAAATTTGCTTTTGTTAATTTTTTTTACGAGGAATTGATTTTCGATGAACTCGTCGGTTACCGATTTTTTTAAAGTGGGCGGAAAAAATTCCTTTAGCAATCCGAGAAAACAAAGTTTTAAAATGCCCTGTCGCTCCAGTGGTTAAGAAGTCAGTTAAATAGCCCTTGAACCTGTATAAAATTTGCAATCATTTATTTATATTATCATCAATTTTAGGTGTTTTTACATTTCTGATATAGAGTCCGTTACTGACATTCCTTCGTATTAATTAACGCCCTTTTAAGGTTTTATCCAAAGAAATAGTTTATAAAATTTAATCATTGAAGAAGATGATAACAATAATAATCTAATTTTTTAAATATGAAAATTAACAAGACACAGAAAAATAATAAAAGATAATGGTCGCAACTGGGATAAATTATTATTAATTATTATATGGACCATTATCTTTTTAATTTTTCTGTGTCTTGTTCATTTTCATATTTTAAAAACTTAGATTATTATTGCTAGTTCAAATCCTGGCATACGCATAAAATTTTATTTGATTAATTTGTGTTATTTCACAATTAGTTAATTTTAAAATAAATACAAATCCGGCAAGTTTCAGAGTAAGGCGCTCCGCCCACTGAGGCAACTGAAAACCAACTAAAACCGGCTTTTTCTCTGTCTTGATTGGTCAAAAAGCTTGTTTAACCATAGACGAACTACGAGACAGCTGACAGCTAGCAACTAGAAATGGCCGCCCAGGGCAATGAGCAGTGACAGTCGCAAGATGGTCGCAAGTCACCGCTTGCGTTACCATTGACAACGGGGTTTTGTGTGATTGTGTAGTGTGCGGGCTATCACATTGTCATACAAAGACAGTTGGCAGTTGAGAGTTTTCAGTTGCCTGAGTGGGCGGAGGCGCTAAAAGATACTCTTAAGCGACTTTCGGTCAGAAAATAAAACCTCATACTTACATTGAAGCAACTTTAGTACCTACCGTAGGTCAATATTATATAATTACATATAACGGAATTTAAAAAAAATTGGCATGAGTTCGAAACAGCCTGCCCGCTATTTACCCTCCCGCGGAATATTGTTCTAATCAATAAAGTAAAAAGCCGTTTACAAATAAGTGCGGAAAAATTACCCAGCATCAGGTGGCCTCTCTTACCTTGACCCCCCGCGGGATGAGCGCGGGACCAGAACGGCGTAACTGCCCCGCGGCGGGGGACGGGAGAACGGCACTTACCGCGCTAAATGGTACCAGCATGTACGGGGAGAAGAAAGGGGCTGGGTTTTGCCTAAAGACGGCTTATTATTCTGATGCTTAACTAAAGTTAATTTGTATTTAGACATTATTGTTATGAAAATCATCGTGTATTTCATTTCTAACACAACTAGGATTCTCTTCCTTTTCGATTTTTTTATATATTTTTTAAATTTTTTATATTGTTTTAATTTCTTGCTAGAGCAAATCGTCATGACTTACAAAACTCATTTAAAGACAGGAGAAGCTTACAATTTACAGGTGGGAGGAAATAGGTACAATTTTACTAAGGTATTTTGACATAGGTATTTTTTTACATTTAGTACAGCAAAAAATAAAAGACAGGGAGCATAACAAACAATAAAAGAAAACAAATAAAGGAAAAAAAAACTTTGTTTTTTAGATATACTTAAAAAATATTTTTTAAAGCACTGTGATGAAATTTTTTATTTAACTAAATATTTATGTACATATTTAGAATCGAATTATAGAGTGTATGGGCAAAATATTTAAGAGATTTTAACCCATATTGTGAAGTAGGTACGGAGAATAATCAATCTTTCTCATCGGAACCGCCCTGTACAGTTGCAAGGGCATGATCGTAAGTTGAAAATTGAATTCTCGGTCGCTGGTTAATGGGCCTTAAAACATAAAACAACTGATTGTATAACCAGTATTGTGAGTACAAAAGTACTACTTATAAAAAAATTAATGTCAAAAAAATATGTTTATTTTAATAATATTTTCTATTTCAATTCGGGTGTTTCAAAAAAATTCGAGTGTGCTTTAGACTACACGACTGAAGTAAATAGTTCATTAGTAATCACATCTAATTTTCTTCCTGGCATCGAATAAAACCATTCCAATCATCAGTGTTTAAGAATCTATATTGAAAATTCGTTTGGTATGTTACCAATCATCGTGACAAATCAGTCTTTTCGACGCACTGATTTCGCACACTAAACGAACATTTGATTAATTTTATTATGCGAACTACGCTTAGAATGGGATTGTTGATTTAATTCTTACAAAATTTAAATTAAAACTTTTTTGATGCTGATTCTAGTTAGAGAGCGACGTCTATTCACATTTACAGCAGGAAATGAATAAAATTCCAATCGAAAAAGTTTAAGTTATTAGTTAGATTTTAACGTTTAGAATGTGAGAAACAAAAACACAACTATTGTCAGCATAAATGCCATGAACCATTCCAAATGTCATTACTATGGATTTGAGCACTGTTGTTACGATTAGATTGTGAGGAATGAACCTCAAAATTAATTTTATTATCGTTCGCTTCCGTAACGTTTGAACGCCCGATATTACGGCTCTCGTAACGCTATAATTTCCGTAACGCATTCGCCAGTTTACCCCTCAAGTCAAAAATCTGAACAGTCGGATATCCTTCTTTCTTCTGCAGCGCCGGATCTGCCATACGTTCAAAAACGTGCAAAAAACCTGGCGCCCACTACGAAGGGGCGCCGTGATAAAATAAATATTGTTTTAAATTCAATTAAAATATTCCCCGAATCGTTTAAAAATTACTCGTAATACGGAATTATTAGTTCGCGCTAGAAACACTCACTTTCCATATGCGTGAACCTAATGCGCGCGCATCGATGGTTAAAATTTAACGAAATACGGATTTGACTTACGTCAAGGAATTTTTTTCCAAATACAATATATTTCATACGAACGTAAGACCTATTTTTCCTTGTTGCTCTTACGACCATTGTATCGTTCGAAATTCAACAAACATTGTGATTGGTTCATTAATCGCTTCTCGTACGCATCTCCCTTCGTTGCTCTTTGATGATACTCAATGATAGTTCGTCGCTTTCGCCGCGTTATTGGTTTATTTATGTTGCCATTCGCGCGCGATTTGGCACCATATTAAACAAACTGATCAGAATATTATTATTTCTGAACTAAACTGCCTCATGTTTTATATTATATTTTGTTATGATGTTATTATTTTGTCCAGTGTCATAGATAGCTACCGCCAGGCCACTTGGAAAAGTTACTCTTGATTCTTGTTGGCGGGATATTAATTTATTTTAAACGTATTGCATAATTTTTTCGTAGTATTTTCCTAGTCGGTGCAAATTATAAGGTGGAAGGGATAGGAGTAAGCAGGGATATTTACAGAAGAACAGCGCCGGTTCTACGAAATCTGGCGCCCTGTGCAGGAAGTACCGATTCATTAAGAAATTTATGCTTTAATTCAGGGACTGGTATTATCCTCGACACCGTTTATCTCAACAAAGAACTTGTCTGATGTGTTGAGTAAGTTGAGTTATCTATGGTAATCGTTACGGGTCATAAGTTGGGAATAATCACGCAGACTGAAATATTTATATGAAATCGCGGGTCGTGTATCATTTTAACGCATGACGTGAAGCGACAATTTATGTTTTACCAATTCATTTTCAAAAGTGATTTATTTCGCGCGAGTTTGATCAATTTGGTGTTTTTTTTTTTCTTAAATGAAGATTTAATAGGTTTTCAAAACCAGGACGATCTAAAACAATAATGTATTAGGTAATTGGTCTGGAACTTAAAATACAAATGTGAGAACAGTAAATAAAAGATATGCAGTCTTACTAATAAACATTGTGAAAATTTTGCATAATTCATAAACAATCAATTCGTCTTCGTGAAAAAAATGGTTCGTGGAAAGATATATACATAAATTGTTTATCCAGTTCAAGAGTGTTGTTGGCTATCTATTGAAAACTTTTAAATTTCTCATAAAAATTTCCACGGTATTTTAAATGGGCTACAATCTTCTTATTTTTGAAGACAAATACCGTTTTAAAGCTAGATAAAATTATCTTTTAAATTTTTGTATATAAACATTTATAAAGTGGAATATTTTAATTTGAAATACGAAGAAAGTTATAAGATACACATTTATTTTTACTTAATACGAATAAATAATAATTAGTCAGTTTTAAAATTATTCTAGTAATTTAAACGTTTAACTTATCAGTTGTTACTAGTCTGTTATTCTGCTCTCCGTGGTCTAGTTTCATAAATCTGTTGATTCGAGAACCCGGCTTTATCCTTGTTATCAGCAGTCTGTTATTCTACTATCCGTGGTCCAGTTTGTTAAATCTGTTGATTTAAGAATCCGGCCTTATCTCAAATTTTAAAACATCTTTTTAATCTCGAATAATTACTAAAATTTAATGAAATTATGTAGACATTAAGCAGTACGCACCCTCAAATGATTATCATTTGACTTTATGGAAATAAATTGTGATGTGTTTGCCTTTTGTATGATGTACTTTTAAGATTTTTCTATGGTGTTGGGATGGTGGAATAATAGTCAATGAACTGTAATTAACGTATAATTATTAGATTTGAAGAGTGACTGAACAACCTTGCATGCTCATATATTTCTTTACCTATACATTGTTGTCCTTAGTTCATGCTGACTCTTTCACACGGCAGTCATATAATAATTATATACATCTACCTATTTGAATGTTGATTTTATTTTCGTGAATGAATTACTGCAATTTTTTAAATTAGAATTTAACCCATTTCTGACATCTGATCGAACTGAAACTTTGCAGTTTGTTTTTCGTTGTCTTATTTTATGACCTTATATTAATTATATAAGTTAATATCCGAAATAAATGTCGGATTTCTTCCAGAGAAAGCCCCGAGGAAAAATTCCCTCGGAGCCTGTGTCATATTTGTGGATGCTGTGTGGAGGGTCTTTTTAGGGAAAGTAAGAACAGGAAGTTCTACAAAGAAAAAAAGCATGAAGGGTGGGTAGGTGTCTGGGGGTTAATGAGTCCAGGAATAATGGTCGTATGAATCCATCCAGGAGTATGGAGGTGGGTCGAGAGAGCCCGGCTGGATAAACAGAGTTCTCAAATCACCACACAAAGAAACAGCTCATCAGCGGAGCGTCCATCTCAAACAAACGCCGAGCTCACATAGAAGCAGTTACCGAGCCGGATCACCGTGTATTTATATGTAATAAATAATGAAATCATTAACAATGTACCATTAATTTCTAGGACTTTTATTAGGGATAGCAAAATAATATGCATTAATCCATATAACATGCATCATTTTCTGCTATCAAAGAAGGCTACGTTGAAGACATGGCGTTATTCCTAGTAGGTCTAGGGCTGTGCAAAACTTAAATATTAATGTTCTGCGTCAAGCCGGGTGAGCGCCAACGCAGGGGCGTGCGAAGCTAGCGGGTACCTAGCAAACCGGTGCGGTACCGGGTTACGCAGGAATATTACATTGGGAAGAAATTACTCATCAAAGAAATTAGTCAAAGAATAAATTATGATGGAAATAAATTACACCAAATAAAAATACAAATATTACAGAAACTTTTTTTTTTGTATTTTTAGATCAATTTTGTAAAAAAATTCACTTAACCTAACTTCACCTAACCTTTCACGGCATAACACCCCAAAATCAAACAACGAAAATGCTTTTTAGCCGTGAAAATCTAAAAACGTATCTAATTTCACCTAATTCAACCCAACCTAATGTTTACCTGATCTTACATAACCTAACCTAATTTAAAAAGTGCTCACTATAAAATTGCCACTTTCAAAATTGGCATTAACCCGTCAAGAAGAATTCAGGGTATTCGTGATTTTTCACGGTTAATAGGAGCACTAGATATTTTTAGAAATAAAAAAATGCCTAAACGTCAACCTGTCATCATGAAAAAAATATCAGAATCACTAAAATGTCGTTGGGTAATTTATGTTATTTTCCGCAGTGGCGCAAATATCATGAATATACAAATTAATAGTAAAAATGACAAAACGCGTTCCTGCCGATAGGAGCAACATACCAGGAGCACGCAAATATAAATGTGTCATCAAAATGGAAATGAAAATGATTATAGTCATTTGTGTCAGTGGTAAAAAGACATCTTAAACATCACACGTAACGAGGAACCCAATTATACTTTTAAGTACGCATTTTTTTTAATTTTAGGTGATCAACAATAAAAATGTGATAAATTGAAAAAATTATTATATATTTTCTTCTTGTATAATCTCTTCCGTGTGTTATTTCATCACTGTATCATTTCTTTTCAAGTCAATTTCGCCTTGTCACCCCGGTACCGTAACGCTGGTGTTTGTTTTGCATAAGGCAGTAATGGCGAATCGGGCCTGTCGTCCACCCCCAATACAACCCATCCCCCTTACACAACCACCTTCACCATCCCCTGCTAAGGCTATGCAGCGCCTCCGTGCCCGTTCTTTTGTTCGGCCGTCTTGGGAAATTTCAAATTCAAGGTAGTTTGACCTTGTGTGGGACGCTTTAAGATTGTTTGCGTAAAAGTGGCTGCGAGTTAATCAGACGTTAAAAATGCCTGGTATAAACTTAATATAAAAGTGGTTTGAATGTAAATAATGTTTACATAAAGTTGAAACTTTTTGTTTTAATGAAAGAAAGAAGAAAAATTAAATATTAAACTCTCAGAAAAATGTTTTATTTTAAAATTATGCCCCAGAGATAAAACCTGGCTGCCCTATGCAAAGATTGCGAAATATTATTGCCACCCATTGTGTATTCTTATTTATAGTTGATCAGATGTCGTACATACCAACCATTATTATTTTTTCAACAGTGCAATTGAAAAAAAATATATATATAAATCATTGTTTGATACCAGTTATACACAACACAGGTTAACTATTAAGTTTAAAGAATAAAACTTGCTTTTATCGAAATTAATTTGTTAAATATTCATTCGATTATGCCAAGTTATGAGGCGTGATTTGGACAGGTTTTTATAGTTTTTATCTTAAAGAGACCCGAATTAAAAGAATAAGGGTGCCTAAGTCGATAAAGGATTCATTAGAATCTGCAAAATAGTCGTCATCATCAACGTCATCTTCTTCCCCTTGTCCTATTCAGGTCGGGGACCCACTGCATTGACAAGGCTCCTCCACACGTCCCTGTCTCGTGCTGATTGTTCAGCCTCCGTCCATGGCAGGCCCATCCTCTCCTCACTCAGTTTCTGGAGTTGCCTCGCCCAACTGTGTCTGGGAAGGCCTACTGGACGTCGACCCTCTGAAATCGCACTCAGTATTTTCCTAGGAATTCGGTCATCAGACATTCTTAGTACATGCTCAAACCACATAATTAAAATTTTTCTATTAAGAGTAGCAGTGGTTCAATACTTAAATCATCTCGGATCGTTGAGTTTCTTATATGATCCCATTTCGTAACCCCTGCCACTCCTCTTGAGTACCTCATTTACTCTAGAGCGTGTTCGTTCGTTTAGCCTTCATATTTCATGGCCGTAAGTGAGCTTCGAGTGGTATACCATTTTAAACACTGCCACCTTTGTATGGATGCTAATCTCGGCTTTTCTCATCACTGAGCTGTAGAGAGGACGCAACACACTGCTTTCCGTACTTATTCTTCGATCAATTTCTCCGTCTTGCCGACCATCGCTGGAGAATTCGACTCCAAGGTATTTGAACCTGTCCACCTTTTTCAGCTGAGTCCCATTAGCAAATATGTTGCACTGAGTTTGCTCCCTTCCTATAACCATCACCTTTGGTTTTGAGGTAGGTACTCATCTTCATTCCCGCCGCCGTGCACTCTTCGTTGAATCGGTTGATCCACTCTTGTAGTCCCTCCTGTGATGTCGTTAATCTCGCGATGTTGTCAGAAATAGTAGGAAACTGATATAAACTGTAAAATAGTAATAGTTATATCTTTACAAGTTTGTTAAAAAAAATACAAAAAGCAAAAATAACTATTTTAAAACAATGTTTAATATAACTTCTGAAAATACAATTTTTTGCAAATTTTGTTTGTTACACGCATGTTTCGCGTGTACATAAAACGGCTATTTGAATTGCAACTACAGGGCAAAATATTGGGTATATATTATCATAATATTCCAGTGCGATAGTTCCCAAATAAGCGCGGGTACTTCGCCGCCCATTCTAGCACGCCACTGGCCTGTTAATGGGATCGTAAAAGATAATTGCCCCCTTCATTCGCAAGCGGATGCACGTCACTGCTAATCTGCGCGATTCGCGAGATTTAAAAGCCAAAACGCGTGTGTAACACTATGACATGGGAAACGCGAGAATAATATTCGGCCCTCATAACCTTTCATTATTTTTAATATAATATTTTGAGCTGTTAATTTGGGGATGATAAAAAAATAAGGAAGCACTTTTACAGGTGATTTTTTTAATGAAGAGTCATGTTAACCCCACAAGCTAAAATGTTCGCTTTTCGGAACAACTCAAATAGGTCTCGTAGAAATCGTTGTGTCTCCCTTACCATTACGTGACGCTTTATATTAAAACCTAAAAGTTAACCACAAAATAATTAAAATGGATACTTTTATGAATCCAAAGTGTCCAACCGGAATTTAACCGCTTGGGCACATAAGCTTGTTTTCACGACAATTTAACGTAGGTAGACATAGGAATGACGTATGCCCCGTACCTGTGTTATTTAAAAAAAAAAACTTTGGGAATTATTTTTTACACGAAACGTTAAAAAAAGTGAGTTGATGATAATGTTAATAATACATTTACCTAATAAAATATGTGTTTTTTTCGGTTATCAGTAATTATTACGGTTATAAAAAACCATTATAAAAACTTTTTTTATTTTTGCATTAAAAATTTTACTTTATAAAAAATTAAATGCTTGTTTCGGATTATAAATTTTGAAAGCGTATTTCATCACCTCTCAAAAACCATTTTTAGTTTTGGGATGCGTATAGAAATATTTCGTTTATTTGGTTTTTACTACAAAGCGGAAATATTTTGACATTCCGACAAAATAGACCTCAGGCCTATTAGGTTAATGAAAATTCTGTTTGTAAATTGTTGATTTTTTTATAGCCTTTCAAAATTGTAAGGTAGAACACAAAACGTATTTCTGTAATGACACCATTTTAACTACCTGGTTTCACCGATTATTTGGATTTATAAAAAAGTGAATAGATGTGAAATTTTTTACAAAATTACGAAAATTATTTTTCAATTTTTAACAAGAACTTGATAAAAAAGAACTAATTAAATTACTTGATTTACGTATTTTTTGCAAGTAATATTTCAAGGCTCATGATGAAAATTGTTTGTGAATGTGGTAATAACACACGACGCCCATCGCAAAAACTCACATTTTTGAGTTTTTGCTGAAGCAAAAAATCCTACCGTGATTGTTTATTTATTATTTCGTCCAAAAAATATATATATTTTTTTTACTTCCAAAAAATTGTATTTCGCTTTGCTGGACCATATCAACACATTTTCGGTAAATTAGAGCCATTGGTTTCAACGAACTCGGTATGGATATTGATTTGAGCGACATCGACGATGTTCTGCGTTTTTTTTAATAAATATTAAATTTTTTAAATTATTTTCAGCGTTCATGTGAGTTGTGTGTAATATGCAGCGAACCATGTTCATAAAATTGACTACGTTAAATGCCACGTTAAATCTCCTTTAAACTTAAAAATATTTATCTATGAAGCACGTTTACGTGAGATGGAAAGGCTGATACAGATGTTGAAAGAAAGGTAAATGCAGGTAACTCCATCAATTGTATATTGTGTATCTGGAAATTAGACTTGATGCTGTATAAATGAGATCCCTGATACGTAAAGCTGGTAAAACCATCCATGATCGTGTGAGAAATCGTGTGAGTATCCAAAAAAGAGTTTGGGCATATAGAGCGAATGAATGAAGAAGGTAGTGTACTGAGTCTAGTTTTTTAACTGTTAATTCATGGTGGAATTCCATTGTATTAGATATGAAATTAAACAATTTTTTCACTTTGTTCCACTTGTTTATTTACACCAGGAACTGTTTCGTCCTACTACGGACATTTTCAGACTCGTAGTTGAAATTCTTATGCTACGGAATTTATACAAACTTAGGCAGGGGCGCACAACATTATCTCTATATGATGAATGTTTCTATATTGTTAATTTAAGGTATTATCAGTTATTTTGTTAAGTTAAATACATATAGATAATTATAAAGTTTATAATTAGAATTATGAATTATGATACATAGTAAAAGGTTATTTTTAATTGACATGAATCTATATGAATTTATATAATTGAAAAGGTTTGTGATCACTGATATTTTATTTTGGTAATGTTGGGATATTATATATATAGAGACAATGTTGTGCGCCCCTGCCTAAGTTTGTATAAATTCCGTAGCATAAGAATTTCAACTACCAGTCTGAAATGAAAAAAGACAAAACCGGTCCTGGTGTAAATAAACAAGTGGAACAAAGTGAAAAAATTGTTTAATTTCATATCTAATACATCAGATACTTGTGTCGGGCCATGTCAAAGTTCAGAATAATAGAATAGTACGTATAAGACGACGTATGAATGTGGATTAGATAAGAAGTGTGCAAATATGGAGTAGTTTGACTGTTTATTAAAACCGTATATTTTTTCATTCCCTACAATCTTTTTTTCCCACAAACTGTTTTTTAAAGTATGCATCTAATTCAAGGTAAATTTATAAAATGGCTTCTTCTACGTAGATCTTGATTCAATAATATAAAAATATTTCAAATAATTTAAAAAATTAAAGTATCCAAGAACTTGGAAGCACGCCATCCGCAATAGTATCCAAATAATAATTTAATACCAGTAGAGTTGGTCGCTTAAACAATGCCTCCAAAACGGCCAGTCGAATAAATCAGGCATATTTTGTATTCACCGGTGCTATTTCTAACTACGAATAGCCGAGCAAAGAGGAAAGCGCACGATTACTTATTTACCAGAGACCATTTCCTGCATAATGTATGATATTCAACAGTCTAGCTACTTCCAACCAGTTCATCCTAGTTATTCTTATTTATATCCGAATTTATTGTCGACTTTTGTCGATAACTGCCCATAGATCTCTTTTAAAATTCATGGTAGAATTAATTTTCATTTTAGTGGTATATTTAAGAAGGTACCAACATTTTTTTTGTGGAGGTCATGGTTTGTTGCCGAAAATTTCCAATAAGATCACTTTCAAAAGAGAAGTTCGAAGTAACTCATCTCATTTGCCTGGTTTGTTTTTTTAATCTAAATTATTCAATTTTTTGTGAGGTCAAGGTGTATTGCCCTGTTGAATATAAAAACGTAAAAGAAGTTTTAAAGTGGTTAAAACTTACTTTTTGTTTGCAAAAACTATTGTGAAATTTATTGTTATTCTGCTTTAATTGTGTTTTTTTGTACAATATTCGTGAAAATTGATATCGAAATTAATAATAGAGTAGCTAGGCAGATATTTTTTAAACCATATCTGTTTTAATCCTTCTTTTTATTCATCCAAGGCTAATTATAATCATTTTGAAAAACTAAAATTAACAATTATTACCTGTAAGCAATAATTATTAGCCTGAAACACTCATCCATATTGAAAAAACCTTCCGAGAAAAGGTACATGTCGCTTATTTTATTTTATCAATTAAAAATAATCAATATTTGACGAGTATTTCACCAAAAATTGTAGACATAATATGTCTCAACGCCATCTAGTGGGAGAGTTAGCACTTACATACCTTTCCCATTTAAAAATAAAGTTGGTTGTTTGCAGGGGAAAAAAAGAGAAACAAAAAAAGGAAAATAAAGAAGAAAAAAATCTATTAAGCGGTAATTGTTGAATGGAACACTAGGTAAATATTAAATCATTTGGAGGGTGTGAGATAAGCCGCCGTACGTTAATGGTAGAGCTCTTAGGACCGGCAATCAAAGGGTGCGGGTTCGAGTCCCGTCGGCGACATACATCTTTTCTCGGAAGGTTTTTTTCAATATGGATGAGTGTTTCAGGCTAATAATTATTGCTTATAATAATGGTTACCCTTTTTGTAATGCATAAAAAAATCATGTCTTAAACATAAATTTATCAATTAAAAATAACTAAAATTAAATTATTTTATGTACTTAAAATATAATATAATATTATAAAGAACCTAAATATTACATCCCGCTAACAGTTGTCAATGTAAAGGTTAACTTTTTTACTTAGCTTCTAGAAACATACTTTATAAAACTTTGAAATGAAAAATGTGTCATTCTTCAATAATTCTTCAACTGTTGAAGAAGAAAAAGATTTTGTTTAAATTTCATTAAAATCCCGGTTGAACTCAGATAATAAAGCTAGTATCTACCTGCCTAAGTTATAGATTCAACCGTATAAAATGGTCATGTCATCAAAATCACTTTAAAAGGAATGTTTGCCAAGACCTTCTGACCAAAAATCGATTTAAAACGCCAGTGGGTATAATAATGTAATAATATATTGCTTCGGAAGAGAAAATTTCAATGGAGCTACATACGGGCTTCACGAAACAATGTGCTCTATGTTCCGTGTCCACTGCGATGATAAACGACCTAGCGACACGCCAGTGTGTTTTGTTAGCCTGATATGAAAATATTTGATTTATGTATAACAATCTATTTGCTAAATAATAAACCCAATATCGGGTGTTTATTCAATTTATTGTTCTATCGTAATATGCACGATCAATGTACAACGATAGAATTAATTAATAAAAAGAAATAATCGGTAAATTTGACATAATGAAATGTCGATCGTGTGTCCCGTGCAGCCGCCATTTCGGATGTAATAAGGCAGTGGAAATTAGCACGTAGTGTTGCCAATAAACAAATAATATGAAAGGTGATCAATAATTCGACGAGTTTAAGTAAATAATAATATAAGATTTGCAGACCTTAAACATGTTTAAGTTTGTTTTGGGTCATTATAAAAAATCACAAATTATCATAAAAATTTTCTTTCAAAATTATGGGAAGGGGAAGAAGTTCCAAATTTGGTATGGTAGGGTTATGGACGTCTAACTTATAAATAAACAAAATTCGCATTACAAGAAAACGTCAATTCTAACCTCATTGATAGATTTTGGTGATGAAAATAAGGTACGAACTGAACATTTACCGGGGCCACAGTTTCAAAATGAAGCATTTGTGGAATATTTTGATGATGACGATTACTCAATTGATGACGATATTCTATTGATAGTTAAACTATTTCCAAGATATAAAAAATTCAAATGATGTATAAATGTCCAACAACACCACATGATACAAGATTATGTGTTTTAATTCAATAGTAATTTTTTTTTTTTTTAAATTAATTATTACCATAACACTGTTTTTCATCTCTCAAAAACGCGGTTTCACAAGAAAATACTACCTCGAAGAAAATTCAACTGTTCCTCCGATCTTTCACTCATTTTAATTCTTTCTCTTTTTTCCAATTCAAACCCATTGAAATATGTATTTAAATGTAAAATGTTGAAGAACAATGTTGACAGTTATTTTTTAAGTTGCTTCATTCGTGATTTCTTATCGCTTTTCTTTCAAGTTCTTTTAATATAGTGAATAAGTTTATCTTGTGGTGTAACTAATGAGAGTTTGAACATCTACTAAAATTGTTAATTGAGTATATCCACTTTTTCTCAAGACGTTTTTGATTTCCAAAAATCGGAATTGTGAACAATCAGATCGATTTTAAGGAGTAAAGATGTGAATTGAAATAGCTCGGAGAGGTTCATTGATACAAAAACACTCTTCTGAAACTTTGACACAGTGACAGAATGAGAATGATTATTTATCATGAATACTGTGAACATTTAACTGTGCGCACTCCTTGGAGGTATTTGAGTGATTAAAATAATTAATATACGTTTATCAATAAAAAGTAATACAACTACTAACAATGAAGTACGAGAAAAGCCGTTTTGTACTGCAAGGAAATAATCAGATAAATAATCGGTCATGAAATGTACATATACATTTTATACCTTACATTAAAAATTATTCTATACTAGCTGATACCCGGCATGTGTTGAAATGCGAATTAAATAAATAAATTGTTTCTCCCTTCGTGCCATTGCCCATTCCCTCCCGCGTTCCCTTTTACCTTCCCGCGTTCCCCCTCCACCCTCCCGCTTGCCCCTTTCCCCTTCTTCGCCTTCCCCTCTCCCTCGTCCCCCCTCCCGCGAACCCCTCTCCTTAATTCCCCAACCGACCCTCCCGCATACCTCTCCCCCCAGCCTTTTTACCCTGCCGCTTAACTCCATAAAATACACCCATTTTCCAACAACTCGCATGACATATTTTTTTTTTTTTAGCCTTATATCATAATGCCAGAGCTCACCAGTATATATATATATAGAACTATTCAGGGGCATGTTCACAACAATTCAAAAAAAATGATCATTATCAAATGAGCAATCGTATGAATAGTATATGAAATAATTTCATAACGCCAGAGCTCACTATCCTATAACCATTCCGGGTATGCGCACATCATATTCCCAAAGTTTCATCGCAATCAGATGAACGGTATAGCCGCGCATAACGTACGCACAAACAAACAAACAAACATTTTTTTATTATATTATAGATATTTTAAATACTTCACAGTCCATTTGACTAACAAGTTAATAATTTTGAAGTCCTCTTAATTCATTCAACTGAATATTTCGTGATTTTAACTTAATAAGTGTTCCGAGAGATAGAAACGCCTTATTAAGAAGATTCATTAAAATTACGCGTGAGCGGAGGTAGTCCCAAATACCGTAAATACGAAAATAATATAATTTTGAAACTTATTTTGTTGAAGGGATTATTTAATAATGTTAGTCATAGTCCTGAAATTCAATTAAATTTTAAATTATTTTCCTTTGAAAAACATCTGCCGACATGAAATTAATAGCAATGCATTTAGCTAGAAAGATGATTTAAACCGAACCCGGGAGCTTTTTGAAAGCGAATAAAAGCCCTTTGAACGAGCGCCGTGGAGAGGCTTCACTGCACTACTTTTATTAAGCTTTAGCTTAATTGAGCTTTTCAAAGTTTTAATATACGAGCCTGCGCGATGTGAAAGATAAAATACAAAAATCAGGTTGGATTATATACCCTGTCGAATACGCATTTAATCATCAAACTCAACATTCTGGATCACAAAATACGTACCTGATATGACCCAAGTACCTGTGGTCCACTGAGAAGTCGGTGGCTGTATTGGCATCGTGTTCGGTTCCACGCAGCCATCATGAATTAAATTCATCGGCTGGCTAAGTCCTTCATCACCACAAAAGAAACATTTTCCGCTCACTTTGGGAGTAGTAGATGTAAAAAATTTGTCAGGTTATTCGCAACCTGGAAATGTTTGTCTTTCTTAAAATTAAAAAAAAACCAACACGAAAAATAAATACATTTATTTATTGCTGTTAGAATCGAGCCTTCAACTCTCTGAATTTAGAGCGAATGTCCAGATAATTATTTATTCTATCCTACTAACTGTGTAATTTTAATATTTTTTACTATAATTTGGGCTTTGGCGCTATAACAGCGTTTTACCGATGTTTGCTGAAGTACTCCATTGACCCCCTCCTTTGGTTCCGGGTCAATAAATTAGAAAGATGAATACTAACATAAAAGAATTTAAAACTCACCTTAAAAATTATACTGAAAACTTGATCTGAATCATGTCAAATAAAACCAATGTAATAACACCCCCCCATAGACACAAGCCCTGCTTATTTATGGAGGTACATCAAATATATATATTATGTAACTAATCACTGTAAAAAATATATATATTTTTAATTTATGTCTCCTTTTGTACCCAATAAAATTTAAAAATATATATAATTATTCTAATATGAAAGGGCTATCAGACATTTAATGATGGCATTTGAAATTTAAAAAAAATAGCAACCGGACTTTTAGTATTATTACACTATGCAAAAAAATGCTCCGGCTTGATGTAATTGTAATATAAAAATACTCTGAGAAGGTTTTAATAACGAAGCATTTGACAAGCTTGCAGAATGCATAAAGCGCTACAAACAATAATAACAAGATAACTATACCAGGATTTGAACCTTCTGAAAATAATAACTTTGTACGAATATAACACTTGCCTTTTAATCTACAAAATACAAAATGAACTTATACACACAAACACAACATTTATAAAAACGTCACAAATACACAAGCATTATACTAGACAAAATAATAAACTGTACACAAAGACGGTTAAAACTGAAAGTGGCAAGAGAAGCATTGGCCACGAGAGTGTTCAAATTTATAATCTCCTTCCAGACTCCCTAAAAACAGAGATAAGTGTAAATATATTTAAAAGAAAACTATTTAACCTTAAGTTAAAAGAACAAAATTAATACTATTACCAAATGAAACAAACACTTAGTTTTAAACCACTTTATTTGGTTATAATAAAGTGGTTTAAAACTAAGTATTTATTTAATTTGGTATAGTGTCAAGCCACAAAGTGTTTGCTTTCTTCGATAATTTAATATTATTACTTTATATCTACTTAAGTTAAGAAAGTGAAATGTAAATTTCTTTTAACTTAATAAATGAAGAAAAAAAACGAGAGATGCCAAAAATGTAGTGTACATTCTATCAAATTTATTAAAACATTTTTGCGTGCGGCAAAGCATGCCTGAAGCGCAATTCACGAGGACAAAGCTGCTGCCATCTTATGTGGCGTGGAGTGATCAGAAACTTGAAAATTTTGGCTAAACCCTAACCCATCACCCACTGGAGACAATATAAACCTTTTCTCATATTCTAGAAGTTTTACACATTATGGTTTCGTGATAAATCTGTAACAAAACATAAAACGGAATAAAAGTGAATAAATAAATTTAAAATCCCAAACTAGCCTAACCTAATTTAAACAAATTTAAACTAAACTAACCTAACCCTAATTGTTCTGTTCATAGCTGTTCTCATTTATCCGCATACTATTTTACCTATCGCTGTTATCAACCATAAGATGATCAATACGCAGAAGTATAAGTCAAAATAATAGTTTGGATTTTGAAGAGTTTTATTTCACAGTTACTAAATTTAAATCATGTTATGTAAAACTCTTCAAAAACAAAATGTCTAGAAATTGTTACATAGTTAATATCTAAAAAAAAATAAAAAAATTCATTAGGTTTCGTAAAACTAAGCAGTGCGATGAAAGCATATTTGTTGTGTCTAATCGGACTATGAGATCTCAGCGTCTGAATTCTCACAGTAAATGTATTCCGACACGATACTTCATCACATGATAATTCATCACATCATAACTCACATTAACCTAACCTAACCTAACCTAACCTCACCTAACCTAACCTAACCTAAGGTTAAAAACCCCAATTATCAGTTTTCGACGCTACGAAACATGATGAATTATCATGTGAGTAATTAACATCCGATGAAAAGTTTGTACTCAATATTCATACACTTAAAAAGTTTCTACTGAACATTCTGGTTACCTTTTGTTGTACATATTATTAGTTTATCTTCTGTGATGATAGAAAGTACGAGTATGTACTTGTTTTATTTCTGCAATATCTACTACCGGTGTTTTCGCGGTTTCTATCAAATTAACAACAAAATATGTTGCATAGGCATGAAGTGTTATATGTATATATGCGTGTTATATTATATTATATACATGTGTGTTTGATCAAAAATCACATTATTCCTTTTGGTAATACGAATTTACTACCGGTACTTCCTCCCCAAGGAGCGTTCCTTAACCCTGCACGAAACACTTCCAACCAACCCTCTTCCTGCGACCGAGTGCCCTAAATTTTAGCGGGTGGGGGTGAATTTAAAGGGTAAGTGGCGGCGGTCCAAAATCAACCCCCCTCAAATTCAGGGCAAATCTGGAACAAGGCAAATAATAAGCCTGAAAATAAAGCCTTGAAAAGTGCATGACCGATGTAAAAATGATTAAACGATATTTTGATGAAAAAGTTGATTTAAAAGAAATGATTTCACTAAATGAAAAATAATTTTTTCGTATACACCACATATAAAATCACAATTATCTACATGTTTAAAAACCAAAGGTTTCTTCGTCAGGATAATATGAACATGAAAAAAAATAACAAAAGACAAACAGTATAGACAAATAAGAACTATACGTACACGGAGAAAAATGTTAATCTATAATACGATCATTTTATTCATAAAAACGGTTGAAAATGGGACTGGGTATTACGTAATTTCGTACGTATACCAACAAATTATTCTTACATTTTCCCGCCAATAAACATTGAAACACTGTTAATTTGTTCGTAAGAACTTCAGTCCCGTTTTTACGAATAAAATGATCGTATTTTAGAATAACATTTTTCTCCGTGTAGATAAAAATATTATAAAGAGTGGTGATTATTTACTTAAAAATATCATTAAAAAAAATTATATAAAATGAAATAAAAAATAGTTTTTGAATATGTGAAAATTACATTGTATAAGATATTTTTTTTCATTTAATTAAAAATGACACCACAAAGTGAATTTGCAAAGATTGAAGGACAAGTGTTATCAGTTCATTATTTTTTTAATGATTAATGATTTATTATTATGATCATCTTCTTCGTATGGTGGAGAGTTAGTAGAGTTAAAAGACCTGTTAGTAGCTGAGTCAACCGATACATCTGGTTCCCACTGATGTATTGTTGTTCAATTCATAGAATCAAGGACACAAGAAAGCAATATGGGCGTGTTTCGTGATAAAAAGTTTGAGAATTCTTCGCTTTAATTTCAAATGCAGCCTGTGTTCTTCTATTATTTTGAAATTCAAATGGTATGGCGAAAAACGATCTCAGGCAAATGTAAGAGAGATAGTGTGCAAGCTTAATGGGCTAGAATCAAAAGGTCATAAGCCAGTGACGACATTGATTTCCATTCCAGTCTAATATTAATAATAAAACACTTCAGTGACTAGATATTGAATAGCCAGGTATTTCCCACCTTCCTTTCTCCCCATCTCCTTCCCTTTCCCACTTACCTTCAGCCTCACAACATACTCAAATTGGGGATGCCATAGTCTCACTGGCTTCAGAAGGGAGCAGCAGGACCCAAAAGAGGGGCCCTAAGGAAAACAATTTTTAGGGATGTTTTAACATTTTTAGAGACGCTTATGTGGAGGTTATTTTTACGCTTGTGTGGAGGTTATTTTTAGAAAAAGGAATCAGAGGAAGGAAAATGTATACTGAGGTTGTTTATTAATTAATTGTTTAAACACAGAAAAACTTGTTTATCTTCTACCACATGTTCTAGTTTTATATAAATATATCCATTCACATATTTCGGAAATCATTTTTCATTTTATACTGTTAATAATGATCAAAGTTTACGAAGCAGATGCGTGGGATAAGAGAGAGAAGGTAAAATACAATATACATCTTTCCTGACACATACTTCTGGCTTCAATCATAAACAAACTTTCCTATGAATATTCATCAGTTATTCCGACCCTTCGGCATGACCCGGTTCAATAATTTAATTAAATCGATGTGGAATGTCTTCCCTGGACAACACCAGGTCCCTTTTCTGTATACACCTCCCTTAAATATATCCTCCGGGCACTCCTTTCTTGTTGCTCTTCCAATGGAGTACGTGACCAACCAAGTGACCTCCTCTTTATCAATTATTACGCTTACCTTGCGTCATTTCCTTACTTAACGGTCTGAAATCGTCCAAACATGGTTTACCAAACACGGGCCAGTGTTTGGTAAATTAGTGATTATTTAGATGATAATTCATGTTATTATGTGTATATTACATTGATACGTATAAAATTTAAAAAAAAAACTAACTAACTAACTAACCATCACGCCGTTTCCCCGCAGGGGTAGGCAGGGAGGACGGACCGCCAAACAACTCGGTCTTGGCACACACTCCTTGCCTCATTCACATTCATACATCTTCTCATACATACTCTTCTATTATTCTGACTCTTGACATGGTTTATTAAAAGTTATTCCTATAAAAAAATATTATTTATTAAGGTCGAGTTGTTTCAAAAAACGAAAAACTTCTATTTATCATTACAAATTTGACATGTCATCACGTCTTCCATCATTTCAAATTTCGAAATGGGATGATTCAACTCCAAAATAACGTTCTTTAAGGCGCTCCGCTGACGAGGCAGCTGAAAACCAACTAAAACCGGCTGTTTTCTCTGTTTTGATTGGTCAAAAAGCTTGTTTAACCATAGACGAAGAACAATCAGCTGACAGCTGGCAACTAGCAACGGCCGCCCAGGGCAATCGGCAGTGACAGTCGTGAGTCACCGCTTGCGTTACCATTGACAACGGGGTTTTGTGTGATTGTGAAGTGTGCGGGCCATCACATTGTCATACAAAGACAGTTGGCAGTTGAGAGTTTTCAGTTGCCTCAGTGGGCGGAGGCGCTAAATTTGAAAATTTCACTCAGTGTTCCCCGCCGAATCACAATTTTGACGTCTGCGCATGCGCCTCCCATCCCATCAACGATAACCGGTCGAACTCATTTCACATCACATTTTTCAAATTTTCGTTGAAATTTCTTCTGACGGAGGTTGGAACAACCCAATTTTTAGGTGGATGACGATTTGAAAGAAATTCATACGTGAAATTTTCCGAAATAAATGGCCCTAATACTTTCAGAAAAGGTCAACAAACACTATGTAGGTTACAAATAAATTCGTTAAAGATCTTTGTAATCATTCAAAAAAGTGGCTGCCAAAGTTTTTGGGAATATTAGTTGCGGATAATATTGTAAATTCTGAATTTGAAATACGAGATCAATAAAAATGACAGAAAAGTATAGGTTCCAATGGCCCTGTTGGTTAAAGCGTTATGTTCCAATAAGACAAGAGATTCTGGGTTCAAGTCCCAGTTGCTACCGTTCCCTTTTCATTTTTCTGTGACTTGTTCTGTTTCATGTTTCGTTTAGGCGAGTTAATATTACATCTTTCATCAATGCCATAATATTTTACATTGGAGTTTCTTATTAGGGATGCCGTATGCAATAGTCTCACTGTCTCCAGAAGGCGGGTAGCAGTTGGGACTCCTGTGTAAAAGTGGTGGGCTTAAATAATTTAATAGAACTATTAGTTCGTTTTAACAAGTAGGTACCAAAGGCGTGCATTTCGTAAATATTGAAAAGTTGTGCCTATCCGAAAAAACTAAATGCATTTTTATTTTTAAAACAATATTTTTCCTTCCATCTTTTTTTCGTATAATTTTTAATGAACTTATATGTTCATTTATTTAGTTGAACGTAAAAATTAGAAGAAGATGATAATTTTTATGACTATCTCCAAAGATAATAATGGCATTTGGCCCACTAGAATAATAACTTGATGTAGGAAGGTAGTTTTTATAATTAGTATTACTAATACGACACAACTTGCAAACGTTTTTTTAGTACATCCAAAATATAATACTGTCTCTTTCATACTCTTGTACTTAAGTTTATCACAATAATAAAAGGTGATTTCCATAAAATTCTATGAAAAATTTAAACCCAAACTTGTCATAAAACCTACCTTTGGTCATAGAGGAATGCTCGCTAATGGCAGAGTGCCCATCTGATGAGCAGCATTCGTAAAAGTTATCAATGAATTTTGTTGTACAAAGAATAATCTCGTATTTTTTAAAACAAATAGGTACCTACTCTTCTGCTAATACCTTTGTTCATAATTGATTTATTCAAATAATGAGTAATTTTTTGTGTATTTACGATGGAAAGAAACTCCATGACACATGTTTTTTACTCGTGTATGATTTTTAAACTTCTCAAAAATACAGAAATGATTTTTTTTTTCACAATAAGGAGCCTAGAGTGGCGTTTTTGTGTCAGTTGGTCTTGTCTGACGAAAGAACTCAAATCTCAAGTACGTCCGCTGGACTTAGTTAAATAACATCACGCGCGTTTTTTCAGTATCCTGTCAAAAGTTTTTTTATTTTATTTTATCTAAGCTCTGCTATTTGCTTTGCTCTGCTCTGTTATGATGTGCCTATTTTTTTTAATGTCCGGTCCTGCTAAGATAGTGGCACCGTAAAAAATGAGTGTTATTTTTCTCGAGTGTTCCATGGAAATTTGAGTGCTTTCTTCTTAGTTAACCGATACAGATTTTCGGTATTGATTCCTCATTACGGCGAGGCTGGGCGATCATTTTTTCAGTATCTCAGCACTTGCAGAGTTATGAGCGATTACCCAAAACTCTCCCATAAAAGCGTGGATAAAATAATATAAAATCCTCTGCGTTTTTTGCTCGAGGTTTTGGTATGACCGGGCGGCCTATTAAACAACCCAAAAAAACAAGAGTAAAATATATACGGCCAGCGGCTGAGAACTCAGAAAACAAAACATTCTGAATATATCTACTTATCCGGAAAATTTAGTATATTTTCAATATTTTTTTAGCCCACAGTGAAAACATTTTACGTTCACAGTCCCTGTACCTGGAGCCTGTGAGTCTAAAGTAGGTACTCTAATTATTTGGGAATGTAGTAAGTACGTAGGGAATTTGGGAGGAGAAAAATAAAGTTGAGGTTTATAAGTACCTGCTATTAAATTATTAGATATTTTTATTTATTTATTTACTTTTTTCGATACATATCTTATACATTATTCATAAAATGTTTTGGCTGCCCAACTAGGAAGAATCCCGTTTTAGGGTTTTACAAAACAAATCTTATGGTTTTCAATGTTGATATGCCTTCTATTTAATCTTAAAATATAAAACAAAGTCGGGTTAGTTACACCATTTATAACTCAAGAACGGCTGAACCGATTTTTATGATCTTTGATTTATTGGATTTGAATCCGTCCCGATTAACAGAATAACTATTAAAACATCGGAAAAAATCACGGGAAAATAATTATGAAGAAAATTATTTTTTTCATATATTTTGTATGGAACGGCTTTTCAAATAATGTGCGTTGGTCGACATAATTTGAATCAATTCTAACTGTCAATGGTGTGGTGTGCCAAACATTTCATGCTTAGTCAACAGCTCAATTTCATTTTTTGAACTTAGAGTCGGTACCTACATATTTATTTTAACTTAATAAAAACTTAATTTATTTCAGCAAATAAATTAAACACAACATTTATTGATTCTGAGGCGGTACGAAGTTTGCCGGGTCAGATAGTATTTGATATTTGCCACTTTATGTGATGTATTTTCAATATTGATTTTCTTCCCCGGTAACTACTAAAGGTATAAAATTCCGCAATCACAGGATTTCAGCGATATTTTATCTGGATATTGTTTTTTTTGTAAATGGTTTGCGGGATTGAAAGAACATACTAAATCTACACCAAAAACGTGGAGTTTTAATTTAAAAAAGCCAGAATGCCCAAGTCAGTTTATTACTAAGTTTTTAAGATTATGTTTTCAATCAAATTCTTCTTAAAATCATGTTACGGTTTAACATATTTTTTTATAATATTAATGATAAGGATGGTTTATCTCAAATGACCTGTGTAATATATTATCGATGACAGCTATGTTTTTATATATATTTTAAGTTACTTATTATGTTACCTTTTCAAGATATTATAAATGATTAACTTTTATACCTTTTCAATGTCACTTTTGTAATATAATAGAATCAAAGCTAATTGAAAAAAAATTATTTAATGTGTTGGCAAAATTTGAATTTGATACCGCTTAATAAAAAATCCCACAAATCCCGCAAACCCAGGGGGAAACCGCGGGATTACTAAGCGGCATTTGAAAAACGTCCGGGATTTTCAAACCCTATTATAGTTCTGGGTTTATATTCCAGGCTAAACTAAATAAAAATAGATTTTATTGGAATTTAAAACCAATTTTTTAACCAATTTAGTATCAAATCATCGACACTAAAATAACGCCGCTCATTTTTAACCGATTACAAATAAAAATACTTATCCATTTTTGGACCGCAAAATCTTTTTTTTTTGTTATTAAAGATGTGTCATGATTTTTTCCACGATGAATGGAATCAAATACTACGGTTGGGCTACGTCAAGTATCAAAATAACCGCAGAATATGTGAGGTGTATGAATGTGAATGAAGCAAGAAGTGTGTGTGTGCCAAAACATAGTTTTATGTTGGTCTATCCTTTATGCATACATTTTGCTTTGAAGAGTTTTATTTTCTATGTACTTTTGTTACTTAAATTTCGACACATCCGTGTCATTCACTAACAAACTTAAAACTAACTTGACATTTATACAAATATGATTAGATTGTATTAGATAGGGGTGTTTGGAGGAGTGATATTAGGGGAGGGGGAGAACAGTGGGAGGAGTCAACAATACACGGAAACATTGTTGATAATGGCGATTCCCTGCTTAATGGTTAGATTAGGTTAGTTTTACTTTTTTCCTTTCCTGCTTTCTATAATGTACAATAAGTGTTTAAAAAAACGAAACATGATTGTAAATTGCAGTTGTGCGGTTAATTCGTCAATAAATTCTAAATAATCAGTAGCTAAATAAATAAGCGTGGTTCATTTTGTTCCGGTGGCAGAAATGATTATTTTAACGTGATCTTTTTTAATTATCATTATAACATTAAATTTTCTAATTTAGTATGAGAATGTTCAATAGTGACTGTTCTTTATTGTATCGCTCACAACAATTCCATGGAATAATAATTGTTTCTTTATAAAAGAATTTCCCTTAAAATGATGTCTAACAGTATGTATACCTAAATAAAAAAGTATACCTAAAAAAAAATTATGTTGAAATTTTCAAAGCACAGAAAATGAATCATTAAAATACTTGAAGTTAATTAAATAAACCATGTCCAGTGGCTTCAGATCAACCCTTTTCGGGTTCCAACAGTAGATAAGCGACCCCTGCCTTTTCTCTCCCCTGCTGACCTTTCCAGTTACCTTTAAAGGCTCTAATTTTTCCCTAAATTGCCTTATTACCTGCCAGTTCCAGGTTTTGGGTTGTATTGTATTTTATCTCGTAATTAAAATCATTCGAATGGAACATCAATATTGAAACACACGTTATTTACTATCAAATTTCAGAATATATCGACTGTGAAAAGGCAAAACTGGACAGAGATAGTTTTTTGTTTGATCATTGATATGATCATGATATTTACAAATGTATCATATTAATTAAAGCCTACTAAGTGACTGAAGTTTTGAAAAATACTTAATACTACCAAATATTTACAGTCAAATACTTAATACTACCCGAGATGTACAGCCAAATACCTAATACAACCGAAAATATACAGTAAAATACTACTACCGAAGATATACAGTGAAATACTTAATACCTTTAAAGAGGAACAGCCAAATAGTTAATACTACCGAAGATGTACAGTCAAATGCTTAATACTACCAAAGATGTACAGTCAAATTCTTAATACTACCGAAGATGTACAATCAAAATGTTGATATTTACGGAAAACGAAAAGTGTGAGGATCTTGTATGTTGTCACGAGAGACAATTTCACATTTTTTACTTAAGTTCACTTTGAAAGCTGATAACTTTTTTATTTTTTGGAAATGTCGAAAAACTAAACTTAACGGTCATTATTGACTTTTTAAAAATAAGGAACAAAAAGATAGATCGGCCAACAAACTGTTTTTTATCTCTATAATCAAAAAGTAGTAAGAAATTACTTCGATAAATAAATTGGCTTTAAAAATTCTCTCCTGGGAAGTGTTGTATTGAGCCATAGCCCCTATTATCATTTTCTTTGTTAATTTACAAGTTTTTTTTAGAAAAAATGTGTTATTATTGACAATTTAAAAAAAAAAGATGGACTCAATTTATTAATTTCATTGCGGATACAGAAGAACCTAAATACATTTCAGAAGTTAGCTAAGAAAAAGCAAAAAGGTATACATTAAATACGGTCGAGTAGCAAAACTCTAGCAATCCTAAGGTCGCGGGCTTAAATCCCGTCTTACGCAAGTAAATTTTATTTAGATTGATTTGTACTATTTCACCATGCCATAGTCTGACTGGTTCCCGGCAGTTAAGAGCAGTTGAGACACCTTCAGTTCAGACGTTTCTATAAATGAATATTTTTTATTCTGTTGAATGTCATTACGTCGTTTTTTCATAATTGTTTCATTATGAAGCTCAGCTGTGGAACTTCCTAACGGCTAACAGCCTTACTAAAAAAAACACTCCGCGGCCGTTAAACGGTGTTTCTGTAGCACGTTGTGTAAAGTCTGTACATTTCGTTTTTCAAATTCTTACTAAACAAAATATATGGTTTTGATCTGACAACGTCGCCATTTTACCAGCCTTACTAATAAACTTTCTGAAAAATTTGTACAATGGTCAAACAACCATGTATGAAGAATCCTTACTAATTAATAACTGACAAAAAATTGTTCATAGAAAGATATGTACATTGCTTACACGGCCAAGGAGGGTAGTTTATCTGTTGTATATATTTGTTCCATTTGTAATTTTCAACGAATTTCGAATTTTTTTTTTAATGTCCTATATATTTATTATTTTTTGAGATGTCGTAAAAACAAATACCATTTTAGAACCAAAATTTAATTACCTTTAAGATTTTCATATCTAAAATATACTTAAATGTTTAAAAATTGTAGTATTTTAAGCTTCAAACATAAAGTTGAAAAAAAAAACTCACTTACCCCAAACACTTTCTATTAAAACATTGAAATATTTGGAAAAATTCAAAATTCAAAAAACACAGTCCTTTTATTTAATGATTTTGAAATAAAACTGTCACCTCACATTTTACTTCTTCACACAATAAAAAAATATAAAAAAATCTTGAAATTCGCTTTTCATTTCCAAAAATTTACTTTAAAAAAACTCACGTATGAATACATTGCTTGCACATCTTAAGACATTCATTTCTTTGATACGTTTACTAAAATATGTATTAGACGTTTTAGTCACCAACAACATCACTTTCAAGAATTTATAATAAAATAAAGATCTTAAAATGCAAATTATTTCTGAATATAACCTACAGAAACATTTTCTGACAGCTCAATTTAGAACACACGATTTTTGCGTCACAATTTGACTTAAACTAACGAAAAACAACACAAATTAATAGTAAATATATTGATTACATGAATATAAGTGCGAATTAGTCATAAATATTGAAATCATTAACGAAAACATCATATTAATCACATACAAAATCGCGACCGACTTTCTACTGCATTCGCGGCTATTTTTTCAGCGGTAAAGCAATGCGCAGGCGCATCAATCACACCACCTAGCGGATTATTATGAAAACTCCAATTTAAACGAGAAAAACACGGCGTTGCCAAATCTAAAGATCCACAAAAACACCGTTTAACGGCCGCGAAGTGTTTTTTTTTTAGTAAAGCTGTAAGTGTTTTGTCTTCTTTAAATGAGTTTGCTGGAGTATGAATATTCTTTGCTGAAATAGTATGTAAAAATTATCCACAAGCTTCGAGCGGTAATATCTTATAATACCACACTTTAAAATTGCACAGTGTGGCTAAATTTTATTTACACGGTGTGTATGGCAAAGCCATCTATTTAATGTAAAGTGAACCTCCCTTTTGATAAAGAGATAAGCTTTTTACCTCGTCCACGCTAAGCTTACACAATTTAATCCGCTCCATACAAACATTACATAAAGCCTGCAATATAATCAGCGGGGCTTAGGAGACTCTACAGGAAAACATTTACCTTCATTTTAGAGCTGATCCGCGAAATATAAACATTCTTAATTTTGGCATTAACGACCCTAGCAAATTTCTCAAATTATGTACAATTATGACCTTAAGCCTATTCAATTATCGAGAAAACACTGCTTAATTTGAGAAAAAAATATCTTGTTATTTTTGGTACGCAAAAATAAATTTTAATGTGCCAACAGAATAAACAAGAAAGGTACTTTGACTTGTGAGTACAGTTCGCAGGTAAATAATTAATAAGTGCAATACCAAAACGTTTCCAAAATAAAACATGGCAGTGGAGTGTAAAGTAATCATTAACTTAGAGGACATACATTAATTACGTGAACTGTTTTTTTTTTTAATTTAGACCCCTCCCCCCCTTGGTGATATCACGTAAGATTTAGAGATCTAATTTTTTTCAATTTTATTGATTTATTTTATTGTTTTTCAAAGTACGATTCCGTTAAGCCGCAATTAAGCGATTTGGCAACATCATCTCTATTAGAATATATCGACTGTGAAAAGGCCAAACTGGATAGAGATAGTTTTGGTTTGATCGTTGATCACGATATTTACAAATGTGTCATATTAATTTCTCATCCTTTATTTACACATGTTTTATTTCCAATTATAGAGATTGATTATTTATTAATTCTTTCTTCTTATTGATTTATTATTCTTGCAACTTGTTTTTTCATGTTTATTTTCTGACTATTTTCCTGTTTTTTATCTTTTTTAATGTTCTAATTATTACCCGTCTCAGAACAGACAACGTCTAGTCAGGCGGGTAACTTACTTGTTATAAAATATTATATTACTTCAATAAACGCCCGGGTTGCCGGCAATGAATTGAATTATAATATATTTAACTGTACAGATTGTCACAATTAACATACTTAGTATAAGGCAAAAAAAAGTTTATAGTAGGTAGTTATAAAGCTTAGCATAAACTTATTACAAGGTTTGCAAAAAATAAATAAATACAATTTTAAGATTAGTAAGTTTTAAATTATTATTTATTTAATTATTAGTAACTTACGCATTTTTGTAATAGCATTGCTGTCAATTGCCAAGTAATAATAAGTAAACAAAAATATATTAAACTCACCTATATTATATCCGGTTTAGTAATGAAATCATAAATTAGACCGAGCCAAACAACATTACTCTCGTATATTATTCCCTTATTGACATCTCGTACGCTCTATCAATTCTCGACCATATTGTAAACATCTTCTTAAAAAAACAATCATCTGCGCAAGCTGGCAGCATCCGGCCATTGCCATGGCTACCATCCGAGATGAAAATAAGGCGCCCGATAGTCTGTAGCAGAATTTCGCAGAATCACAAGATTTGTCTACTTTTGGCCGCTGCGAAAAAAGTCTCATATTTTCTTCTTTGGTCATGAATTTCAAACATTTTTCTATGAATTTTTAAAATGAACTCTTCTTACAGTTTACGTGTTCTCCCGGAATAAATACCACAAATCTTTAGTTGAATGTTGGGATTTAGCATGTACTTAATAATTTATATGTCTTTGATATAGGCATTATAAATAAAACACGACCCTTGTAAAATTTATTAAAAGGCAATCAATATACTTGTATAAACATTTTCACTTGTATTTTATAAAGGACCTGCTGTAATAGATGATGCCCCGATACGATGAATAACGTTTCGATCTTCTCTTTGGCGCACAATTTGTCAGTCTAGAGAAAAGGACAATAATAATATATTGGTATATTTATACTGCCAGGAACGAAAGAGTTTTGTTTTTGAAAAGTGAAGCTTTTAGGTTATTTTGAAACTTTCGTCTTCAGAGACTATTAAAGGAGACCATTTTATACAAAGAATTCGATTATAAAAGTACAAACTTGTTTTGAATTTCTTTTTACTGTTTCTTTATGTGAATACCGCACAAGTAACTCAACTTGTTCGTATTGTCAGGAACGAGATTTTTTTATAGTGAAAATACCGCACAAGACGTCCAACTTCCCGCAGCTAGTGGAACTACGGCATCCCCAATTGGTGAATATTGTGAGGCTGAAGGGGATGGGGAGGAGAAAAAAATGGGGAGGAGGAAGGTTAGGATTCAGATCTGGTTACCAAATATTTCTAAATCTCTTCTGCTAGCAGGTGTTACTGAGAGTGTCGATCACTCTTGTTCTAGCCGATTCAGATATGTATTGGATTCTTTTTTTACGTCCAAATGTATCGGGTTCTTACACAGGCGTCGCCGTCGTTAGTTCGATTCCTCGACTGACTAAGACCTGCATTATGACACAAGCAACATTTCCGCTTAGTGTAATAGTATTAGTAGGAGTTTTTTTTAAATATTGTAGGGTTATTCTACAAACCATACAAAAAGTTACTAATATTTATTTCCAAAACATTAAAATATTCGACGGATTGATTGCTGTACGAAAACATGACGAGAAAAGTTTTTTTTTTAAATTATACGGTGAAAATATTTTTCATTTTGTTATAAAACACTTGGCATTTTTCTTGATATGAACGTGAAGAAGGAATTCCAATAATAGTGAATAACACTTCAAAAATTTTACGTGGCTCTTTAATTCACTTAGTTCTCTAATTATTTTGCTTCGTAAAATTTTGATGTCCTCTAAAAGCTCGGAGGGGTAATACCGGCCCGCTGTTCCCAGTTTCAAACCTCCCCACATAGCCCGAGAGGATCACGAGCCAAAACATAACCTCCTTTACTCGCTCATGAAACTCGTCGTTTTATTCCACGTCAAAGTTACTAAATTTAACGACTTTTCCGCTGAATACTCAATGAAAAATAGATATCTAAATTTGAGACGCAAAAGAAAGGCAGAAAACGCCGAATAATTCTTTCCTTTCCTGTGTTGTTATCTGAGTTGAAATAGTCTGTAATAATATCTCTGTTCATACACTCGTACTAAGATAAATTCATGTTTTAGACATTTATCCCTAACGCATTTCTGTGAAGCTGAATTAAATATATTCAATCTGTTTATCGAACCCTACCAAAAAAAAGTCGAAAAATTGTGAAAAAATTACTTATAATGTTTTAATTGCGATGTATAAACCTTCGTTTGTATGCGATGTTAAAAAGTTGCCGAGCCGTGCGGGTATCATCATACCATGGACATGGTCGCCTGTCACCGTCATTAGACAGCATAAATGGTTGATACCCGAAATGGGATGTCACTGCGGTTCCAGTTACTCTGAACCGATGTGGAACCGGTTCTTTATCCAGTTTTTTGGGAACGAATCGTCAAAAAGAAGAATAATACAGAGGGGTTTCTAGAGAATTTCCGAGAAGGTTTTTACGCATCTCCCCTTTTCCCTTTGTCATCCGGCTCCTCAGGGAAGAAATATAAACAATTCTAGTGACAGCAAAGGAACCGGTTCCTAGTAACGGGTCATGAGTATCGACCATCTTGTTTCACGCGTGGCTGAAGTTTTTCTCCGATTTCACCCCATTAACGCAATATTTTACGCAAATACTTATACATCGTAATGTTTTATTTTCCTTATTATGATTATCTGTTAATAATAAATGTTAAGTCTTCATGTTGTTAATTATACATCTTAAAATTTCAAATCTCACAGAGTGTAGGAACACCACCGGAACCTCTTTTAATTATTCCAAGAGCGGAACTCCCGGTTTTATTTAGCATCGTAAGCGAAAGGTTAATACGCGAAAAGAAAAGCCGCAAAACAAAACGGCAAATGTTAAATAGTGTATAAAAATGAATATTTGGAACGATAAAAAATAAACCGTATATCGTTTCTCTTTGACGAGTCGGGCTCTAATAAAGTCAACTTGTTCCACCAAAATCTAACGGGACGAAACGAACTAAAAAAATTAAAAAAACGATAAAGGATAAATGAGTCTCTTGTCATCGCAGCGCCCGCATTTTATATTTGTAAAATGCATTGTTTTTCCCCCGTTTATTTGCTCACTTGGACACGCTTCCTTATTTTCTGGGGATCTCTTGGCAATTGAAAATAATACATAATATGACGACTAAAATTTTCGATTGATGTTTTTGAGTGCTGAAAATACTTTGGTAACATTCAATTGATCGCTCTCAAATTTAAACCGTCCCTGTGTGTTTTCCACAAAGATGACTATTTAACTATTGAATATGAGTTAGGATTGCCTATATTATGCACAACAATTTATAATCATAATAAATGAAGAAAATAAAAAACATTTCGGATGCCAAATTCATCAATCTATTAAAGAAAAAAAAGTAACACAAAAAATTTTGTAATTTTAATTTTAATTTAATTACACTTTGAATAATTATTGTCTTAAAATTTAATTGTGAAATGGGGGCCTCAGAACGGGTTGAGTGCCCAGTGAGGCTCGCATTGTTAAAAATATATAAATAAATAAAAAATAATAATATTGTTTATCCGTGATCAATAAATCAACTTCAATATTGATGAATTCAGCAATGCAAACATCGTAGTTGATCTTCTTCTTATTAAGATACCATGTGGTTGTAAGAATTAAGAGATCTTCCCTTAGTGGACGAGTGGTCAAAAGGTTTTTTCCAGGCATGGAGGGTTCAATCGTATGCTAGCTTCGTCCTTCTCCATTACCGTAGAGGTAGATACTCGAAGTATTGCCGTAAGGTCATACTGGGAATGGATTTAACCGTGTTTGGTGACCAGATCTGAATATCTAGGAACTTTCAAAAGTTCCCCTTCCCCATCTCCTTTCTTTCTCCAATCCCTTCAGCCTCACAGCATACCTCACAGCCTCTGGTCGCATTGGCTGCGATCAGTTGGGAACAGTTAAGACTCCTATGCCGTATTCGCTTTTACAAAAATAGGAAGAATTCGTATCTATCAAGTTATTAGTAACAGGAGGTTTGTCTTTCTTTAAAAGACATTTATTATAATGTTTAAGTAAATAATATGTATATTAAACATTAGTCGAAGATAATATTGTTAATTCTGAAATTTAAAATATGAAGTTGACAATTACGACAGTTTCATATAAGATCGCAGTAGCCCAATTGGTAGAGGTGTATGTCCCGGTAAGACGTAAGGTTCTGGGTTCGAGACCCAGATGCGAACGTTATCTTTTATTATTTTACTGTGTCTTGTTTATTTTCATATTTTAAAAAATTAGATTATTATTGTTATCTTCTTCTTCAATGATAAAATAATATGTATTCACAATAAATATACCACATAAACATAAAATTGTGGTTGAGCATTGAAAAACATTATTGTAATGTTTTAGGATTCACTCAATAATAGAAAGGGGACATTTTAAATAATACACTTTGTTTTTTAGCGTACAAGTATAAAATTTTATTGACACGAAATAATACAACCCAAAGGAATTTAATTTCCCCCTAACGGAACTGATATGTGTTTCTTTCTAAGTGGTTTGATGCGGAAGAGAGCAATAATTAGTTATATATATTTATTTATATTTATCATCAATTACTATATTATGTGTAAATTTCATTACCATAAATTCATTGCTGCATTAACTGTAAACCTCATTATCATAATTATTATATTATCAGTAAACGTACTTCATTACCTTAAATTATATAATCTGCATATTTCACCCGCCATAACACAGGGACATCCCTAGCATTGCGGGAAAAATAACACAATATCAACACTATGTATAAAATTCTTTTAATAAATAAATAAAAATAAATAAATAAATACATATTTTATTTCCGTTGGAGGGTGGTGGGAGAAGCTTGCCATCTATCTTAATAATGTCAAACTATTATTCAAAATCTTATGTTAAATTCGGACCTAGATTCAATTTCTGGCAATTATTATTACGAAATCAAAATGCGAGCATCAATAAAAGGGTTGTTATTTTCATAATCGGCACCTGGCTTGATAAAACAGAAATTCTACAAATTATTTTGGAATTTGGTTCAATTAAAGCAGGTGGGAGTGAATTCTGTTCCATTTTTAAACCGCGCAGCATCGGGTTCCGAAATGACATTATTCTCAGGCACACTTTGATGGTCGTTCCCGGGAGGAGGGCCATAATTGAGTTATGCAACCTACTATTCCGCCGAGGGGGTCGGAGATATAAAATTACTCTCGGAAATTTACCTAAATAATATTTTCCTCAAAAGAATTCGACTGTGACCTGCGTCAAAGGGCGAATTTCTATGAAATTCCCGTTCACTGTAAACCGCCTGCTTCGTTTATTATCTCGATTTATTTAAAAAGATCTAAGATAAAAAAAAAACATTTTTCTTCCAGCTAACTTGATAAAATAAAAAAAAAATTATGTTTTTTATTATTATTTGATTTGTGAAATAGAAAGCTTTTTTGGGATCTCTGTGCAAAGATCCTTTTTAATGTTCAGTGGATTTTAATATGATGTTAATATTATTATTTTAATGTTGTTTTTAAGCACCTGGAATATATTTTGACGGTTGACAGGACGAAAATTCACCTGCTAAAATTTCGCACACACAATATCTAACTACTAGATATATATATACCATTCGGACAGAATAATACATATACATATATTATATAGATATAATACCTACTAAACGTACGCTTCATCAAAAACAACTGTTTTTAACACATTGATGAACACTTGCCGGAAAATAGAGGTCCGTAATACGACACTTGCTGTCACGTGTGTTTGTGAATGTAAACCTTGTGTGTGACACGTATGAAGTAGTACAGAAGTGTTCGCATTGTGACACAAATAGACAGACACTACTTCAATAATAAAAATTGACTCTCCTGCTTGTTTTTTCGCATCGCGTCCGTAACTAAAACATTTATAATATGTTTGTGGCGTCATATTATCACATATACAACGACGTGATTAGACGTTATATAATATCTCATCCCACTAAAACAACTTCAATACACGTTTTAGCTTATCACATATCCTCTAAAATGACGTCAACTGACGTTGTGTCATATTTATTTATTTTATTTATTTATATATAATTTGTACATTTATTTATAACAATTAAAGGCAATATAGCCTAAGACGTTATAATTGTACCATTTATGCGGTGTATATGCAATGCCAAAAATCTCATAAATGCGCTATAGAACAAAAAATAAATCTATTAATGACATCTCCTCTAAAACGATGTCAATTGCCGTTCATATCACAACCTCTAAAACAACGCGATTAGACTTTGCGCCAAATCACATATCTTTTAAACCAACTTCAATAGATGTTGTGTCATTAAATTCAAATTTTAGAGTTGTTCAGTGTATTCTAAGTACATTATGCAATTGAAAAAAGGTTAGATTTCCAAAGATATCCATAAAATCACGAATAATGGAATATACATGACGTAATAGCACATACATGAAGGATTGCAACCAGCGATTCCTGTGGGTATTTGGAGTAAAAAATGTAAATGTCAAATATATATTTCAATCAAAAACCAACAAAAATGTTTTTTCTATAACACGTCGCAACTGAGTAGTTGGGTGCAGCCAGCACAAGTCACATGATACGCGCTGCGTCTCGCTCCAGCAGCACGGTAACAGAGGAGAGAGAACGCGTTTCACGTGATCCCGTCACCACGCGTAGCAGTGTGATCAGTGGCAACGTGTGATGGAAAAAAAAAACATAAAACGGTTTTTATTCTAAATATGCACAGGAATCGATGGTTAAAATCCTCCAAGTACGTGCTTTTACATCCTGTATATTATGTTAATTGCCTAATTTATAACAAACAAATAAAATATCTCTTATCCGTACTAGATATTTCGTAATTTGATTTCAAAAAAATATTCATCAATTTTTGGGTATATTGGTCCCAGATATAAAATTAAGTTTTGCTACTTATGCACGCGACATACGTGAAGTCACATCAAAAGATACTGTGTTATACACGCCACATACGCGAAGTCACATCAAAAGATACTGTGTTATAAAGTATCTTTTCAACCGACACACAACGTTATAAAAGATTTCTTCCTACGGCAGGAGAGGGGGTCAGTTGAATTCGGGAGCGGTAGAGGGAATATCATTTATTTGTAATAAATATGTCAACTTGACGGTTGACAGCGGCTTGAGCACGACGCTCTGTGTATTTACAATGACCTCCTCTCCTATTCACAGCGGAGGGGGGGTCGCATTCATATATCGCATAAGAGGCCCTAGCACACTCACTCGATAACGATCGATAGGATAACTATCTGTAACATCTCATCGTTCCCTAGGACAACTGCACATCGTTAACGGACAAACAACAGTTGATGTCGAATATGTTAAAGACACTTAGTCATTGTGAACTGTCACTTATTCGTTGGCAATCTGTAGTCATACTAGGAAACGATGAGAAGTTACCGATAACGAGTGAGTGTGCTAGGGCCTCAGGGGTGCTAGCATGGTCGATCGATATGAAATTACCAACCGATTGTCGGTAACTTCTCATTGTTCCCTAGGACAACTGCAGATCGCAAACGAATAAGTGACAGTTCACATTGACTAAGTGTCCTTAATATATTCGATATCAACTGTCGTTTGTACGTTAGCGATCTGCAGTTGTCCTAGGGAGCGATATGAAGTTACCGACAATTGGTCGGTAACTTCATATCGATCGACCATGCTAGCACCCCTAGAGCGGTTACGGTGAATAACGCCGAATAGCGAAGACTCGAAGCGCGCTTATAACACATCATATTTTTTTACATGTAGCGGGTCTGTATGGGATTGTATGGAGAGCGCCATTGTATTATAAAGATTTTATAACACAATAGCGCTACTACATATAGTTTAGCTATACTAGTATCTTTTGATGTTAACTTTGCGTCTGTCGCCCCCGTTATACGTTCACATTTTTAAGTGAGCCAACTTTATATCAATTATGCTGCTTTATCCTATGCATTTGATGACATTTCGGCCACTTCTAATAATTGCAATACGTGCCCAAGTGGAAACTAACATTAAAACTAATGATTTTAATTATAACTGAAAAGAGCACGTAGTTATTTTTAACATACAAACTTCTCACAGGTAAGAACGTGAAATGCTTTCATGATTCTTGTCTCTGTTATTAAAATGCTTATTTCTGTATTGTTTTTCTGTCGCTGAGGCATTTTCTAACTAATAAAAGCAAGTTTCGCGCTATCCGACGAAGTGAGAAAACAATTTTGTAGAATTTTGTTTCCAGATAGCGTGGACAGGTGGCGTTAAATGTAATTCGAGTAGAAATGTTCTTAGATTCAAAAATAATTTAATTGTCCTAATAATATAAATTTCTGAAAATGACGTTTAATGTTTGCACTGAGTTATCCCGGCGTCATGGGGATGTAAATATGAAACAAGTACGTGGGGGTTGGGTCATCATGGCCCAATTATTTAACACCAGGTATATCATTACATTTATGCTATTTTGCTAATAGCTATATTGCACATTATTAAGGAATAAAAACATGACATTATTTCGACCGAAAAAAAAAATATTCTAGCTGACCCGCCCACGCGTTGCTGTGGCTAACGAAACACAACGCCATCTACTGGATGGTTATCTAACCTAGATAACTAAGTTTTGTGTGTTGTGTCATTAACTCAACTCACACCGCCATCTGTCAGAATCTTATGGAACTTACAAATATTTTCAAATAATTGTCCCGTAAAAAACATTTAATTCGCTATAATAAATATTGAGGTCAATAATCGAGATAAAAACTATTCTATCTTTTAAGTTCGACCAAATTACACACAGTAATAAGCTAAATTTCATCAAAAGTAGTTTCGGAGTTTACCTCGGACGAACATTGTGACACGAGATTTTTAAATGTAAAGACATATATAGATACGTTTTTAGATTTTCACGGCCAAAAGCATTTTTGTTGTTTGTTTTTGGGGTGTTACGCCGTGTTGTAACGTGTCGCAACACGGCATAACACCCCAAAAAAAAAAACGAAAAAAGATGTATATATTTTTTTTTGTTAAGCTATATGAAGGAATTAGCACATTATTAAGGAATAAAAACATTAAACATCGTTACATTATTTTGACAAAAATATATATTTATATAAATGTGTGATTTTTTTTTAATCAATAAACATACCATTTCATAAAAGTTAACAAAATTAGCTTCATTTACTTTACTTTTTTTATTTTTTTTATTTTTTTATTCTTTTCATTTAAATGGCACTTTTAGGAACTAATTTGGAATTAATCTGGAAAAACCAACAAAAAGTTAATTCGAATCATCATTATGAATGCAGGCGGCTCAAAAAGGGGTCGAAGGAAAAGGGTCATATTCACCTTTTTTAGCTTTCGACACGTGTAACTCCCGTGTCGATCGTTGTCTGACTGATTTCTCATTGAAAACGTTTAAAGAAAGTTAACATCTCCGGTTACTGAGAACATGATTATTAAATGACAATGTAAAGTATTTATATAACTTTATCTTTGTATATAATATATTTATATAACTTTAACTAAACTAATTAATATCCAGCATATTATGTAAATTGCCATAACATAAGGACATCCCACATAGCGATTGAAATAATACTAAATGTGTAAGAAATGTACCTACTTTTTTTCGCTTGTAACAAAAAACCACAAAATCATGAAAAGGGGAGTTTCCGAAATGATAAATGAAAGATAAGCATTTCTGTCGAAAAAAAATTGATAATTTCTGCGAAGTATACTTACCTTTCTTTTAATTTAGATTATATTAACGGTTTCATGACAACTGAACAAAGTGGTATTTCAACACCATTAGAAATAATTAGAAAATGGCACATAACCTAACCTTTTAATGGCTTTTATCATTACTTTTATAATTGCTTTTCAAAGGAGTAAGGAAAATGTTGAGTTATTCGGTCACCATATTAACAAGGTCACTGCTTCGCAGGTTTTTTGTTTTTGTTTCTTCTTCACTGCATTCAATAACTTTGCACTAAAATATATAACATTTCTTTTATTTTATTTTACTTATATAATATTATAATTTTTGGTACTATGATTGCTTAAAGTATTTTAAATAATAAAAAAATTATATTTTAATGGCACTTGGGTGCCGTTCAATCTAAATAAATAAATAAATTAACATTTCCTACATAGAAGTATGTTAAAAGATAAGAATGTAGATAGAAGTATCTATTAATTTTATAAGTTGTACCCTTTTTCTTGAAAATTCTAAACCCTTAGAGAACACAAGTAAATGTTCAATGCCAATTTTCCAACAATAAAATTTGTGTGCCTCTACATTATGTTGATATAAGGCAGCTTTCGCACCCTTAATATGCTTACTTCTGTTTTTAACAGATGGCAGTGATCAATAACTCTCTCAAATTCGATCATAAAATATTTCATCATATTTAACGTCAAAATATAGATAATATAATTGTGCACATATTATTATATGTATACCTCTGATATTAAATTTTGCGAAATAATCTTTTTTTTCTCTGGGTTGGTTCAATCAGTATTAACCTTCACACGACCTTGATATACATCCATAAATTATAATCGGCATTATTTTCGTTGGTACGGATTCTTCTCATTATCGAATTCAAGAATTTTCAGCTTAATAATACCTTCTAGTGTGGAAGTTGCCCTGGTGTAAGACCACCATTCTGAATGCTGCTTATAATGGCTTTAGTTGTGTTTGATCACCACATCTGAATAGCCAGGTACTTCATCTCCTTCTCCTCCTTACTATCTTCAGCCTCACAACATACCCCAATTGGGGATAGTCTCAGTTAGGAAAAAGGTATTAGTACATAGAAGAAAAAAAATTATCTCATGTCTTATTCTTTACATAAAATCTAACGCCTAACATCTTGACTTGACACAAAATCCATTAAGTTCGCTAAGAAATTACGTTTTGAATAATATGAAACTGTTAAATCTATCTAATCTATACTCCTTTTCATGACTAGCGTTGTCGATCACTTCAAAAAGTCAAATGTAGGAAGGAAACCTCCATAGATAACAATTAGTACGGTTTTTCCAATTTAAAAAAAATATATGTATAGGTGGGAATTTTGTAAGGTTAACTCATGATGTAAAGAATCAAGTTCACAGGCACCTTTACGTTAAGAAAATGTGACTTGTATATCAAATGCGGCAGTTCCCGCTTCGTTTTATTTTAAGTAACATGAAATAAATGTTTTTATTTTGGTATTTTCTCATAACTTACTCAAAATAAACCGATGTGGAGATTGCCGCTTTTGATATACACGCCTCGTGTGTACTTGGACATACCCCAATTTGGCATTTTGTTATAACAACGCAATACTTTATTAATGCGGCAACATGGTTAAATTTAAAATTCCACAATAACAAACTCATCACAGAATGCCAAAGTTAATGTTAGCAATTTAGTTTTGAAATCGATATTGCGGATCCGATATCCGAGCCCGGATGAGACTTCTCTTATTTTTTCTTCGAAAATCGAATAAAATGCGAAAAGCAATTTAAAGCTAATTCAATTTCTTCTCCCATCTCCCTCTCTCAATCGAATTGTTGGTTCGGAACACGGGTATAGCTACCACTCCCTGTTCCTAGATGTCTCGCCAATTCGATAAACGAAAAAATACATTTATTTACGTGGGATTGTTCAACGTCAATGCGAGCCCCTACTAACGAAATTACATGCTATTTTTTTTTAAAGTAAAAATTATATTCCTTATCGCAGTTCGAAATCGTGTTTCTTATTTTGTGATCAAATGTTTTTCGTGATTTTTCCAAATCAAATCACTTTGATAACCGTTAACTAGGATGGAATTATGTTTTGTTCTCCGTGACTGTAATAAAATGCTACGAATTGGTCAAATGCTTAATAACCAAATCAAATCGATAGAGAGGATTTCTCACCATCCTCCTAGCAGCTTATCCATACGATAAAGTTTATTTTCGTTTTACAATTTACGGTTTATTTATTTAATTTTTTAGTAAGTCGGAGTTTATTATTCGGTACTCGAACCTATGAATCGTGTTAATTATGAAGAAAGTGAACTTATCTATTGATAAGTTGGCCGAGTTTTCTAACTATTGCGAGTATGTTATTTTAATTTTTAATGATATTCGTTATATTATGGATAAGCTATTAAGAGGGTCGTGATAAACCCCTTGATTCTAATTATATTGCAGTATTTAGAAAATGACATATACTACATTAGTTACATACAGATTTCAATGTTAAAGTAGGTTAAAATATATTAACATTAAAAAATCATTAAAAAGTTTTTTTCCAAATCACATAATATGTGGAATTTTGTTTAATAATATTCGTTATAGTATGGATAAACTATTAGAACGATGATGAGAACCCCCGTTAGTATTTTCTAGCTTCGCTACATTTTATTACGTTACTTATTATTTTAATATTAATCGACTTGTTCAAATTCAACAGTCGATATCATTATGTCTCCTTCTAGTTCATCAAGTCAGCGATGATCGCTTCCACATAAGCCAGTTACCTAAGGCCTCCAAACACTAGCTGAATATAATTCTTCAAGTACCATCCGATACAAACGTGCGTGCGCAAATAATTTTTATTTGATTAATTTGTGTTATTTCACAATTAATTAATAAAAAATAATATATAGTATATTTGCCGCAAGTTCCAGAGTGGAAGATACTCTCATTATCGCCCTGGTGTAACACCACCATTCAGAATTGAAACGTTGCTTGAAATGGCTTTAGCCGTATTTGGTGACCAGATCTAAATAGCCAGGAACTTCCCCACCCCCCTCTTCCCATTTCCATCCCCTCCCCACTACTTTCAGCCTCACAACATACCCCGATTGGGGATATCATAGTCTCACTGGCTCCAGACGGAAGCAGTTGGGACCATATAAAAATTTAAAAAAACGATACATAAGAATGAAGTACGTATTAAATAGGTAGTAAATGAAATAAAATCTTATATTTCTATCTACACTGTTCACAGTATCCACTGGTTATCAAGTATTACAACCCCAATAAATTCAAGACTAGCGTCGTAAAGTGAGTTCGATTGTTCGATATTTCCGCTCTTAAATTAGCGGCCCCCCTAGCGGAGACAATTAATCGATATTTATGAAGCCACGTGTCTTCCCCATTTACATTTAGCCGTTGTTCGCTTGTGTCTGAGGAGACGTAGTGAGGAAGCGGGAGGCGCGGGGGACGTGAACTGAATACAAACCGCGCGAATAGAACTCCAGCGAAAAAACAATATTGCTTAATATAATAAATATTCATATAGGTCAACAAACGCAAATTTTAAATACATTAGTTTTAATAATTAGAAATCATAAATCGTTATTTAAAATTCAATTTTTATAAGAAAATAACAAGCGTGCTTTAGACTCACGACTGAAGTAAAACTTCTTTAGCTCTATCTATATGTATGTATATATCATGTAACAGTTGAATTTCACGGAAGTACCTGCCTATGAGATTTGTTTTACAGCTGTTCGTGTTTTCTACGAAGGTCTCGTCGAGAGACGTTGAGTTCACAATTTAAAAGCTTCCAGCAGTTGGGTTTTGAATTTTGAAGTCGGTGACAGTTGGTCGTGCCAGGTGTCGAGTTTTGAGCAGGCTGTTGTTTATTTTTGGGATGTTATGCCGTGTCATGCTAACTCCTTCTTTAGCCGACGTTAAACACATCTGCCCTGATGATGGACACTGTAACGTTGTCCGGAACGTCGGCTAAAGAAAGATTAACACGGCATAACATCCCAAAAATAAACAACAAAAATTAATACACATGTATTTATGTTATGCTTAAATACATATTTTCAACATCAATCAATAAACAAACTGTTCAAAGTTTAGGTATAATAGGAATATTATGCTTGAGTGTTTTGACCAACAATATAAAATCGTCGAAATTTGATAAAATTTTCAATTCTTATATTGTATCTGGCGCAACCTTGGCCACACTCCCTTATCTATGTAATTTCAAATTTTGTTCGTCCATACTTCATGAGGCGTAAAATTTGGAAACCCTTCAATATCAAGGTTCCCCAAGTGAGGGAAATTTCCCTTAATTTTCCGGGAAAGTTGTAATCGATGACGTCACTCAGAGTTTACTTTATCTATCATCATTAAATTCTTGATTGGAATTGTCTGGTCTTCGGGGGAAAGTTTAAAAGCATTTTTGAATTTCAATTTTCCATCACAATTTCATGTTCCGATAATAAACGCCCGCAGCCGTGGTTTAGCATCAAAGCAAATAAAACTTAAGGTAGGAAACTTTATCAAGCTCTCTACAGAAAACTTAGCTTTATTTTATAATTACGATCTAATTTTCACTGATTCGATTCCATATCGATTAAAATGTAATAAACTTCTAATGGAAACTGATGCTCGAGTTAGGTTTACCTAAATAATTTTATCAGGGATTGTTCGAGTTCATTAGATAAACTTTAATTTGTAATAATAAGAAAAGAATTTTATTTTTTTTATTTTTAATTTTATCAAGTTTAATATGTAGAACTCTATTTTAATTTATTTTTTATATACATTATTCAATAATATTTTTTAAAATTCATAATAGTAGTTTATTTATTTACATGTGAGAGGGCTTTCGCCTTAAAGGCATTGTCAAACTGTCTACAAAAAAGAGAGTTTAAAAATGCCTTCAAAAGACGAAAAAGCTGTCATGCGTAATAAAAATTATATAGCAAAACTTGTTTATAAATAAAATATTTTTATAAATTAAATAATTAAATGTATTATTGACCATAAAAAAACATATAAAAAAAAAATTTCATCTTCTTGTTCAAAATGTAGATAGTTTTTAGAGAGAGGTACGTAGTTATTTTTAAAAAATCAATAATTTTCTGCATTCACATTTACAAATTACCTATGTACTTCTTAGTTTTTCTAACTCTTCGCATGTCTCGTCAAGTGTTTGATTAACTTGATCGTATCTCAGCTTTCTTCTACCGTTCGCTTTTATTTTGTGTTGCCACTCACGCAGTGGGTGCTTGGTTTTCGATTTGGCCATTTGATTTAATTAATATCATTTCTCAAAACATTAAATGGGAAATAATTGATCTTCTTACTGTGGTTTAAAGTCAATGAATCTACTTATATTTCACCTTTAATCCCATATTTTTAGATTTTTTCAATTTGGTACATTATGGCAAACGATCGCTCAAGACCTTTTCTAAATTTGCCATAATATACCAAAAATCGCTCGAGTGAATTATCACATTTTACTCCGCTGTAATAATTAATTTCTCTTATGGCGTTTGTCCGTTTTAAGGATACTATGTATATGTGAAAACCATCAATGCTTCTTTTTCTTTATTCTTTTACGTATAATCAGCCTTGCATTATTGCCAGATGTCTATATTTAGAAATCGTACATACATTTCCACCGTATTCAGTTACCTTGTATCTCTCTTCTGCCATTTATAGATATAATATAATAATAACGTAACATTTTTATAGCGCTGTTTTTTGTTATTTCATTTCAAGTTCGCTTAACTATAATAAACTTTAAAATAATCCTATAGTGCTCTACATCATGGTTGGTTTCAGTATTCTATTGTGGACTGCCAGCTTCACTTATTATGACAACTTTTTTTACTAGGTAGCAAAGTAGAACCCACATTTATGCAAATCGAACCTAAACTCGTATTTTTCCCATTCATTACTATTCAAAACCTATATCCTTATAAAAAAATACTTTTAAAAAATTACATTTAATAATACGTAAAATGCTTCATTAATGGATTAATAAATTAGTATCCTTATTAGACGCTCTAGTGCAAAATATTAATTTTTTATTTTTTTAATTCATTGTTACTTTACTATTAAAAATATATTGTTTGCATTAATTAATGTGGTGTTTTTTAACACTGCCTCTTACTCTTTGATAGATGGGCGGCCTTTACTGCCGAGCAACGTCCCGAACGTTGACGGAGTTGCGACCCGAAGTGGGTCATTTCTAGGCAGCGCGTTAGCAAGCGCTGCTCCGGGCTTCCATTAATAATCTTTCAGCCAGCTAGGCTAGACGTTTACTTTGTAACCATTTGTATTCAATAAACGACGATCTCGTATAACGAACCTCTATTGTATTAATTACATATACTCATTTTGTAGTACTGGGGATAAGATTGAAGACATTATCCCAATCCAGTTCCTGAACGCTACAATTAATAACCCCACTCGGGTTTGCCTGTATCGGAGTTAATAACTCCCCTTTGGAATATATTTTTAATTCGAGAAAAAAACACGGATTCGACGTCAATAAAAATTTACTCGCTAACTCGATAGTGTAAATAAAATAAATGGGACTGCCGGGACACTAGTTAAATTAAGAATGGAATTCCCGATCAGGCGCAGTAGTGGGAAAAAATGTTAAAATGTTGAAAATGTTCGATAAACCGATGAACTTCAATAGCCCAATAGCGAATTTAAAAAGCTATCAGGACCCGCCGTAGCTTTTTCCATTTAAATTTCCATCTCGGAGGCTCTCTATTTTGACTAATTTTGCAAAATGGCGCTAGGGTACCCATTACGTGTGGCAGGGGGTGTGAGCCATATTACCCAAGAATTGAACCAATAATGGTTAGGGGTAGGGGAGAAAGCTCGGGTTCGGATCCTTTCTTATATATTATTTTAGTGTATATCTCACTCGATCTTCTACTGATCCCGGTTTTTTCGTTATATAAAATATAACATAATGCGTTTAGGATTTTATATGTATTATTTACCGTTCAATATGTCTGTTCATTGGATTGTCCGTAATATAACTACTACTTATACTAGTATTTTTAAAAAGAAAAATTTATATCGTTATTAATTATTTATATGTGTTATTATCATAACATTTAACGAATTAAGAAAGATATACAAAATGAAATCTCATTGTTGATGAAATTAAAAGAAAGATAGAGATTCTTATTTCATTAATAAATATTTTCAGGAGATGCAGAGAATGGAGTATTAGAATAATGCTTGACACATAAGACTGTGGACAATGAATTTGATATAATATAAGTTGGGAGGCGGGAATGGGTACCGCCACGCCGCCCCAGAAATCTTTAATTGGACAACCCACAGCTCTGCCATAGGTCAACCCAAGTGGTTGGGTAAGTTTGGTGACTTTGCAGGGGTGCCCGGGTATCACGGGTGAGGTGTGTTTAGGTTTTGGCAGCGGATTCGCCTGTCTACCAGCTGTGTGGCTGGATCAGGGGAGCCCGTTTTGGGAGACCCCTTGACCTAACCAGCTCGTCTCTCTCGACCCATCGTTTTGCACCGCAGAGAGAGGGATGAATTAATATGTCCGTCACTATTTTTGGACACTCCCTGAACACACTGACCTGTAGATTCCTACCCAACCCTCATAAAATTTTCCTTCCCCAAAATTTCTCTTCTTCATTTCCTTAAAAAGAAAATTATTTTTCTCATGGGCCTCCTGTGTGGGTTATAAATATTAAAAAAATGTTAAATTCAGGAACATTTTGTCATTGACATATTCCATTAATCTGTCATTTTTGAAGAATACAAATTGAATAATATCTAATTCCCCATAGTTAGCAAAAAATAAACATGTCCCCTATTTGAGTATCATAATCTTACCGTAACCACTACTGACATAAAAGAATTAGGTTTATGGTTGTTAAAATTCGTAATAAGATCTTCAAGGTTTAATAAGAGGATCAAATTGAAGGAAAAATCTCGGAAAAAATCCATGAGGCATGTTTTGGCGGTCCCTTGAGATTCTAGAAGAAAAATGAAGGAAAATGGTACAACCGTCTACAGCTTTTATTATTCAAATAATATTTTTCTTCTGACTTACTTGTTTTTTTTTTTCAAATCGTCCTCAGCCCTAATTAAAAACAATTTTCCGACGTTCTTCAAGATGTCGATGTTTTTATAATTCCCATATTGTCGTTATTGATATTTATGGAGATATGTATGCTATTCTGTTTGCATATAGCTTCAGTGAACACAAAGCAAAACAGCTCGCATGTTTTACTTTATTGGCTTGACAGTATTAAGTATTTTTAGTGACGTCTTCTGGATCAACAGCGTGGTTTCACATGCTCAGATATCTGAGCATATCTTCACATGCTCAGTATCACGATGCTCAGATATCTGAGCCATAAACATTTTAATTAGGGACATTCGACGACCGTCCGTGGTCTAGTGGTAAGACAATTGACTCCCATTCGGAAGGTTGCGGGTTCGAACCCGGCGTGCGCAAATAAATTTTATTTGATTAATTTGTGTTATTTCACAATTAATTAATAAAAATAATATATGTTATATTTGCGGCACGTTCCAGAGTGGAAGATACTCTCAGTATCGCCCTGGTGTAAGACCACCATTCAGAATTGAAACGTTGCTTAATAATGGCTTTAGCCGTGTTTAGTGACTAGATCTGAATAGCCAGGTACTTTCCCACCTTCCTCTTCCCCATCTCCTTCCCTTCCCCACTTACCTTCAGCCTCACTACATACTCCAATTGGGGATGCCATAGTCTCACTGGCTCCAGAAGGGAGCAGTTGGGACTCATGTGAGGTTTCTCTATAAAAAAAAAAAAATTAAGATGATAGACATCGCTTTTCGGCTCAACTTTTCTACATCGAAAATTGCACAAAATGAATATTTTTTTTTATACTGCCTTTTAGAGGGTGAAAACTATGTCGGAATGTTTTCGAATTTTCGATCCGTTTCGTATTAACGTAAACATTCACTGTCAAACACGTGCGATTTATCAAAAAATATTATTTAAGGGAAAAGTGCTGCTAACTCAACTCTCATAAAGAATTATAAAATTATGAAAAGCTACCGACGTAGCTTCTTCTTTCTAAAAAATATATATTTTTAAAATTTCAATTTCGTGAAAGTTTCGGTGTAGAAAAGTGTATTCTCCATAAACCCCTTTTCGAGCGATTTCTGTAGGTAAATTTGAGCGTTGTCTCATTCGCACATTTCGCATTCGCATGTATTGTAAGTGTGCATGAGCTTATTGTGAGCGGGACAGAATGACAGACGCGGGTGTTCCGCGTGTGGTTCTTAATATCATGCATAGGTAAAGAGCTGATTTTACACAATTTTTCTGGGATCTTGTGCGGTATTCACATAATAAAAAACGATATAAAGTAAAATTACTTACATATACGCAGATAAAAAAATTAAAGAGAACGTTTGAATGATAATTGTACACACCGAGTATTGAAAGTTAAAAAAAATATTTTCCGACTAGTTTGTCCCCTTTGTAAAGAAAATGCTATCGACGTTTAACAATTCCCTTTAAATTTAGACTCGCAATTCAATTCGACAATGTTCCATTTATAGCTTTTGTTTTATTCTTCAGCATCCTTTTAAATAAAAACAAACAAATTAATAAACCAATATTTGGTTGTTCCATCTGGTACACCGCTATACAAGCAATATTCTATTCAAAATTATTTTCCTGTACGTCAATGTTCATATAAAATGTACGCAACATTGTTAGTTCGTACAGGCACTGTTCGAAAAAAACGCATCAGACTCGTGACGTAGCTTGAAGTCCTGAAACGAGATGGTTGATACCTGAAATAGGTTGTCATCCAAGATATAACAGTTTGATAAGTTTGACTTTCACTTTTTAGAATTGACATACTTTGTCGGATAATAAATTTCCTGAAATTCATCATTGCATAAGACGATTATTACCTCGAATCTATGTCATTAATATGCAAGTAACAGGGAAAATAATTCGTGGATTATTTCCCTTTCATTCCGAATACCTACTAGTTTTAATCTTATCTTACTATATTAATATTATAAACGCGAAAGATTGTATGGATGTATGTGTGTTTGTTACTCTTTCAAACAAAAAACTACTGAATGGATTTTAATGAAACTTAACAATAGTATACCTCATATGTCAGAATAACATATAGGCTTTATAAAGCTAGCTATTTTCAATATGTTATTAATAATAATGATTGTTTAATAGAAAATTATAAAATATGAGAATGACATTTTGCAAAACAATCAAATTTCATTTAAATCATAATTCTATTTTAGAAAATTACTGAATTTATTTAATTATTTAAATCGAATCAAGAATTATAGATATTTTAAATAAATAGGTTAAGAATTTTGGTATAACCATAGATGGTACCTAGGAAAAGAAAATATTTTTAGCCAATCACCCCCTCGATGAGCTAACTAACTAACTTTACTAACCGTCACGCCGTTTCCTCGCAGGGGTAGGCAGAGAGAACAAAGTGCCAAACAACTAAGTTTTGGCTCACACTCCTGCCTCATACACATTCATACATACACTTGTATTATTCTGACTCTTGACATAGCCCGACTCAAGAATCTGATTCACTTGATCGTGCCACGTCTTTTTCGGGCGTCCTCGACTTCTTCTACCGTTCACATTCGCATCATAAATTTTCTTTACACTTCTTTCTTCATTCATTCGCTCTACCTTATTAAATTAATTTTCTACGAACCTTGCCTTTACGTGTTATTTATATTCATGTAAGTGATTTGTAAGTACCTACTAAGTGTATTAACAAAATATTTTTCTAATTTTTTCAGGTAAGTGCACACTTTCTTACCCACAAAACGAACTTCAGATGACCCAGACTCACATAATATGTATGTAAATCTTTCATTACTAATAGTCATTGTTATAATAACTGTTTAGATCTCAAAGGCAGTCAGAAATACAATTAAATAAGGCAATGATAAACCCATTTGTAGTATATAAGTGTGTCATTATGTTATTTATGTTATATTTGTAAAAGGAAGAAGACCTAATGGTGGAATTATACTTGTCTGTCGTGACTTGACGTGACGCGTCATAACGATATCGGTTTCATACATTTAGTATGCTGACGATTATATTAGTCTGTTGTGTTGTGTCATGATGCGATCTGAATACGTCAGAAGCGATCTCGATTTTCGACAGATAGGTGAAGGTGAGGGGCGCGGAGACGACCGCGTCTTGACCAGTGTGTACGTACCACGTGCTGTATTGCTTTAAAATATCGTCATAAGGCGTCAGAACACAACTTAAAGATGTGAACGCTAGCCATCACGGCAGAGAACATCACGACATAACACGTCTTACAAGTGTAACTCCACCATGAGGCAGATTCTAATTTTTTTTTAAATATAATCTATAGTCTTTGTCTCAGTGTAATATTTTTTTTCTTGTGAAATATTACAATTTTCCTTTTTGTTCATGGATTATTATTATGTGCTTATTAATCTAATAGTTATTATTAATCAATTAAGGTGATGCTTAAAATAATTCGTAATCAGTTCTTTCATGGATGGCTCTAGTTTAATTATTTTTGGAAAAAACACTTTTGCAAATTATGCTTTAAAGTATTAAGATTAAAAGAATAAATATTAATTTTAAATTAAAATTTAAAATTAATATTTATGATTTGAAATATTAAAATTAAATTCAATACAATTTACTATTGTTTTGAATCACTGATACATCAGTGTATTGGTAAGCCTTTCTTGAAAGTTTATAAAGAAATTTCAGTTTTTTCATGGACAAAACTATTTATTCATAGTCATATCCATTCATCTATGAAAGAGAAGATTATGAATTCTTTTTATTATCACCACCTTAGCGCAAACAGTGTGGAATTAATAAAAAACTTTTCTGCGGCATATTGAAAAATGCGAAATTTTTCCTTCTTCCTCTCCACGAATGCAATCTACTTTTGAATGATTTATAGTTGAAGTATTTTTGTGATTAAAAAATTTGAAGTAATTTTGGATCAAACATTTGTCTTTTTTTTAGTAGCTATCCTATGTTCCAATAATGTGCCGATAAAATCCATAACAATATTGGAATATTTTCCACATCTGTTGGAACCTGACAATACAATTTTAAATATCTGCATTTTACGGAGTTAGCGGTCATGTTAAAATAACCGTAACGCAATTCTCTTTTAGCCAAAACATTTGAGAAAAATATGCAAAAATTAAACAGTCATTTTCCGTCAGTGAAATTCCACGATGGTTGAACAAAATAAATGAAATTTAAAATGATTTTAAAAAAATAAATCAACGGCTCGTTTTACCGTATGAATAAAATGAAAATATTTCCTTGTTTTTTAAACGGGACAAAACAAAATTTGTCGTATTTTGTGTTACCTCGTTGGTTTAAAGTTGTTTTTTATTTGTTTTATAAAAAATCTTATCGCCAATCCAAAAACAGAGTTATGACTGATTTTGAAATCTGGTGCTGTACCTAGATATTTCTTGGTATGAGTTTTGAAATATTTTTGATATTATATTTAATGATAATTTATTTCAAATCGCATACAAATTTGAATGAGCCGGGGTGTGTAAATAACCCAGGAACACGTATGAGAAACAAATCCTAAAAAGAATTTGAATGTATTTCTCCCGCGTATGATATATTTCAAAGTATGTCACCATAAAATTAGTCCTATATGTATATTCTAGGGAAAAACAACCACTTACCCTTTGGTGGCAACAATCAACAATTGAATAGCGCTGGTAATACCGTTTTCCACGTTGAATGGGGCACAAGTTAAAAAAATGTTCGAAATGCAATCACAATTAATAATTTCAGTCACCAGGTACAATGCTATATGATAACCTCTAATATATAAATAATTGTAGGTGTGCAAAATATTTTATCAAACCACGACGAAAATAATTTTCAGTTTTATCTAAATAATATTTCAAGGCTGAAAGTGCACGACATATTTTGCCTCGTGGCCAAAACACTCAAATTTCCATGGTCTGATTCCCTTATATATAAAGAACTGTAATGGCAACCCTGAAATATTCATCTTACTAATATTATAAACGCGAAAGTTTGTATGGATGTATGTATGTTTGTTACTCTTTCACGCAAAAATACTGAATGGATTTTAATGAAACTTTACAATAATATAACTCATAGATCAGAATAACATATAGGCTATAATTCATAAAGCTAGCTATTTATTTTCAATATATTGAAAATAATAATTATTGTTTAATAGAAAATGTCAAAATTTGAGAATGACATTTTCCAAAACAATGATTGTTTAATCAAAATTCTATTTTATAAATTATTTAAATTTGAAGTACTCGCCTTGCCAAAATGCATTTATTTGAAGTACTCGCCTAATACTTTGAATCGAATCAAAAATTATAGATATTTTAAATAATTAGGTTAAGAATTTTGGTATAAACGTAGATGGGACCTAGGAAAAGAAATAGATTACTCGAAGTACTAATCCTACGCAGACGAAGTCGCGGGCAGAAGCTAGTATAAAATAAAAACGAAATTCTTCATAATTAAATTCAATTATGGTGCTTCATCACCAAAATCTTTTCGTAGAAAATCTTAGGAGTTTGCCCATTAATATCTGAATCAGAAGGGACGAGGAAGAGTTAAGTACTGGAAACTCTTAAATCATGTAAGAATATGACGTAGATAAAGAAGAAACATGGACATTTACAAGTTATGTAACAATCAAGATTTCTCGTTTCACGTTCCACCGGTACCAAGAACTTTCACATCATAGACATTTATATCAAAAAGTCTGGATTGGTTGATACATCGATGTCTTTTTCGTTCATCTTTCTAAATGAGCTGATGTAACACTTAAGCAGTAGTACTGAAGTGTTATAATATTATAGTGAAAGTTTAGAATTCACTATTGTGAGTTTTTTACTACAATATACCTACGACGATAAAAATAGGCCATTTTTATAAAAAACAAATCTAGAAATGTTAATTTTTCTGACTCTAGATTAATTTGTAGGAATTGTAACTGTAATAACAAATACTATTTCGACGCCTTAATAACACGTTAGATATTTATATCAAACATACTTTTTTAATATATTCTATGAAATCTGCTATCATGAGAATGCAAATAATAGTATTGCAAGGTTTAAACTACAATTTTATTTTATCCCGTGTCTTAGTAAATTGTTTTTATTCTAAATCGTCTACCTTTTTCATTAAAACTTGTATGTCAACGTCACAATTAAAAAAGTAGCTTACTTTTTTAATAAACTGCTGGGTAAAACATTTGGAGAATAGAATTATGTTTATAATTTCAGCTAATATCCAAAAATTTCGAATGAACAGAAATAATAAAAATTAAGGGAACAACAATTGTAAGGAAAAACTGTCCCCTTAACAGAAACAAAATTAAATTACTCGAACAAATTGGGTTGACTCTTCAGAGTAAAATAAATTCAGCCATTTCAAAGGAATGCGAAACCTCCTTGCCTTTGAGATGATGTAGGAATGACAATGATTTTAACAGTAGCTCACTTTTCCTTTGGAAACCAACTTCCTATATTTAGTACCTCCTTTGACAGTAATATCTGAGTCCTTTTATTTTGATAATTGAGCCTACGGCTGCAAATTGAGTAAGAAATTTCTTGAAAAAATCAAAAAAATTGTGTTGTAGGAAATTAGAATTTATTTATGGTTAGGGTCTATTTTAAAAATAATTCTAAAAATATCTTAACAACTTGTGGGATTTTTTGTTTTTCTTGGGCATTAAATATGTAATAATTTCTAGACATTTGATTTTAAAAACTTTTCATATTATTATTAAATTATTATTAAACATTTACGGGTATTTGAAACAGCGAAGATTCCGGAATGTTTTGTGATGGTAATGTTTTCATAATGATTATGATGCGTGTTTTGTGTAATTTTGTGTGTCGAAGGACCTTAAAATGTGTATGTTTTATGTGTTTTGACCACTGCAAAAGTAGAAGGTAAGCACATAAGGAAAATGAGATAATTACTCACTGCGGGACTTGCAGTACTTTCTTCTATATGTTATATTTCTTCTTAGAGCGGTGAGTAGCGAAAGATGAGGAAAAGGAATGCGGATGTTTAAGATTAAATGCGGAGATGTTTGTAGGAAGGAGGTCGATTATTGACTGATTGTGGGTAATAGCAAAAAGTGACAGGTTTATATGGAAGGTTAGGAAGGAAATGTGACAAAACTAGCTACAAGTACAGCAGTTGATGTGTGTGTATAGCTTCGTACTGATGTATGTATGTAAGTGTGGCACATTGTTTTATATTCAACTATAACTCTTGAAATATACCATGAAATACCTTATTAAGTTTTGTGTATTTGTCAAATGCTTAAAACTTTATTGAAATTCATGAGAAAATCGGTCTTTTAAAAAAGAGACCATGGTTGAAACCGACACGACAAGTCAATTTTATTTTTGCTTTTCTCTGGCGTTAACTATGTAAAGTTTCTAGACATTTTGTTTATAACAGTTTTATTTCAAGGTACATTTGTTACTTAATTTTGATTAATCTGCTATCGGTTTCGACACATCCGTGTCATACAAGCAATCTTAAAACTATCTTTAAAATTACACAAGTAGAGGAATGATTAGATTTTATTAGGTGGGGATAGTTAGAGTGGTGATTTTGGGGAGGAGGGGGGAGAACGATTTGAGAAATCAACAAAACAAGGAAACATTATCAATAAAATGAATTAACTAATAAAACTCTTCAAAACAAAATGGGTATTTTTTCTATGTCTTTAAAAAAACTTCAATGATCAATGAAAGCAAATCAAATAAAACAAATTACTTTGTGTAAACCACTAATCACATGTAATAATATCTATATCATTTATCCTGACGAAGAAACCATCGGTTTTGAAACATGTAGATATTGATGATTATAATGATGCCACGAAGTAAATTTTGCAAATATTGAATAAATTAAAGCAAAGGTTAAAATGTGTTCTTATTAATTTCAGCATTTAATTTAAATGTCGGTAGTGTTTCTAGTTTTTGTTTGGCGATAAAATTATTACATTAATATTGCATAACTTCGTAATGCATCGCCTCAAGATGGTGGATAGTGAAAATCGTGCAGCTCTTCAGTGAATTTAATAGCGGATGCGGTAGCCGTGACCCAATGGTCGAATGAAAAGTCTCAAGCGCATTCGCTACCCCTAATTCTGTATGGATAGAGGTATTTCCTATTAAACCATCCCCTTACTCTACCCTACCTCTCGCACCCCACCGCCCAACACGTCGGGAATACACTGGTCGTGGGGTGAAGTGTATAGCCCCGCGTTTCGAGTTTTACATATCCCTAGAAATGCCATACATACATTCGTACGTACGTATGCACTCGTGGGAACACGCCTGGAATTGGAAGAAATATTTTACCGGAATGGCCAAACTTACACTACTTGAAAAGCTTTTTTCTTTTAACCTGTTTTATTTGTAGATTTTTAAAAGCTGTTTTATATAACGCAAAAACTGATGTCTCAAAAACTTATCTTTGAATTTACAATTGATTTTCTTTTTTCCCCCTTTCTGTTAATCTCTACGATAGGATTTCTCAAGCGTCAAATCAAAAAACTGACAAAACATTGGGATTCAATTATTAATGCTTCTAATCGTATATTATCTTTGTGCATAATTGTGGAAAATCTCTTCACTATAGTATACAAAAAGATCTATGTAATTAAAAAAAAAAAAACATAACAAACACCACAATTCAGATAATCACTCGTATGTATACACCAATACAGATAAATATAAACTCAGGTTAGATTTAAAAATTTAAAAAAAAATAATGAAAGTTGTGATGATGGACTTGTTATTTCCAGATACCTAAATAAATACGCTCAAAGAACTCTAGAATACCTCGTACCAATAATTTACAATATGTTACCCAATTCAATAAAAAATTGTGAATTGACTTTCAGAAGAAAATGTATGCTTAAAAAAATGGTCATGTGAAATAATTTTTTTGTACCAACCTCCGTTTTTTCTAATTTTCGTTATTAATGTTTTTTCCATTATATAATCTTTTTTCTTTTTTTTCTTCTTTTGTTTTTCCTCTGTTCTTTATTTTATAAATGTAAAAATACGTGGATATATGTAATCTAATAATGTGTATATTTAATTTAATGTGTAATTGTTAAAAGAACCCGTTGACAAACTGATATCAATCAGTTTGACGGGACTTAATTTTGAAATATGTAAAAAAAAGTTAAATAAATAAATTAAAAAAAATTATTTAGTGCCCGATGTCAGCTTAAGTGGACTGTATAAACACTTCTAGCGATAAAACAAAGAACATTCGATTGGGTTTTTTCACAAAGGACAGAAAAGACGGGAAGAAGTCCTGCCTTTGTATGGTGATGCTTTGGTTCATGGTTTCGCATTCACAGGTCACTTTCCATAGTTAAATAGATAAGCTACATGGTTAATATAAAATCATATAAAAATATGAATGCGATTTTTCGAGATTCAATCTTGATGTGAATGCGATCGCGACAATATTTTGAAGTGATATACAATAATGATTTTTAATTGCCGACAGTAGGTAGAATTTTGACATCTTCTTCTAATTCCCAAGTAGGGTCCAAGTAAGAAAGGAGAGAAATCAAAGGAAGAACAATATTTTGAGCAGGACCTTGGGGTAAATGGATTGAAGTCCCAAAGCTGTTTCAATACAAAATAGTCATTAATTCAAAACAATTTTTTTTTTTTCAATGCGACGTAAAGTATTTGACAGTTCTCACCTTTCTTACGAATTCAATTTTTATAACTTTTTTTTGTGATATAATACAAAAATTAAATCAAAATAATGTAGATAAAACGAACTTCTTAAATAATCACTCAAATCTATGCTTTCCACAATGGAATTATATTAAAAAAAAAACAATGAATAAATATACACGGAGAAAATTTCTATTCTAAAATACGATCATTTTATTCGTAAAAACGGTAAAAAACGGTTAAAGACGGGGCTTTAGTTCTTAGGAACAAATTAACAGGGTTTCAATGTTTATTGGCGGTAACATGTAAGAATATATTATATTAATTTCGTACGTATACCAACAAATTATTCTTACATTTTCCAGCCAATAAACATTGAAAGCCTATTAATTTGTTCGTAAGAACTTCAGTCCCGTTTTTACGAATAAAATGATCGTATTTTAGAATAACATTTTTCTCTGTGTAGATTTCGAATATGATAGCATTCATATTATCAAGCGGCAGCCATTTTGTCCGCCATCTTTAGTGCCCGGCGCGTCATTAGCAATTAATATGAATTATTCGGAGTGGCTAAATGCTATCTAGTAATTTGTAATGTCAAGAACGAGAATGGCCCAAGCGATTATTACCTAGTTCTTCATACAATTTCTTTATACATAAGGGAAAAATCGCTTTAAAATCCGGACCCGCCGGGGGGACTGCGGCCTACAAGAGGTTAAAAGACGAATATCTACTTAGAACTTTAAGCCCAATCCAAGCCTTTGAAAATATTGCAAGATGATGCAAAGAACTTCTTCACTTAATAAAAACGTTTTGAGCTTATACGTCATCCTAAAAAGCTTAAGTGATTGAGATCCTTATATTCCTAATAAACCCTTTTTACGTCCCGAAGCTAAGCCGCTCCCGTGTCATCATTATTTTCAAACACACTCATTATAAATCCAGGCTTAATATTAATCACTCGCATCCGTCTGCGATCTTATTCAAGCGGGGCGTTCCTTCCCTACTAAGTAATACTGCGAGGCTAACCCTCCCTGGCTAGATTTCCCAGAGGGATCCCTTCCAGACATGGGGATGTAAGTTCAGCAGGTAGAACGGTGTGGATATACCGCACATAGGTGTCCGGATTACAGCACTAGGAGGCCAAAAATTTATTTTAAATAAAATTTTACGCACCACACTTTTAGACCAGACCTGACCTTTCACATACTTTTCCATAAAAATGATCATCTAGTAAATCCACGCTATGCAAGTGTATTATATAAGTATAATTAATTGAAAACAATACAAGAACAACATGTTAACCTACCAGACTATTAAATGGGAAAATAATTCACCGTCTCCAGATATTTTCATATCAGAGGGTTCGGCTCAGTGGAATTCCTAATTTGACCGATAAATCCTACTGATCCCTCAATATAAATATTTAAAAAATCTTTTGTAACCCGACATGTATTTATAATGACTGATTTTTGCATTTTTATATACAAATTCTTTGACAAATCTAGTATGCCTAAATTTTTAATGAGAGAGCTAGGTATAATGCCAGTAGCCGAAATAACAAATGGTAATATTTTTATAGTCTGAGAACGTCAAATTCTTTTAATTTCATTTCCTAAATCTGTAAACTTTATTATTTTTTCAGAAACAGAATCTTATTTAATCTTATTTTATAATTTACAATATAATATTATTGGTCTGAGTCCCAAAATACCCAGGTAAGAAAAGTTATTTCTGGTCGCGTGTTCAAATCTCAGGGTGCACAAGTAAATTTTATTAGATTAATTTGTGTTTTTCTAGAATTATTTTTTCATTAAAAATAATATGTAATAACGATTCAGAGTGTTAAATGCTTTCAGTGATGCCTTTATAAAAAGGTTGTATAAAATGGTGTAAGCCGTGATTGTTTTGACTAGCCAGGTACTTCCCCACCTTGTTTTTACTCATCTTCTTCCCCCCCCCCCCCCCCCCTACCTTTAGCCTTACGGCGTACCCCAATTGAGTTTGCCATATGGTTGGAAGCAATTTGGACATGGACGTTTGCATTAAAAACAGACAACTAATTTGATGAAGACATTTTTCTTTTACAACAATTCTGTCTTGAAAAGATGATCCCTTTCAGTGCCTAGGAGTTGAAAGGTCTTACGAAAATTGGCAAGATCGGTTTTATTTTAAATCGATTTAGAATATTTTTGAAATCGTATATGTGGTCAACTAGCGACGTTGTCCTGACCACTGTGCACAGGGGCATAGATCGCTGCATTTACCTAGGAAAATTTACAATTCAACATACACGGAAAGTGGGAGGAAACCAGACACTGTGCTGTTCCACGTTCCCTAACTGCCTCTTCCTACTACCTGCTACTTGGTCCCTCACCTGGAGCTTTGTATTATTCTAACCCCCGTGCAAAACACACTTCTAAACTCTAATGCTAATAACAACGTTGTTTTGAGAACAGTTAAAATTTCACAATAGAACGTGTTGCAGCATTGTGAATTTATGTCATGTTAAAAAAGGAAGAAGCTAAAAACGCAATTATTTTATAAGTATCATCTTTAAATTTTGACAATGCAGAAAAAAGTATTTCCAAGATGATCAAATATTATAACAATAATGGGATAATTTGTAGAGCGACGTTTTTGTGATAAATCACCTCAAGTGCGCTGGACAATTTATTATGAACTCTTAGGCTCCATCTAAGTTTATTATTTACAAATAGATACAGAAACATACTACTAGCACGGTCGCTCGATATGAAGTTACCGACCGACTGTCGGTAACTTCTAATCATTCCCTAGAACAACTGCAGATCGCAAACTAATAGGTGGCAGTTCACAATGACTAAGTGTCCTTAACATATTTGACATCAACTATTGTTTGTACGTTAGCGATGTGCAGTTGTCCTAGGGAACGACGAGAAGTTACCGATAGTTATCCTACCGATCGTTAGCAAGCGTGCTAGGGCCTCTGGTCACTTCCGATAAACACACTTTAATTAGAAAGTTTATGCTTGGAGAAGACACTAATTTGCACGCGGAGGACATTATATTCATTTAAATGAAACAACTAACTTTGTTTACACACCATATAATCATAATTACCGACATGTTTCGAAACCGATGGTTTCTTCGTTAGGATAATAAATATAATATTTATATATTTTTTTTATATTTATTTTCGAAACATGTCGGTAATTGTGATTATATAGTGGTGTAAACAAAAGTTAGTTGTTTCATTTAATTAAAAATGACGCCACAATTTTAATTGATAATAGATAATGCACCGTGGGGAAATCCTGAATTGCAGCTGAGCAGTGACCTTTTCGTCAATATAATCAATGAGTAACCAAAAATGTGTGATAAACGGTTTTATTTATTATTATTATATGAAATATTAGTAATTTAGTATTGTTTCGAATGAAATTGGTAAAACAATTTAATCGAAAAGGGCACACATAAAATTATTTTAGTTTTAGACTAAGCATGGTGTATTGTGATACAATTTCTTTTTATCAAACCATCTTGGAAATCTCTTTTCAAAAAACTTTCACATATTATTTTTTTATTTGTAAAATATGATTTTCTTACATCGATTTCTTAACAAAAATAGCCAATCGCCCAGACGAATATTTTTATCGCGTCTTTCACCTTTCTTTATCACCTTTGACAATAATAATGCAGAAACCATCAAGAGTCACTCTAGATGAAGGCTGTTGAAGGACGACCTATCAACTCTTTTCTTCCGGTAAAAAACTTGTGCGTATAATCCAAATATTTGTGCAAGTGTCTCACATTCAAGGCCGTCGCAAGAAAATATTGCACTGTCGAGCAAGTCGCATTAATCTGTACTGGAATATGTCAACGAGATAATACCTGAACATGAAGGACGTAAAATTACATGTATTCTTTGAAACCTCCATATATAATAATCGAGCATTACAAATCTCGCAAAAACCGATACCTAAATAAAGTGATTTTTTCTGGGGCTTGTTCTACCCGGTTACCCTATTTCTGTGTCAACTTTCTGCTGTAATTCCATTTCCCAGCACTTAACTATTCCGCCAGTGAGTTTTACTGCATTCATCATTCCCAACTTCGCTTCCCACGATTCTGACGTGACGGTAATACGGGAATATTGAGATACATTTTATTCGATGCTGGCAAAAATAACAACTTATGAATATCAAACTTCACGTAGCTACTGGTTATGGGAATAGACAATTTCGGGATTCGGGTTTTATTTTTGAAAGTGTGTCAACTGTACCCTGTAAGTAATTGTTTAAAACAACGTCCTTATTAGTGCTCTCCTGAATATAGTCATTTGTCACTTGTGGCTTGGAATTCTCGCTATTAAAAAATCTACTTGATCATTCTCGTTCTTCACGTAAAGAAATACTGGATAGCATTTAGCTACTCTTAAAAATTCAAATTAATTACCAATGACGCGCCGGGCACCAAAGATGGCGGACAAAATGGCTGCCGCTTGATAATATGAACGCTGTCATATTCGAAGTCTACATTTATTCATTGTTTTTTTTATATAAATCCATTGTGGAAAGCATAGATTTGAGTAATTATTAGGAAGTTCATTTTATCTACATTATTTTGATATAATTTTTGTAATATATCTATCACAAAAAAATGTTATAAAAATTGAATTCGTAAGAAAGGTGAGAACTGTCAAATATTTTACGTCGTATTAAAAAAATATATTTTTTGTATGCTGGCTTTCAACAAGAACCAAAGTTTTCGACCACAATTTGAAAAAATGAGTGAAATATTGCGAAGTCTTTAAAAGTAATTTACATAAAACGACACAAAATTGAGTCGACAATAATGTTTATAGGTAAAACATTTATCTAATAAAACGTGTATTTGTTTTTAATTTTTACGTTATTAGTAATTTTAGTTACAAAAAAAGTGATCCATTAAAAAAAAATTGGCTATCAAATTTTTAATCTTTTAATAATTATATGTTTATTTCGATTTATAAAATTTTAAAGCGTATTTTATCACCTTTTCAAATACGTTCGGAAATATTCTATTGCAATATTTTGACCTTCTGATAAAATATTCCCGAGGTCTGAGCGGTTAAAAAATAACAGATTACAAGCTTTATTTCGTTCTAGATTTTATTCCGGTTTTCCTGTTGCAAAAATAGCAACTAATGAATATCAAACTCCGCTACTGTTTATACTGAGTTCCGTGATTCGTTTTATTTTTGGCGTTGTTTTGCAAGGTTGTCGGGATGGTATGATTTTGAATTCTGAATTAAAATAAACTCAGTTCGTGTTATAGGGATCGAATTGGCACAGAACTCTGCAGTATTTTGTAAGTTTTGTATACGAAATGTTTTCCCCAAACAGCATCTTTTATGTTTCCGTTATATTTTGTTTGTTCTGAAGTTTTATTTCAGTAGAAGGTTCCAATTCTTTTATTACAGCAACTACCTTTGAAGCGAAAATACAAACTTCGCATTTTAAACACTTATTTCGAAATTAGAATTTAACGGAGAGTTTGCTATTGCTATCGTGTTGTATTTTAATTTTAACATAAATTTTAATTGATCTTTTACTATCAAAACATCATAATTTAATTCTTTTTGTATTTTTCTCGGAGCCTCGTAGTCTCGTCATCTCTCCATGATAAAATGATTGACAAGGTTTCCTCATTTAAGTTGTGGTTCATCCAACGATTTACAGATTACCTGTTCCTTCTGTATTCCTTGGCCTCTTTCATAGCCTTTATCGCGAACCGTTCTAAGTATTATAAAAAAGTCTATTTTTACAGATCATTCAATGCTTCATTGAGCATTCTGCAAATTTTTTCTCAGGGCCTGTGTGATCTTTGGAGATGCTGTGTGGAGGTTCTTTTTTAAGGAAAGAAATGATACGAAGTTCTGGGACGGAAAAGTATGAAGGGTAGATAGGAACCGAGGTCAATGTATCTAGGATTGACAGACTTATGAATCCATGCCTCCCACTGCAGTGTAAGGCGATGGGTCGAGAGAGTCTAGCTGGAGAGCTCTAGTTTCGTCTCAACCAATCTCTCTCGATCCAGCCCGTAACGCAGTAGGCAAACACGAAAACACTTGCATTGGCCACTAAGACCTAGAAAATTCTTATTTTCTAGATTTTTTTCAATGGCTGGCAATATACTGATTGCTCTATAATTTTATATTTCAGTATGTTTTCCCCCTTTTGTATATTGGCCTAATAATGCTACGTTTAAGCTCATCCGGTTTAACTGCTTGAGACAAGATTTTATTAATTAAATGAGTAATTACCGGACATAGAAAAGTTATATTTTTTTAATGTCGAACATTCTAATATTGTCAATCTCAGGCGACCAGGAATTATTTAGTTGACTGACAATCCTTCAAAGGTAGCTATGGGCAGGTAAATGCCCTGCGGCAACTCAACATAATTGAACTTCAATTGAATTCAATTGAATTGGCTGACTTCAGCCCGTGAACCGGGGCACTCCTGCCAAATCACAAAACGTAACGAACTACTTAGGGTAACTCAAAGCAGAGGTGTTGGTTATCCAATAAATGGTTCCTGGGGCTGGGTAACCCATGCCCGCCTCCCAAATTGATAACTTCAAATCTCTCAGTATCTTGAGAACCTAAAAAAAATATGGATATCTCAATATTTTTCTGAAAAAAAAATGTTTCGCGATGAAATAGAGCAAAGTTATTAAGATTCTATCAAAATATATATTATAAAATACATATATTATTACAACATTGGAGATCTAATTCGGTTACATTATTTACTCGCTCTTGTTAAACTGACTAGCAAAATCTGGTTCATTTTCAAAATGTACATTACATAATGTTAAATAGAAGTTCGTTGTCAGATATCTGTTAATTAGTAAGTAAATCTATCCCGGACTCGGAACAAGGGCCCTGTTAGGAAAATTAGTTATATAATATTCACGAGGATTGAGTTAGGCGTGTAGGAGAAATGTTTAGGCTGCATGTACACAATCAAATTTCAGGTCAGAGCCTCCTCAACCCCTTAAGCCCCGATCTTCCCCTACAGCTTCCTAAAGCCGGGTTTAACCTGTTTACCAACCCCAATAAAGTCGACACTACACTTTCCTTATTGCGAGTATAGATTAAAACAGAATTTATGATTACCTTCCTAACCAGGCGGATAGCTGTTTACTGAGTGCGTTCGCGTATTATAGAAATCGTGGTTTATTTTCATATATAAATATGCTGTTATATAAATATGATAATATGTTTTTTTTTAATCTTGAATACCTCACAAGAGTCCCAACTGCTCCCGTCTGGAGCCAGTGAGACTATGGCATCCCCAATTGGGGAATGTTATGAGGCTGAAGGTAAGTGGGGAAGGTAAGGAGACGAGGAAGAGTAAGGTGGGAAAGTACCTGATATTCAGATCTAGTCACTAAACACGGCTAAAGCCATTTCAAGCAACGTTTCAATATTGAATGGTGGTCTTACACCAGGACGATACTAAGAGTATCTTCCACTCTGGAACGTGCCTCAAATATACAATATATTATTTCAAATAATTAATTGTGAAATAACACAAATCAATTAAATGAAATTTATTTGCGCACGCCCGGTTCGAACCCGCGGCCTTCGGAATGGGAGTCTAACGCCCTATCGCTGGGCTACGCCGGCCGTGGTCCAGCGGCCGACTACGGTGTGGGCGAATCAATAAATTGCAGGGACACAAAAACATTATAAATTTTTTTATTTATTTAAATGCCATAAAAAGGCTTTTACATTAAAGTGATACATGATTTTATAAGTATTCTAAGGTTTTAGCGAGTGTAAACCACGGTGGTTGCTAAATATAAGGTGGGTACTGCGTTGAGCAGCTAAATATTACACAAATGAAACATATTTGATTAGGTAGAGCATTCCTCCTTCTCTGGATAGTGGGATTTTGATACTGCCATAAGGGAAGTCAATTTCTAAATAAAAGAGTGTATGATAGTACTTACAAGAAACCACTCGTACATAGTCACAGCACACGTCTTACAGAAAAAAATGCCTGAAAATACCTAAAATAACATATAAGTATGGAAGCCGAACGCTGGAGTACTGTGTACCAGTGATTTTTAATAAGCTCAAGAAAAAAAATTATTTTAAGGAAAATGAAAGTTTAAGCATGAGAGTTGTAAAGATGTGGCTTATAAATGAGGGATCCATGTATCTGTAAAAAAGACAGAGTAAACAGGGAAGAAAGGGAAAAATATCGTAAATAAGCTTTACTTCTAATATAAATGCATGTATTTTTTTTTTCTCAACTCATAATTTTTATTATTATTTGGAAGGCAATTATATAAATTGCCCCCTCGAAACAAATGGTTAGCTTACCGTAGAGTATAAATGGTGTTTAAATGTATATTATCGTTTTGTGTAAAATGTCTGTGTACTTGGTACTCTTTGTGGCCTTTTAAATGAATTCTGTGTGTGTATGTATAAGTTTATTTTTTTTTATTTTGTAGAATTTCACATTTGTATTTTCATTCTTATTGTGTTTGTATTCTTAATACTTATAGAGGTAGAATCTGCAGACAAGCAACTACCTAGTTATTGTCTAAACTGTGTAATTTGTTAAATGTATTCTTTTTGTTAGAAATAAAAATAATAAAAAATAAATTTTAAAAAAATGTAGATAATAGGATATGTGTTAGCAAAAAAAACATATTACCCAAGAGGCATTACAAGTTAAAGTTTTGAAACATACCTGAGGACCTTTTGAAATAATAATCTGAGCTACCCTAGACTAATAATAGCTGCAAACCAGGATTCTGTCTCAGAGCGGTGCATGAGGAATTTAGCATCTCATCCGGCGTCCAACTTCAGGTGTAACATCGGGCTGCCAGTTCAAACGTCCGTTCCATATCCTGGTAAAGCTGCTATTGCAACCAAGAGCAAAAAGTCGACTCAGCTAGACTCCATTTTCCCACGTGGATCAGATTTCATTACTACGTGCACTAGCGTTGTGAGGTGGACCACAGCTTTAATCCATCGCGGAGATAGACGGATGTCCTCGATATTCAAGGATTACGATCTTTAAATGGCCAGATCTAACACCGTCATTGTGTGGCAACAAAAAACAGGAATCACAATCGATATTCTTACATTATCTCTGAAAACCAACACGACCCTCAACCGATCGGTTGCGCAGATTTAAAAAATAAACTAACCCCTCTTGATATCACATTATCAATGATGAAATAGTGTAAAACTTCGACAAGTCGATCGAACACCCCTGCCTTACAAGGTGTCCGATCAAAATGTATAAAAATCGTTACTTTGACCGGAAACAAACTGAAAAGTATTCCCAGTCAAATAATGCAAAGTTAGGCTAGCAATTAATTAATTATCTGACCAGGTAAAACGAAGAAGAATAATTATTAAAAATGATTAATTATTTACGTGACATTATAATATAATGATCAGAGGAGGAAAACAGTATAATATTAAGAACAAAACAAGAATGTTTAAGTACTCAGACATAATATCGCTGAAGTGAAGCTGTTATTATAAGTACATAGAGATAATATTAAAAATAAATTAAAAAAATGTTTACTCGTATATAAAAATTTATGTTAGGTTTATATAAGACCTAATATAAAATAATGTAACTATGATAAAAGCTAGTATTTAGATACAGAATACATTTTTTTAATGTGAGTTAAATCCAAATGAAAAATAAAGAATATGAATAGAACGTTATATTTAAACAGAAAAAAATATGTAAAAAGGGTGACTTGTTTGCAAGTAGAATCGAGCAAATTTTTTAATATCAAGTATATCAAATATTAATAATCATATGAATTTTCCTGATTTTTTTGCTATCATTTCGGTGCTTTTCTCTGGTCTAGAGAATTTATAAACGTTTTTTATATTTATGGCCTCCCCAATTCGTTGATTAATGTGATGCTCAAGGAAGTGGGAAGGGGAATATTGAAATTCCTTGTAGTTTAAGAGCAGTAATCAATCATAAGAGTTGAAATTGTATGAGAATATGTATGGGAACACGTCACAACCCTAGTAAGGAAGGGACAATAACATCTCTAAAATGTGTGATGAGTTTTGGGCTCTTTGTGTTATTTCAGCAGGTGGAGTTTTTCTGTACTACTCGCATCATGCTTATATAAAATACAGAACATTTATCGTATTATTTTATTCATTAACTCTTTATTAATAATTAAATTAAAACAAATAACTTTGCATTAAACCACTAATATAATCACAATTACCTACATGTTTCAAAACCGATGGTTTCTTCGACAGGGTAGTAATACAAAGTTATTTGTTTTAATTTAATTCAAAATGACGCCACAAAGTGATTTTGCGAAGTTTGAAGAAATCTTTATTAATACTTTATAATCTCCATGGAGCATGTAGGTACCGACACAACGGAGGTTTTGTTCAGAAGTAACCCTTTTAGGAAATCTCACTTCCTTGGTGTTTTGAAATAAAAGACGTAGATTTACTGAAGTCTACCGATCATCTCAAAATCTATTTATTTATTTTCTCATGTTCTCCATAAAACAATTATTCTCATGTTCTCCATAAAACAGTGACATTTGCTAAAAGATAGTTTCTGAACTGTCTGTAAGTGACATTGAAAGTGTCGATGGTCAATACAGAATCATTAAGCACTTGAGTCGCTCTGTTTATCTGCACTTTCGGAGCATAAAAAAGTGCATGGGATCTCCCACGAGTATACTTGTTAGGGACATAAAAATTACCCTCTTTTAACATAGGCGGATTGAGTATGATACCAGAGATTAGCTTAAAAAAGTGTTTACCTAAAAATATTTTTCTGCGGGCTTCTAAGGTGTTGAAATCAAGCATCCCTGTTAAAAACAAGGATGGATACAGGAATGGATAGAACGTATATTCCCTCATATACAGGTAACGCAAAAATCTTTTTTGTACTTTTTCTATTTCTAGGATATGGTTTTGTTCAGAAGGGGTCCAAATAATGGAGCTATATTCCAGGAAGCTACGAACAAGTGCTTTATATGTTTTACGTATTGCAATTCCATTAGTAAATGATCTCGCATTACGAAGAACAAATCCAAGAATTTTGTTGGCGCGAGAGACAATGTCAAATATGTTGGAATAGAAAGAGAGATTTGCTTTCAAAATCTCGCCAAGGTCTCTAATCTCAGCGTGTTAATATATTTTTATTAATCTGGTAGGGAATAGGAATGTATCTTTGGATCTTTGTGATCTTTATATCTCGTATTCACGGTCGGTAATACAGCAAATCATTTGGCACATGTCATATTTATAGCTAAATTCTGTATTTTGGTAAAACTGCTATTAATTGCTATAATCATCGGCTAAAAAACTGTGACTGTAACCAAATACTCTAAAATACTAATGAAACCACCAACAGATGTTAAATATTGGCAGTATTTACTTGTATTGACTGGCAACGCTTGCCGCTAGAAGCGCAATGTAGTTTATAACACGTGATTATAGTGGTTTACACAAATTAATTTATTTAATTTAATTAAAATGATGCCACAAAGTAATTTTGCAAAGATTGAAGAAAATAATTGAACCTATAATATATAGTATTTGGTGGTAGTAGGCTCAAAATATATTTTTTTAAGTTTTGGATGAACAAGAAAAACAGTAAGTTCGTATGTAGACCTAATATTTATTTTCTTATATTTCAAATTCCATAACGTAAAAAAAAATAGAAAATTTTTGCGTAAAAGTATTAGTGATGGATCTTATAAATGTGAAACTACTCTACATTCTACACGTTCAAAATATTAGGTTGAAATAGGCGATATTGTTCGATGATAATTCGAGATGAAGTGTGTTATATTAGGAACTTAAACGTGATTACCACTTACGCCGTTCTTCCATGGAGATACCTTCAAGCGACGCAATCGCCGCTCGTCTGTGTTTTCCATATTATTATTAGTATTTGAAAACGCCGCTAGGTGCTACACTAGCAAATTAGTTTGACAGGTAGCGGTAGCGTCGCTTGTGAATAGCTACGTGGAAGAACGGCGTTAGACAATCATGAGTTACTTATAAGTTTGAAGCGTGTCGTGAATAATTTAGAATAGCCCTACTAATTCAGCAGATTGTCTTCTGTTTTCCAAAAAAAGACAATTAAAGCATTGAAGACGTTTCCTGTAAGATTTATGGTAGGTTCAGACTGGACGACGTACGTATGCAACGCTACTCAAACAATGCTTAGCAACCCATACATTTTCTATGAAAATGGCCACAGACATCGCACGTCGCGATGCATGTGGCCAATGTGATTCTAAAACATACATTTTCATTGAAAATCTATGGTTGCTAAGCAGTCCAGATATTGTTAGGCGTAGCGATGGGCACGTACGTCGACCCAGTCTGAATCTACCATAAGGCGCTTAGTATTAATATGGTAGAATAAAAAAAATAAACTTTACATTTTTCACAGATTATTAATGATATCCACAGTTAGTGATAAATGCACTGTTGTTATTGTATTTTGCTATCGGTATACGAGTATGCGTGAATGTGTATAAAATAAAAAATAGCTAATCTTGAAAATATCTGTGGAAATTTCCTTAGTTTTTTTTTAAGTCGGTTTCTCATTTCTCATTGCTGAGGTGATCGTGATCCAGATTCTAATTTCCATGGTGACGAAAATTCCTCCACTCCTCGCGGTCCTGCGCTGCGTGAAGAGTTGCGAACACTATAGTACCTAACGCTAGTGAAACTTGAGCACTCCAGCGCATTGGTGGCCGTCCTCTGCTTCTTCTGCTTTTCACTTTGCCAGTGACTATGAGCTTCTTCAAATCGGAGTCCTCAGTTTGGCGAGCAACGTGTTCCAAGTATCTGAAGATTCTGCCTACAAGTAAAGGGTCCGCCAAATAACTTTTTTTTTTTGAAAATGCTATAAAAAAAAAACTACTGAATATTTTCTCAAATTTCTTTTTTTATTTATAAGTACAATCCTTCCGGTTAATAATGGAAAATAATTTCATTCAAATGGCTGCCTCGGCTGGCCATGCAGTAGCCTACACGATCGGTCCAATTTTTAAGCACATTATCGATTGTGTGCAGCTGTATTTCACGAATATTGTCCTTTAAAGCGTCAATTGTCTCTGGCTTGTCGGCGTAACATTTATCTTTGAGGGCACCCCACAAATAATAGTCCAACGGTGTCAAATCGCAGCTCCGAGGTGGCCAAACGACATCAGCTCTGCGGCTGATAATGCGATCTTCAAAAACAGGGCGCAAAACATCGAGTGTAGCTTCGGCTGTGTGGCACGTAGCGCCGTCCTGTTGAAACCAAATGTTGCCAATATCCTCCTCTTCAATTTTTGTGAACAAAAATTCGTTCAATATTCGACAATATTCGTGAAGCCATTGGTGAAATACAGCTGCACACAATCGATAATGTGCTTAAAAATTGGACCGATCGTGTAGGCTACTGCATGGCCAGCCGAGGCAGCCATTTGAATGAAATTATTTTCCATTATTAACCGGAAGGATTGTACTTATAAATAAAAAAAGAAATTTGAGAAAATATTCAGTGGTTTTTTTTTTTATAGCATTTTCAAAAAAAAAAAGTTATTTGGCGGACCCTTTATCTTAAGATAAATTGTAGTCAGATAGTTGAAAGCCTATTGTGGATGCGTAACTCTTCCAGGATGGACACGTTTATCTGGCTGTCCATTGTATCCTGAGCATTTTTCTCCAGCATCATATTTCGAGGATGTCTATCCGTTTTTTTTTCTGGCTCTAAGTAAACCTCTTTCCACATCGTAAAGAAATATTTTGACTTAAATGCCCGGACGAGTCTCATCCGCTAGTTAGCTAGTCAAAAATCAAACGTCCTCCTCCAAACACAAGCTTAACACGAGCAGTATAGTGGCAGATGTAATTATAACGTCAATGTGGCAAGTAGACGACAGAGTTGGAAACTGTTTTGCCTTAACTGTCTAGTAAATTGTTTTAGCATGGCCTAACTACGTCGAGGCCACACTGCAATCTGGTGGTGCAAGTTAGAGTCTGCCTTTCGCCTCATATTGAGAAAACTTGTTGCGTTTTCAATGCGGAATGCACTAATTTTGTGTTGCCGTACATGTAAGTTAATTAATTAATGTTCGGTTAATTTACAATGTAAATTTACATGAGGTTAGAGACTGAAGTTTGCAGCAGTGTACGGTATTAGTGATACAACTTTTATCATCATTACCAGTATTGATCTTGAAGCCTATTCCGCTGCGGAAATATAAATTGGAACTTATGAACTCATTCTGAACATTAAGACTATGTAAGATGATGGCATCCGTGATTGATTCTTTTGGCTGGAAAGTCGGTTCCGGAGTTCAAGGATTCTAATCCCGGATGCAACAATTCAGTAATATTTTTGATTACTTTGTGATAAGCAAGCATTTCAAAACTTACTATAAATAAATAAATAGTATAGTAGTGGTGGATAATTTCAGTAACGCTCCCCACTGCCTTTATCCTCGCAATATAATCCGATTGGGGCTATCATAGTTTCAGGGAAATGAGAAGGAGCGGAAGGTGGGGAAGTGCTGGTTATTCAGGTCTAGTCACCAAACACGGCTAAAACCATTTCAAGCAACTTTGCATTTCGGAATGGTGGTCTTACGCCAGCGCGATACCAAAAGTAACTTCCTTTATGAAATGTGCCGTAAATATGTTATATATTATTTTAAATAAGAGATAACACAAATTAATCAAATAAAATTTACAAATGAAAAAAGTTCTTTGTTTAAAACCATTTTATTTATATTTATATATGTCGACCGGTTTCGGTTAATCTCAACCTTCATCATCAACTGTAAATTAGTTTACATGTTTATTGTCCTGGTGTGCTAGCATGGTCGATCGATATGCAGTTACCCAATTTGGTCGGTAACTTTTCATCGTTCCCTAGGACAACTGCAGATCCCAAACGAATAGGCGACAGTTCACAATGACTAGGTGTCCTTAATATATTCGATATCAACTGTCGTTTGTACGTTAGCGATCTGCAGTTGTCTAAGGAAACGATGAGAAGTTACCGACAATCGGTCGGTAACCTCATATCGATCGACCATGCTAGCACCCCTGATGAAGGTTGAGATCAACCGATACCGGTCGACGTATATAGATAAAAAATAAAGTGGTGAAAGACTAAAAAAATTTCACATTTGTACAATGTTAAGCCACAAAATGTTTGCTTTTTTAGATAATAAATAAAATTTACTTGAGAATTTACAGTGGATTGAACCCACGACCTGCGGATTGCTAGTCGAGAGCCTTTCTCCTCGACGACGAAGTGATTTATGTTCTGATATATTTACCATAATTATTGTCTTTCCAATGGTTTAGTGGAAAGTTGACTTACTTTGTACACGTGGCAAAGATTATTTAGCTTGAATTTTAAATCAAGGCTTGCAATTCGCGCTTAACATTTTGTTCAAAAGAAATGTGAAAATGGAGCAGAGATAGATTTTTTGTCAATAAATAAATCCAACTATCTCCAAGATCTGCTTCTATTTTGGGGAATACATTTAACGTCTAGGGTGTTTGTACCTTTTTATTTGTTATGTGGTTATTTCTTGGCATCTCTGAACAAGTAATTTTTATATCCTCGTAGAGCCTTCTCCGAGGCTTGAATGCCTACGGAACGTGTATTTGTTCCGCTGACTGTACTTTGTATGCTCGCCTGACTAAATGCTCTGTAAACCTACCACTAGGAGGTTTCGGCAATTCAAAATAATATATTTTTTAAAACATAAAGTGTTCTAGGGAAATATATTATTAATCGGTAAAAATTTGGAGTGCGGGGACCTAAACTTACTTTAAAATCAATAGGAACAGAAAAAAATTGTCACGAACCTATTTACTAACCTGAACTCAAATGCCCTTACTGAACTTAACAATTCTAAAATGAATAAAAATACTTGATATTAAGGTTTCAATTGCTTTCATTGCAAAATTCAATTAACGTGAGGTTAATTCTTGGGGTGGGGTTAGCTTAGGGTGAAATTGTAATCGTAATCTCACATGAGACGAGTTGGGATTGTAACTAAACTATTTCAGTATTTGCAGCAGTGGCTTGAAATTGACTCTAATCCACCTTACAAAAGTGACGCTTAGTTAAGGCAACCGCTTTCTTCCACATCTACTCTGGTTACTGACGATATACGAAGGGCTGATTAGTCGTGATGCTAAGTAATTACGTCAGATTTGAGTGGTTTAATTAGTTGATGAGATGTTTTAGCGGTTTTCTCTAAAATTATTTCAATATAATATTCATTAAAATGATCCGATAGTAAGTCTAAAAAAAATTTAGAGAAATATTCTATTTTACTATGACAGTTTTGTTGATAAACTGGACGATTCTTAGTAAGAATTTGAAATGTGAATCTTTATCAACCATTTTCTTGGAGACCTACTTATACCATAATATTAAGTTTTCTAACTAATCAAATGTTACATCATTTCCCTGCAGTTGTGAGCTAGAGGTGGAAATCCAACTTACAAAGCTTTTTTGGGTTATACTATCCTTTCTTCATACACTTTCGTATGTCAATCTAGTGGAAAATTATCCTAAACAGGTTCCTGAGTTCACAACAATCGAATTTTGGACAGGTTGTTTCAAAAAAATTTAACAACTCATCAAAATATTCAATTTAATTTTCACGTTCTGTTACATGTTCTGTTATTATTTCTTTATAGGCCAGTTGCCATAAAACTGAGTCAAATTAAATAGTTCTTAAGTTCTTGAGATATATAAACTATAAATTGCATATTCCTGTAGAAAACATTGATTATAACTACCTACTAGATAAAATGTTTCTATTAGAACTTTCAGAAAGAAGAATAATCACAGATGTAATGCTATTACATAAAATACTGCATTACAAAATTGACTGTCCTGAATTGCTTCAATTTATCAATATCCACATACCTAAAAGATCTTGCCGAATTTTACTACCCTTTTATTTTAATAACACCAGGACACTCACTTTTAAAGTTTAACAATTTTAAAAAATGGCTAATTTATTTATTTTTAGATTATTTTCTAATGTTGGAATATTGAAAATATTATGATTTATGTGCTCTAAAAGGAATTATGTTGAAAATTTATGAAGCGTAGAATTTTTTTTAAATTCTTTCTTTAATTTTATGTCTAAGACTTTGGTAAAAGGGCTACCGCTTTGGTAAAATTAATATAATTAAGAATTATATTCATTTTCTTGTTATTTCTAAGGTAGAACTTAAATAAAGCACTGCCATAGTTGGAATCCGTGGAAATGTTTTATTGAAAGTACCGTATTTCCATGCAATGTTAATAAATTAATTAACAACTCGTATTTCAAACAAACCCAATAAGGAACACAGAAAATTAGATTGTTATATTAAAGTTCTATAGCATTCTGAAAGAGCTTACAGACTTGAAAGAGCCTTCCGTGCAACGTAGAACTTCTAACAGCTGTTTATTATGCGGATCGATTCAATAATATTATAAAATTATTACTATGAGACTAGTCCATGATGCGTCGCTATTCCAGAATGTATTAGTCTAATTTTAATTTTGTATCAGTTAAACCAAAATATTATATCTATATTATTGTCGTAATTATTATTGTCGTACACGATCGCTCCACATACGAGATACAAACGGAAGTGCTGCCATCTATACTAGTCAAATAGAACTATTGAAATGTTCATAACATAGTTTTCTCTTCTAGTTAGCTTTATCTGCTAGTTAGCTAAACATGAGTACTTTTAGAAATGTAAAAAGTGTAATGTAATGGTGTAAAAAATTTAAAAAGACTTGGTGGGAAGAGAATATGTTTTGCCGGTGTGCGAAGGCTCTAATATTACAATATATTATTTATAATTGGTAGTAACGTACAGCCAAAAGAATAAACATTATAAAATGCAATAAAAGTATTTACTCTAGGTGAATGACTTCTACAAATACCAACTTTTTTACAAACTTATTGGAATGATTTTTTTTAAACGTAATGAGTAAAATCTCAAATTTAAATATTCAATCACCAAAGACAATATAGCGAGCCTTCATTGAAAATCTGAAACGTAAAAATCAGAAAAAGAAACGGTCACATCTAGAAATTGAGCACAGCACATAACACTATCTAGGTATCATTTAGCTCGTGATGTATCTTGCAATCATATAAAAAAATTGCAGCCAATAAAATTAAGATAATCTTGGTAGTTCTTAGCCGAAGTATGGTGCAGCTAAATGTGAGCAAAGCGGATAGGGCCCCATTAGCTCAGTGGTAGAGCATCGCCCCGGCAAGGCTAAGTTCCTGAGTTCAGTTCCTAGATGTGACCGAATCTTTTTTGAATTTTTCTGTTTCAGATTTTCGATTGAGGGTCGCTATTGTCTTCGGTTATTAATTTTTTTATTATTTTCAAGCATCTAACGTAGGTAAATATATACACTTCAGAATGTTACTGTCAACACATTTATGATTTCAAAAAACTATATTATAGTCGATATTTTTTTTTTTGTTTTAATAAAGTTAAATATATTTATCGTTCTCTCTTTTATAATCTGATGGAAATTTTTGTCAATGTGCAAAAATTAACCCCTTTTAACATTGTGTGTAAATGTAACCCTGGAAGATGTAATTGTTGATTCAGTCGTCTGCTGTTATGTAAAACCTCAAAAATTGAGATATATTTTATTGATTGTGGTCAATATATTTATAATTGTTTTATTTTTCTCCTAAACACAATATTTTACCTAGGAGGATTCTACAAATAATAAGTTCCAATACGTTTGAACCGAGAACCAGAAATCGATCATTAATTTTTGGGTTTTAGACCTTTCTTCACACTAGCTTTGTATCTAGTCATGCCTAATAGTCCCGAAAGATTCCCTTTAATTTTAAGAAGTATATAATTTTCATTCATTTACCATCTCCCGTTTGATCATTTTTATGGCAGTTCGAGACATAAATTCTCGCGATTCATTAGCCGCTGAGACGCGGCGGTGCGAGGTTGTCTGTTCGCGCTGTTCATTTTGACAACATTTTGCAATAAATTTAAAACTAATACTGTTCATTGTATTACTATATTTATGTATCTGATCTGTCAATATTTATGAAATATCATGATATTTATTGAACAGTAGGCTAGCGTATTGACGGATCATAATATTTATCGCAGTTGTGAATCGTTGAGTTCCAAATCCCAGTTCCCAAGAAAAAACAAAGTAAGCATAAAACAATTAGGGTAACTCTATTTTTAACAAATGGAACTTACAAAATAATATTTTTTAAATAATGATAGGGGTCTTAACAACTATATGCTTAATTTATTGAGAAAAAAATTGACATGGAAATACTAACTAAATCAAATATAATAATTTTGGATGTCTGAAATAAAACCGCTATTTGCGTTGCTGTGTCGGTTTGCTCGGGATCATATTTTACATGTCCCTCACCTAACCTAACATAACCCAACAGTTAAAGCGTATGTGGGATCGGCAAAATCTGAATAAATAAATAAGAGGTGGGATACTGTTAGGTTAGGTTAGGTTGAGAGAGGCATTCATAATGATGTGTCTTATCATGTCGACACTACATTATACTAACTATAATAAGAAATGTATCAAAATAGTACCTTGAGGGTTTCTTGGTGTGTTTTTTCTTGGTTTCAGGGTGTTTTATTGGTCACATTTATAAATGTGTTTTTCACTCTTAATTTTGTACATTAACGTAACAAGTTTACATTAATGATATTTATTTTGTTTACTAACAGAATTACCTACTTGAAACCATCAACATTAATGAAAACTTATTTGGAGTCACTTGGAAAAGTTTAAGTGCTCCTTAATTCTATTGGCGGGGCGAAATAATTGTGTTATTTTGTAAATATCATAATTTTATCGTTGGGGTGAAGTAATTGTATTATTTCATAAATATCATAATTAAATGATGTCTTACGAATATTATTATTAATTGGTTCAAGTCACGCCGGATTTAAAACTTTAAAATTTTATATTTAAATGTTAATAGCATTGAATAAATTGTATAAATCTCTACGATTGAATTATAAATTATGAAAAAAGGAGAGATGGCAAAAAATGCCACAATAACTATAACACAAAATGGAGGCCACCTTTAGGACACTATTTTAAAAAAAATAAGCATTTCGTACATTTTCATGAATAAATTTTACAAAAGATGTTTAATTGAATGTTTTTTTATTTTTAAACCATACCGTTTCGTTGACTCGTCTGTTATTATAAATTCCGATATGTTTTCGAAACATCAAATTAAAAGACAAGATTTTTAATTTTTTAAAGACTGTTTTTTCTTGCTAGAATGTGACAAATGAAAGACTGTAAATATTTACTCAGCAAAATCACATTTCAACTAATCCATTCATCCTTTCGCGGACAGAATTTGGGTGAATTCTATATTTTTGAAATCACTTAAGTTAGAACTTCAACTTAAACTAAGTTATCCAACGGAATCGTTTGATTGGTGTAATTAAAATCAAGCATTAGCGAATCTACTAGCATCCAAACAGAAATTAACTGAAAACTCAGACGATCACAGAAAACTATTCTCCCAATCAACCGATTTCATTAAATTAACGAGGAAATGCAAACAGTCTCCTAACCCAAGCGGTTTGGTTAAACATATTAAAATAAATGTTAAGTTTAAGCCATCGATGTGTGTGCATAAACACTTTATAAGTTTTGCCCTAAGCGGCGGAGCGTAGGTAAACATTGGCACTGATTGCAAATTACAATACAATTCGTGCTTTCATCTCAGCTAGTGCCGGAGCTTTTAGAACTCGCTAGCTAAAGTAAAAGCAAGGGTAAACTTTATCCCTGATAGAAGCTGCACTCGACTGTTTGATCATTATCAGGTTTGGAAAATATCCCGCATGCAAAATATTTTCGATTTATTTGGTATCTCTAACTTTTAATTAAAATAAAAGAAATATTTATAATTTTGAAACTAAACGTGCATGTGATTGTGAAGTGCTGCAGCCTATGAGGTATATAATTTAATGATGTTTGCCGTCTCCGATGGGAGAATGCATCGAAAGAATAAGTATTTATTATTACCAAAACGACGTTTTTATCAAAATTTGAAGAATATGGAACAAACAAAAGGATTAAAGAAAAATTATTTTTAAATGTTTTAAAATGCAATATCAAATATTAAATATATGTCATTTTATCTTGATTTTAACAATTATTTTGACATTTGAATGATTTCTAAGTAGAAATTCAGCATGCAATTAATATAGGATAAGATAATAACATACTTCCCTTGAACATTTTAAGTTTATAATGTCTTAAAAATATAAGAAGATAATGTAATTTAAGATGAACGAAGGAAATCGTCTTCAGTATATTCTTCTTATTTTTGAATGCCTATTACGGACCCATAAAGTTGTTGCGTTCACATAGTATTTTCATAGGAAGGTATACTGTTCACCTGCGTTCATTTCCAAACTAGAGAATTACCTACTGCTGCCATATCAAACAGTTTTCTGTTTTGACATTCGGTTTTCCACGCATTCATTATCAAATTATTACCTATATTAAAGTGTCAAGTAACCTAAATACTATAAATCTACATAGGTAAATGCCTGGAAACTTTTTTCAAGAATAGGGTAATTCCACTTTATTTTATTGCTTAAAAAAATTAAGCAAAAAATTATGATAATTAGGCCATTTTTATATTGACGAATAAATTTTGGGATGGGACTAACGTGTGACGTCACGAGCGTCAGGACTTTGTTGTTTATTGACTTGCGTGTTTGTAATCACGGGCCGTTTTGGTTTTGTCGGTTTTGATTGTTCTTAAAATTAATAAATTTAAATGAAAACATAATAAACCAAAAAAATTAGAGAAGGATGATTAAAATCGGAAAAATGATCTTTAAATATTTCATACATTTTCAACAGATTACCTTGTTTGTGAAAATACCCTATTAGTTCAATATTTGAGCCTTTTTGTGAGAATCGGCAATACGAAACTAAATTCTATTTTTCACAACATTTGACTCCGTTAAAGTACTTTCTTTCTTTTCACTTCGTGAGCTGCCTTTATGTTCAAAAGCTCTTTGTACGAAAGGTGGGGAGTTTAGGTCTGTGACATCATACCAGTCTAGACAGCAGCCATGTAGTTCCCAGGTATAGTCAATGTCGAGAAACGACTTTTATTGGAACACCTTTGCCTTCAATTGTTTGCTTTATTATCGGAAATATCAAAAAGCATTCAGATCACAGCAGGAATTGAAGAAAATATACAATATTATAGAAAACCGTAGAAAGAATTATACACAGAATAATAATGTTATTTGAAGGAACTTTAGTTTCGTACATAAAATTCGTAAAAAAACAATGTAACATTTATATTCCTTTTATCATTTGGCTTCATTTCAGAACTGGAGATTTTTTTATGAAGTATTTTATACAATTTTTGCTTAAATAGGAAATCATCACACTGTTTCCGGGGAGAGATAGAGAGCAAGAATATTTCGCCGTATTGGTCTCAATTGATTCATTCATATTCTTGCATGCTCTGTGCAATAATTCCCATCAGGACAGCGAATTCTGGAATATACTGAGCCCAAAATATTTAACATGATACCAAGTAATATAAAAAATAGCGACTCACCAAATAGAATGATATATATGCTGAAAACATGGTTACTCAATAGAGATGCTTTATACTAAGTCATGTATGTTGTGACAATCTGTATAGTTATATTATAATTAGTAATTATATTATGTATGTATATTTAAACTGTAATTGAACATAAAAATCCTGTTGATAAACTGCTTAATATCGGAAACATCATTTATTTGTACTGGATATGTCAACTTGACGGCTCCGTGCATGCTCCGTGTATTCAAAACGACCCCCTCTCCTATTTACGGCGAAGGGGGGTCGCACAACTTATCTGATATCGCGATCCTAGCGGTCACGAAAAATAACGCCGATTAGCGAAGATTCAAACAACGCTTATAACACATGATCTTTTTACGTCCGGCGGGTCTCTTGGGATTGTATAGCGAGCGCTGTTGTGTTATAAATATCTTTTTGATGAGAGCTGCGAGTCTGTCGCTACCTTAAATATGTTGTAAGTTTCTACATACATTACATCAATCGATAAATAAATTAGCAAATTCAGCTAAATTTACGCAACATCGCCCATATTTTGTTATGTTTTTTTACCGCACACCCTTCCCTTCATTTTAACGTAACACGTTTAACGTTTTACGAAGCATACGTCAAACTACGTACCATGATAAATTAAATTCGCCTAAAAAATACTTACCTAAGCGATATACTATTTTTTTCCAAATAATGTTCCTGCTCCCTTGTAATCTCGAAATTTACATATTTTGCAAGTCCTGAGTTTCAGGCAGCTTCTTGACGTAACGCCAAACTCATCTCGCATTAAAATTGATGATCGATGTGCCCGGAGCGAAGACGTTGTATTGGGTTACCGTGATGGAGTGGAACGGTATTATATTATTAACGGTGAGCTCTTTACACCTCTGCGTCCCTGTTACCTCGCGAGGCCGACTACTGAAAACTAAGGACAAAAAACCTCTTCATTCACGGTTTGGGTGATATTGTTTCCTACTAAGTGTTTTTTTATGAAATTTTAATCATGTGACAAGAGTACTTTATCATACTTTTTTTAATAAATTATTTTCTTATAAATTGGTGCCGTATTCAAATTATCATATTAAAACATTGAAGGACAATTCCCGGAAAATAGAATGGAACATATTTTTGTCACAGGACATATGTGTTTCGTCACGGGAAACATATGTTTTGTCACAGACACAGGACATAACACGGGTTTTGCGAAGTCGATGAAAATTGGTAATGAAAAAATATCGTCTTTGGATGTGTATCACGTATACAAGTTTTCGCGTTGTGACATAACTATGTAGACGGGCTGCATACATTGCAATACAAATGTTGACTTCTCAGTCCGCGTTGTATCCGCGATACTGATTAAAAGACGTGTACGTACGTTGAATCATATTCAATTTCCTTTCAAAACGACATCAATAGAGGTTGTGACATATATCAAATCTCCTCTAAAGCCACGTCAATAGACGTTGTGTCATATATCACATCTCCTCTAAAGCGAGTGTGTCCGTGAATGTGTTAAAAATCTCGTCGTGTGAAAAGAAATAACACTTGAACAGATTGAGGATCTTTGTTAGAATTCAATGTTAAAAATATGTTATCTCGAAGCGTGTGCGTGTTTAATTTTAAATTAATTTTATGCACCAATATAAAATAATCCTAGGCTATTAAAAATTGAAACTGAAGAAAACTTTACTGACCCTTTGGCCCGCTTGACCAAATAAATGATTTGCATTTTTACGATTGACGCACAATGTTGTAGACGTTTTGAAGTAAAGAAAGCCGAGTAAGTCGTGAATCTGATTTACCTACCTCCTTCCAGAAAAGCTTTATTGAAAAAATGTAATAAGCGGTAATTGTTGAATGAAACACTAGTATATATTGAATCATTTGGCAGGTTAGAGATAAGACGCCGTAATTTAGTGGATAGAGCTCCTGACCGGCAATCAGAAGGGCGCGGGTTCGAGTCCCGTCGGCGGCATGTATATTTTCTCGGGGGAGGTTTTTTTAATATGGATGAGTGTTTCAGGGTAATAATTATTGCATATAATAATTTTTACCCTTTGTTCTATGCATAAAATCTTGTCTTAAACATTAGTTAATCAATTAAAAATAATCTTTATTTAATCAGCTGCTTTTGAAATGTGAGCTATCATACGTAGTTCTCCAAATGAACGTGATAAACATAATGAAATGGGGATAGTTTTTATGTAAGTATTTTTCATAAATGTTTCCAAATCCGGTGAAAAAAGTACTCTTAAATCTAATAAATGTATGATAATAAAAACGAAAAGGCTATTTCTGGACAGTATTTTGTTCATTTAAAGATACGAGTAGTTTGGAATGAAATAGGAAATGAAGCAAGCTAAATGTCGTTTCATTTTAACGCCGCAGCTGAAATGAAATATGCCTCAACAACCCACAGCGTCCGAGTACCATTTGCATAATGCAATTGTTAGACTCTCCTTGATGAAGTATGGCGTTACTGCGTTTTGAATAATTAATAGTAACTCAGTACTTGTTACGTGAAGACTTCATTAGAGAAAAGATAATAAATACGTTAGGGCTGACGATCAAAACGATGTAATCACAATTTCTTTCAACGAGAACAAATCGGTGTTACAAATTGTGAATTTTATGGATTTTAGTAAATATTTCGAAAAATAAGTAATGTGTTCTCGAAATAATCTAATACTGTTCCAAAATAATCGCTCGAATGCGATATAATTGAGATAAGCGAGGCAAAAAATTGGTATTTTTTTCACGATTTTTGTGTGTGTGCTATTATTTCTATTGCTATCACTCGATCATCAAAGCATTTTAGCGACGGGTATTTGATGTTCGTAATTATATCACAGTGGTTTATACGCTCAATATTGTCCTATTGAAAAACCAATACGCATAATGCATTCGTCTTGTTTAGTGACCAGTTTTAAAAAGCCAATTATTTTCTAACCTTCTACGTACCTACCTACCTTTTGAGCCACACACATGGAAAAATATCTTATTCGAAAAAAACGATCATGTTAAAAGTAAAAACGGGACTGAAGTTCTTACGAACAAATTAACAGTGTTTCAATGTTTATTGGCGGGAAAATGTAAGAATAATTTGTTGGTATACGTAATTTCGTACTTATACCAACAAATTATTCTTATATTTCCCCGCCAATAAACACTGAAACACTGTTAATTTGTTAGTAAGAACTTCAATCCCGTTTTTAACCGTTTTTACTATTAAAATGATCGTTTTTGTGTCCTCAACATATGGGATTCAAAAATCATTTTGTCCGTGCAATCGGTTCAATAATAAAAAAAAGATCATTGATGAATTTAATATCAACAACTCTCATATAAATTAATACATAAACATAGAGCCACAGAAAATAAAAAGGCGACAGTCGCAACTGGGACTTGAACCCAGGTCCTCTAGTCCGGGACTCGCATTTTACAAACTAAGTTATTGCTATTGCACACTTCCATTTTTGAATTACTAATACCATCTTCAATTACTTCCCATACATTTTTTGGTCCATCTTTTCGGGAAAAAACTTAAGATATTTAAGTAATTCTAAAATGGAGGCATGGTATTGATAAAAATGGTGGAATGAATTAACAATAGCTCAGTTGGTGCCAGTCCCGGTCAGACTAGAGGACCAGTTGCGAAAGTCAACTTTTTTTATATTTTCTATGTCTTTTAAGAGTTGTTGATAATATCTTCGCCCATGATTTAACTTTTTTTACTTGTTCAAAATGAAAAAATCTACTTAATCGCACATCCTATAGAAAAGGGTCGTAAACCAAAATTTTCTATTTTACGTTTTATCTCTGGAAAGTAAAGTGATCGGTAATATCAATGCCTAACGAAAACCTTATTTATTATTTTGTTTTCGCTCTCCTGTAAAATTAACTTTTTTGACTTAAGACACTTTTCTACGAGACGTGCGAATTAATTGAAATTTGAAAAATTTGAATAACATAAAATTGAAATATTCAGCGAATTGTAAAGAAAATGTGAAAAAAGGAGAACAGAATTATCTCACTTAATGATTTTTGTTTGAGTTTCACATAGTGGTTGATATTTGCTCCCTGAACTTTCGGGGAACAAAGGGCTTTTGTAGTTTTTTTTTTGTTGTGAAGTCAATTGAAAATTTTTATGAAGTATAGAAAACGAATATTTCTGGAATTGTTGTAAATCACCAGTTACGCAGCAGAGGCATTCATTTTATGAAACATATGAAAAGAAAACTGTTTATTCTGGGCACGATTTACCAATTTCCGAATTTTTGTGTCGTTTGGTTTTCTTTTCTTTCCCGTTTCAGCCATCTTGAATTTCACCGAGAAAAATTGGGACATGCAATTGCGTAATACGTTATTTTTTGCTGAAATGGCGTACAAGCATTGGAAGACGTCGATATATTTCTAGAAATATTGTTGTGAATTGGTATTTCTGAAACGTTTTATAAGTCACGTACATGTAATATTGGGATTAGTAAAAAAACTATTTATTTTCACTTGTTTTGACAGAACCAGTTTTATCTACCTACAAATATTTTCAGACTATAAGAAAAGAGCATTTTCTGTAATATCTCCCCTTCTCACTTTGCCTCTTGTATCATTGGTTTAACGTTTTCTGTGTTGAATTTTTGGAAAGTTTTTACCTTATATACAGAGCACACGAGAAACATGGAACGAACAATTATTATTACATAATTAAAGAAGAAGATAACAATAATAATCAAAAAAAAATTAAATATGAAAATGAAAATGAACAAGACATAGAAAAATAATAAAATATAATGGCTGCAACTGGGACTCGAACCCAGAACCTCAGAAAGTCGAAGTGATAATATGTAAGTATTGAAGATAATATTGTTAATTCTGAAATTTGAAATATGAAGTTGACAAATACGACAGTCTCATAATAGGGTGCAATAGCAAAAAATTGGTTAATGCGTATGTCCCGGTAAGACGTGAGGTTCTGGGTTCGAGTCCCAGTTGCAGCCATATTTTATTATTTTTCTGTGCATTGTTCATTTTCATATTTTAAAAAATTAGATTATTATTGTTATCTTCTTCTTCAATGATATATTACATTGATGGGAATAACCTTCAAAAGTTAAAAAAGAGTTTTTCTTATTAAAAATTTTAATATTATTATTACTTTACTGGATAGTTGGAAGAGAACAGTGACTATTGGAGCTAAAACACCGACCTAGACTGCTTTCTGTGCGAATTTGAAGAATCTGAGTTCCTCGTTCCAATCAGTGATGCCACACTTCAACATAAACCCTTTCACGTCAGGCTATTTATGATGTTTTAAGTATTAATGTATATGGTTAGAATATGTAAATGTTTGATAATAAACGGTACGCAGAAGGATATCCTTAGTACCGGTACCGTTGTTGATCTTTTTTTCCCACTTTACACCTGCTCTTTCAGAAAACCTATTTGCATAGTCAAAGCTTTGACTCCCCGTATTTTACATATTTATTAAAAATATATTAATATTCATGTAAAAATCTTGCTGGTAGGTAATTAATGCAGTCTTTGGTTTTTGGACCGAGCAGGTCATTTCAAAAGCAATCGGGGAAAACACATTGGAAGCTGAAAATTTGGTGTGCCGTGAACTTTGTTTAAACGAAACGGAGCGGATTCTGTAATGTTATCACGGTTTTACACTTCATTGTATTATTAAAAATGCATATTGGCGGCTTGTTAGATAATTTAAAAGTTAGTTAAAATTTGGATAAAGAGAAAAGTCTTTTTAATACTGCCTTCACCTTATGACATGTGTATGTTCTAAGAGAGATATTACTAGACAACTTTAATGCCTTTTAAGGTAATACGGAAGTTGAGTGAAAAATATTTTGAATTATAAAAAGTATGTTCATGTAAGATGACATGCAAACTAAAATGCCAGTATTTTTTTTTAAAGTTCGTTTTGAATTTTATCAAAGCCCGCCATAACGCCCGGTAAGACGCGGGGAATGTGTGACGTCGTCTCACGTCATCTGGTCCGGTCCCTGTGTGAAATATAAGGGTAAATATTTACGAAACCGAGAAACGCTTAATACGGACTAAAAAATAAATTTAAAAAGTTGTAGTAGTCAGATATTAACTAGTACTAATGAATTCAGTTTCCGGAATTTCGAAAAAGTGCATTTTAATGGTTATTTTTAAAATTTAAAAACACGAAATGTACAATGAACAGTACCAAGAATGCGTTTAGGTACAACATGACCATTCAAGAAATAGTCAAATGTAAAGAACCATCTTAGATGTCTCTTTGGAAGATTAAAGAATGGGACAAGAAAGGAGAAGACGAAGGACTTATGAGTTGATGAGAAGCAAAACAAGGCTGGGTAGGTAACACGACTACAATAACGATTGCTGAAATTCCAGATCATTAGATGGCTATGGAAAAATAATCGTAAAGCGCCCACAGAAATTTAGTTTCCGAATGAGCCAAAAATGGTACACTATGCAAAGATATTTTGGAAAGGTCTGTGTGTCAAAACTAGATTCCAGAAGATTTATAACTTTTAACTTTGGATTGATTTTCACTTGTTTTTTTAACCCCTTATTATTGAATAACAAAACACAATAACAGTTTTAAAAATCTAAATATTGCCGCCGTTAGTCTGGTAATATGCAACCATTATAATATACAAATATAATAACCGTTTCCGATTAATTTAATTCGATTTCCTGGAAACATCCGTCACCGACTACACCCCTGAATCCCTCCCTCATACGTGAGGGGCTTTACTCCTGACGAAGCCTCAATTATCACGAATAATCCACCCTGTAATTCTATAGCCACACCGCTGGAGCCAGGAGATAATGCTGGTGATAAACTACCATCCTGTGTGCTTCCCTCTGCGAGACGAACGGGGATACTGTGAAGAAGGGACTTCATTAAGGTACACGCTAAAGATGAAAACGGGGAACTTCTATCTTAATTTGTTTGAGCAAACAATTAAAAGAAGTGGTCACGTGTGACTATGTTGCCATCAAACAGCGAAGTAAAATAACATTGATCATTAATCATTACACTTTCAAATTCCTATTATTTACTAAAAGTGCAAATGAGGTAATTTGTTATGTATTTTATGCAACACGCGTAATATTTATCCAAGTTAATCAATTAAAATAAGTGCAAGACCAAGGTATGTACCTAGTTTTGTATTACTTTCCGTATAAACTATTTGAACTCACAAATATGGCTTGGAGACTCACTGCCCTCTGTATCTAAGTTATATTTTTGGATGATTTGCAGAGAGAAAGGAATAAACAGGTTCTATTTGACGCCCATTTTGAAGATAGGAGAAAAGTTATTAAACTCAAATTGAAGACTTAATCCGTTTTAAAACGCGTTAATGAAACAGCACATTATAAAACTAGATGACGGAATTAATTTCTAACAAAAATAGTAACAATTAATTATTTTTCTGCCGAGCGTGGTCGAGTTTATTGATTTCTTTAAAATTCGATTCAAGTAAGAGCTTTATCGCATAATAATTTGTTGATATTTTCAGCTTAGTTCATACTTTCTATTTTGACAGCGTCTGTGGTTGAGTGGTTACGATCATTGGCTACGAATTCGTAGGTCGCAGGTTCAAATCTAAATATCATTAATAAATTTTATTTTATTAGTTATATTCATTTAATTAATTAAATGGTTTTTTTTCTATTTCTTGGGCATTAACTATGTAGATTTTATTTTGAAAAGTTTTATTTGACAATTCACATTTTGTATAATTTTAAAGTTTGTTTTAAGATTGCTAGTGTATGAGACGGATAGGTCGAAACCGGAATCAGATAAATAAAATTAAGTTACAAGTTCACATTGTGAATTAAAACTCTACAAAACAAAATGATTAATTAGAGTTATTACACAACATACTATTTTAAGCACGTTCCAGAGTGGTAGATACTTTTAGTATCGCCTTGGTGAAAGACCGCAATTCACAATTGAAAAGATGCTTGAAATGGATTTATACGTGAAAGGTGGACGGTTTTGACTACACAGGTACATCCTCACCTTCCTTTTCCTTATCACCTTCCCCTCTCACTACCTCAGCCTTACAACGTAGGTACTCCAATTAACAGAGATGCCGTATTCTCACTGGCTCCAGCTCCAGACACATATACTTTAAAAAATAAAAAATAAATTCTAATCTCATTGCAGAGTTCAAAGCCTTATTGAATATGCACGGAGAAAAATGTTATTCTAAAATACAAACATTTTATTCGTAAAAACGGGACTGAAGTTCTTACGAACAAATTAACAGTGTTTCAATGTTTATTGGCGGGAAAATGTAAGAATAATTTGTTGGTATACGTACGAAATCACGTATACCAACAAATTATTCTTATATGTTCCCGCCAATAAACACTGAAACCCTGTTAATTTGTCCGTAAGAACTTCAGTCCCGTTTTTACGAATAAAATGATCGTATTTTAGTACAACATTTTTCTCCGTGTGTGTGTACTTAACACCAAATCCATTAATTCACCAACCAATCAACTAATTAAAGTCACTCGTTGAGGTATTATTGACGTGCAAAAACTTTACTTGCGCCTAATATATTAATGGGAGGGAAGGATCTAATTAACCTTAATGCGGGTGTAAATTCATGAGGCTACAAAGGCCTCCCTCGCTCAACACCTTTCAATGAAATATTAATTAAACACAGAATTTTTGTTTCTAGGAATTAAATTCCTTCAAAGCACCGGAAAGCTATAATCTAAAGCCCTTTGTAGCCGCCGAGATTAATTTGTATCGAAAATGCTTTTGTTGATGGGAAAATAATGGTTTCGCCTCTTTCCAAAGCTTTTGTTAGGAGGACGAACAAGAAAATACAACCAATTTTTGCGCTGATTAAGCAGCTAATTTGTGATAATTTGTTAACATATAATTTATAAATACGCTTGAAAAGTTTGTTATAATAACCACTGGAGCGACAGAGCAATTTAAAACTTTTTCTCGGAATTCTAAAGGAAATTTTTCCGCACACATTAAAAAAAAATTATACCTTTGAATTTTAATATGGAGGTATACAAACTGATTATAGTTCTATATAGCCAATGAATTCACCTATCTTTTGACAATTAGCAAATATTCGTAGGATTCAAAAAAAATTATAAAATCGTTTACTTTAAAAGATTTTAAGAATGTAGAGAATATTTACCATATTTTGACAGCAAAGCAATCCGTGGTTTTCTAAATAGTGCCATATTGTGGAAAAATGCGTTCATGAGGTTATAGTATTCTAAGTTATTCGTACCGGCCCCCACTCTGTCTCATCCAAGATTTCAATTAATTTTTTTAGCAGTGAAACAGTAATAATTATTATTATGTACGTTAATGATGGACTTGTGTATTTATCGTGACGTTAGAGCTTTTTTCTGTCTTAGACTTCGTATACTAATATTATTATGTTCTGTTCTGTATCCATAGTTAAGATCAATCCCGCTATCTGGTAAGTACACCTATTTGTTAAAGAATTTATCAGTCACTCAGGCTAATTTGTTCGCTTTTGTAAAAACCCATTGACGTCATAAAGCAATCGTTGTCTCCCTTACTATCGTGGTGAGAAGTACGATCTAAACGTTATTAGAAAGAAGAAAAAAAACACGACGCTTTGTATTAAAATCTAAACTACTAAATAATACAAACGCCTTTATGAAACAAAAGTTTAGATAATGTAATTTTGAAAATTTTGTATGAATTGTTTTCACAACGAAAAAATAAATTAGGTGACGATTACTTTTGTAATATATTTTTTTAAATAAAATTTTGTTTTTTTAATTATTTTAGTTATCAGTAATTTAGTGTAGACAAAACGTAAAGTGAGCCATTAAAAAAAAATGTTCATGTTTGCATTTACAAAAATTATATTTTATAAGTATAATGTGTTATTTCGAATTATGAAATTGTATTTTATCACTTTTCAAAAACAGTTTTCAGTTTTTTGATACCTTAAAAAATATCTTATTTATTTGGATTTTATTGCAAAACGGAAAAATTTTGACCTTCTGGTAGTTAATGCCCGAGACCTGAGGGTTGTTAACATTAATCTCATGAGTAATTTTAATTGTTGCGAGAATTATTTTATAAACAAGTTATTTTCGCCCATTTACTATCAGACATTATCAGAAGACATGTTGAAATGCATTAAAAAAAGCTTTTGTTTTCTAAAACGCAACATTTTTGTCAAGTTCGATTATTAAATTGGACATTCTGAGTTTTAGTAAGCTGTTGAGACTTAGTTTTATGATAAACAACACTTCCGCTAAGATTTTACATAGTAATCATAGACATTTTGATATTTGTGTTGCCTTGTGTGTATGTTCGTATTTGAAATCATTAATCCTGGATAGGATTCGGTTTACAATCAATACCAAGGTTGTAAACGGGGCTGCATGTCAGATGTTTATCACTATTATCAATAAAACACTTTGGTAAACAATGCAGAAATACTAGCTTTAACAGAATTAAATGCGTAACGACCGGAGGGAGTAAGTATGTGCTAAGAGCGTTGGAACTGGAATGAATTTCGCAAATCATCATTGCGTCTCTTTACTCACTTGTTATCAGTGATACCAGAGCTGAAAATTTACGATAAAATCGAGGCAAGTGGTATCAACGACAAATACATTAAGTAAAATAGGTTAACAAATCAATACATGTTCCTTTACTATTAATTCAGTCGGTTCAACCGACATTTCAATTGATCCTTCAATGGCGCACAGCCAGTTGACATTTTCAATATGAAAAGAGCTACTTTTTCGCAACAATAAAATAAAATTCCCTCGTTTTTTTTCGTTTTGTACCTTTCGTCCTACAATTCGCTATCATTCCAATCTTTTAATGTTGAATAATTCTATAAATGTAAAAGGGACTGAAAAAATATTGAATTTAAAAAATATATTTTAATCGACTTTTTTTACAACGAATATTCCTAGAACAGCCGAATATAAAATTGAGATTTGTATCATAAAACTCACTTTTTGTAGATATTGGTTTTTCTTCTATGCCCAGAATGTTTTATATGGGTTAGTTTGGTTACACTTTTCAGATTTCCATATAACCCGTCGCTCCGGTCGAAGCCATTTTATTTAAAATAAGCAAGGAAAACTTTTACAATACGGAAAATTGCTGCGTTGCGGATGGGAGGAAATATCTGATAGAGACTGCTAGATAGCTAAGTGTCCAGATGACTGGGTATCTAGGTAGACGTATATATTACTATATAATGTAGCTAGATGGGTAGATAGCTAAATTATAAGATAGCAAGGTAGCTATATGGCTTTAGTTATATGAAAGAATCACGATTTCAAAAAACTTTAATGGAACCGCCAAATGTAAAAATGTTAATCCTGTTTGCAGTCGGGCGACTTTGAACCAAATCTCTTTTCGAAATTTTCCCCAATTTGTAATAAAATTTTAAACACTTTATAAAATCTATAGATGCAGTTGCCCATGAAAAAATTTATTTGATTTTGCATCGTCCACTAACTGTTTTATACAAAAAAACTTTATTTTATCACATTTATCGATGAAAACATATAGATTGAGTGATATTATTAAAATAAGATTTTAAGGTAGTGAAAGGAAGTCTGCTGACGTTTAAAACATCTCTGGGGCTATTGAGATCCTTAACATAAATCTTGAAGGTTTCAAAGATTTATGAATGTCCCCTAATTCAACTATTATGACCTTTTATATATCTAAGAAGAAAGACCAACATTACCGTTACATTATTGTTAACGGTTGCGAACATCCTAACATTTCTTGAATTCCTTCTACTACGTTCATTAAGAGTGGAAACGGTTGTTCGACCAATATGAAGTGATGGTGGACTAAGCTAGTAGAAAATTGAACCTATTACTTCTGGGTTGAAAGTCGTCGTATTTATCAATCCGGCTAATAAATATGTACTAAAGTTACGGTGTATTTGAATCGTAAAGCGAGTGCTATCACTGTAATTTATTTATTTATTTTTATTTATTTACATTTGATACATTTAAAGCCAAAATAACAGAAATAATATTACATAATAAGAGAATATATTTAATGAATACAAGTGTTATTACGTTTGTTTTAGGTCGATATTAGTTCCTAGCTAGGCAGATTGCCTGTTCTAAGGAACCAAAGTTTGTAAAGTGCCAAATGCAATTTAAATTAATATTATTTTTTACTGTAATGAAATTAATTATAAAATATTATCTAAATACATGTAACTTAATATTATCATTTTAAATAAATAACATCACATCTTTAATTCATTTTGTGGTTAGTTTTAGTTAATTATGAACCTGTGAACTTACAAATCTCATTATTTCAGAGGATATTTTGGTTTCAATTATACTTAAGGTATACTTAAACTGTTCATATAACTAATATTTGTTATTATTGGAAAAAAATACATTTCTCATTATAATGCCTTTAAAAACGTACGGTTTTGTACAAAACTAGAATACTTTAAACACGATAATTTTTTTCCATCATAAGTTATTGAATTTTTTGCTATCGTTGGATCACCAGTTTGGTTATCTTTTTTATGTGATTTCGACAAACGTTAAAACACATCGATTTCATAGCCTTTTGTCACCTATAAAATTATAAAGTATTGTGAAAAAAAATATCAACAACAAACTTTTCATTTAACTCTTGCCTTTCCACTACAGAAGTAAAAAGCCCAGACATTTCAGAAAACTGTAAATGTAATATTATTCTAACATTGTAATACATGTTCTACACTCGTTTGCTACACGAACCACCCTACATATAACTACATATTATTCTGCTTCGCGGTAACTCCAGAATGTAGAAATTTCAAAATATAAAGTTTTGTTCGGATCGGAGTGTTGTGCCCGCAACGGCAAAAATTCTATGCGTTCGTGAAACAGCGGGCAAACTTTCTGAAAGCGTTTTGCAACAATTCTGCTGATAAAAACACACTCAGAGTAAATATCTGAGGGACGCTTTGGCTTCCTGTAATCCGTGGAATAAAGTTTATTCACATTTATATAAATATTTAGTGGTGCATTTTGATTGTTCGATTTTGAACTTTTACAAGCATTTTTTACTTACCAAGTTATATTTCGTAATTGTTGTTTACTGTTTTATCCCTGTTGTAAAATATAAGTCGGATTTCACTCCGGAAATTATTTATTTATTACTCGCGTAAGAAATACTGACTTTTGGTACGTGGCGAATAGAGACGCATATGTTAATATTATTATATGTAACAGACCGAAAATTAAATATAATTCATCTTCAAGACAGATCAATACCTACGTGGGCAAGAATAGGCAATTCACAGAAATCTTGCGCAATCTCAACGAAAATACCATGCCAGCAAGAAATTATCGTCAAAAGTTTCTCGTTTACCAGAGCCTTTTTGAAAGTTATTTTTAAATATTCGTCCATCAATTTTTACACTAAAACTTTTTTAAACCAATTTTTTTTCAAGAATTTTAAACTTCTCTATATTAAATCTAGTCATATCGTTGATTACAGAATTACCTTTTAATTTAAAAAAAACGTAAAATTGTAGTAGGTAGGTGTATACAGCAGAGGTCATCTTTCTATGGCCTTAAGGAGACACAAAACTAAACCACTAAAAGGACAAACCGAAAAATATGTATTCTGAGCTTTTTCGTGTGCCTGTACCAAGCTAATTTTTTGCTTTCTCTTTGTGAAATTCTCTACAATACAAAATGGAACTCAGTGATATGTTATGTAATGATATAACGTGCAATAACGGGCGTTACAGACACTGCTAGCGCTAGCTGCTTTACTGTGTGGTTTATATTTAACAATAAGTATACAACAAAGAAAACTAATCCTATATAGTCCTAATCCCATGAATATCTCTAAGAACTGTTCCCATTTCAACCGTGGGAAAATTCCCAGCTTTCCCCTCCTTTTTCCCTGTTTTCCAGGAAACGTAATAATTTACCCACTCAGCCATACTACGCGTCCAGCACGAGGGATAAATTCCAATTTATAATGCAGGGTCCAACATAACTTGGGGATAATGACGTCTTTATAGTTTTCGGGGACCCAGCCAGCACATGTTTTGTGTTTTATTCCGCCCGTTCTCACTAACGATGCCCAAAAATTGCTTGTATTTATTGGCTGGCACCATCCTTATAAATTAAAGGGACATTTGGGGAAACGTAACGCCTCGATCTTTTCACATACCTTATATGGGAATTGGAATAAATATTCGGCGGAATACATTTAAATACATCCTACAAGAGCAGGGCGCTTTTCAGACCAACCTTATTTTATAAACATACTAATGGTCACAAACATAAATTTGCTCTGAAATCATAATATTTTGAAGTACGTACTTAAATACCTACCTACCAGGGGCTTCAGTGAGTCCGTGAGTTTTCAGTGAGCTAAAGCGCCAAGATTGAAAAAAAAACGACGTTACTGATGTTATTGTAGCTGAAAATGATTTTTTTTTTTCAAAATTTCAAGTTTTTGTATAAATATCTTTCATTTTATGGATGTGGCGCATCCATAAATGAAGATCTTCATACAAAACTTAAAATTTTCTAAAAAAAAAAATTTTCAGCTACAACAACATCCGTAAGTTTTTTTTCAATCTTAGCACTTTAGCTCACTGAAAACTCACGGACCGCCACTGCTACCTACTTAATTATAAACCGCGCATTTTAAGTATTTATTTTATAAATTTTCAACTAGCATATAGTCCAAAGAAAGTCACTCTCTTATTGACTTAACTCTTTTTCTTCAGGCAGGTTTAAACCATCATATTGAAAAAATGCAAATAAACAAAACGATTTCACATTGGAACAGAGAAACATTAAAACGGCCACCATCTTAAAACGGAACGTACGAACAAAATTTAAAGACATACGAATGCAAAACAGTGAATAATGGCTTCAGAGAAGAACTTTCAATTGCAATAATTTACATCTTTACAACGCATTCGACATTTGTCTCAACATAATATTGTACATATCATATACCTACATTTTTAACACTTCTCTTTGTAAACGGAAAACTATTTGTTCTTTGTGGAAAGCAAACAAATAAAACGATAAAAAAGCAGAAAATAGCCAGGAGAGACGAAGTTAATTAAATGGCTGGCAAGCGAATGCTTTCCACCTCACGTTAAAGCTTTATTTTTACTCTATCCGACACAGAAGCGACCGCTGCGTCAATAGTTGTAAAAACTTTAACTCAATGTTTTAGCTCAATTTCTTTGGTGATAACAAATATTTTCAAATGGCAAATATGTTCTAAAATATGTAACAACTTCTCTGTCTGGATTTTGTGAAACTCCTGCTTACGCTATGAAAAGGGACGTGAAACCGTGAGATTAGCTTTTGAAGGTTTTTATTCGGTATTCGATCAAATATTGATGTGATAATTAAAACTGTCTGCAACTCCGGTGTATTGAATACAAAACTTTTGCTTTGAATTTAATTTTCATTTACAAAAGTGTAAACGTTTATCTAGAGAATTGAGAAAAGCGTTAAAATATCTACTTATATACATAATAATACAATATTTTTTAAATAGAATTCAGACTATTAAAAAAAACTTCAGTAATGATCTTTATATAATCCAAAATTTCATACATGTATTTTAATGTCTTTTTTTATTTCAACGTAACATCGTTTCCATTACGTCATGACAAGGAAAATTGAGTTATTCAATTTTTCGGTCATAAAAAAAGTGTTGAAAAGAGTTGTGACGGACTTACTGATGTCTGGTACAAGAGTCGAATATATACAATTTAATAATTTCTTGTGAGTATATTTATTTATGCATACTATCGCCGTTCATCCGATAATATAATATTATCTTATGATATATAATACATCGAAATGCTTAAAGCAATCCTACAAAAATGCTTTGTTTTCGGGTCAACGTAATTCTATTCGACCTTGACCTTCAAAATTTTTTCCCTTCTGAATATTTAAACAGTTACAATGACGTGTAAAATGTTCAAGTTCCAGCCAAATGTGGGTAGATATTGATAGTGTAACAACGCCAGTTTTCAAAATAACTAAACTTTTAACTATTATTATTTCAAAACGCCTAGAGTTAAGTTGGCCTCTCAGAAACTGGGCGTACTGTACAGGGCCCGCAGATACTTTAATAGTATACAACTGCTAACCCTGTACAAATCGCAAGTGCGCCCCACGGTTGAATTTGGCAACCATCTCTGGTCTGGAGCCCCGATGTACCTGAAAAACATCCTCGACTCTGTGCAGAAACGGGCGGTCCGCTTGATAGATTCTCCCGTCTTAACAAACGGATTGCAATCTTTAGAGCACAGGCATCGGGTGGGAATGCTATCCTTGTTCTACCGGTATTTCAATGGAAGATGCTCCGAGGAGCTAGCGTCATTGATCCCCTCGGCACCGGTGCATAGTCGGGAAACACGCCAAACGCGCGCCCTTCATATGTACACAGTTGACATTTGTCACATGAGAACGGGACGCTTCTACGACTCGTTCTTGTGTTCAACAGCTCGGCTGTGAAACGATTTGCCGGCCTCTGTGCTTTCTCCTTCCTATAACATGGGTCTCTTCAAGACCCACGTTCACTCCTTCCTCTCCTCAAAAAGACCCTCCTCACAGCATCTTCAAAGATGACATAGACTCTGGGGGAAATTATTTTCATCAGAGCCTCCTGTGTGGAGTTAATGTAAAAAAATATATATTTATATTTTTCTACATAATGTTTAGGTACGTAAAATCATTGGCTGTGATCTAATAATGTGACACGTTTATTTTTGTTCCAATAATCCACCCTGTTAGTTGCTGCCAGCAGGAAAAAATAAACTTTTAGATATAGGTTTTCACGTAAGAGTTTTTCGATGTCATTCTACCACATTTTAAACAATTTTAAACCAACCAACATTCAAAAGAAAAAGAAGTTTCTTTTTGTTATATTTTAACCTGAAATTTGAATGCTACCTATATCTAATTTAGGTAACTTATGTGGCTCATCATTATAACACTGTCTTTACCTAACCTATCCATAAGAATGTGGATATATTACATAGAGATATTTTCCTTAATATGGTACATTCTCTAATTAAAGGTTGGCTACCTACCATCAAGAGGTAATCTGAAGGTTGCAGACCGGAACAATTTAGCGGGATTGCACTTGTACCGCTCATGGTGGTTTTGAAGTGATGAAAATGAACACTTTAGATTACTCTAGATTATTTTCGTGAGGTTTGTGGATATTTGTATTTGGTAGAGATATGAATAAAAGCTATTATATCAACTGAGTATTTATTCGCTAAGTTTACAAAGAGAATGAGACGTGCCTCACAAGCGCATCTCAGCTGCATCTCAACTGCTCCAAACCGTCTAAAACCAGTGAGATTAAGGCAACCAAAATAATTGTGGTGTGTTGAGAGGCTGAAGGTAGTGGGAAGGGCAAGAATAAAGGGAAGATGAAAATGGAAAAGTACATGGCTATTCAGATCTGGTCACCGAACAAGATTTTAATAGGCTAGACTTTGAACCACACGCGGAACACCCGCGTCTGTCATTCTGTCCCGCTCACAATAAGCTCACGCACACTTACAATACATGCGAATGCGAAATGTGCGAATGAGACAACGCTCAAATTTACCTACAGAAATCGCTCGAAAAGGGGTTTATGGAGAATACACTTTTCTACACCGAAACTTTCACGAAATTGAAATTTTAAAAAGTATATATATTTTAAGAAAGAAGAAGCTACGTTGGAAGCTTTTTATAATTTTATAATTCTTTATGACAGTTGAGTTAGCAGCACTTTTTCCTTAAATAATATTTTTGAATAAATCGTACATGTTTGACAGTGAATGTTTACGTTAATACGAAACGCATCGAAAATTCTAAAACATACCGACATAGTTTTCACCCTCCAAAAGGCAGTATAAAAAAATATATTTTCATTTTGTGCAATTTTTGATGTAGAAAAGTGTTTTTTCCCGGGCGTCCTTTTTGTATGGGCCGAAAGCGAAGTCTATCATCTTAAGCAATGTTTCAAATATGATTAGTGATCTATCACAAGGACCATACTGAAAGTATTTTTTTTTCTTTTTTCATTAAATTGTTATTTAAATGATTTGAGGATTTTACGACCACCATGCTAGGCACATGCCCGTGTTTTTGGGCGCATTACCACTCTGCAGCGCGTCGCAAATATACTATACATATATTGTACCAATAGTGTATGTATTATAACCTGTCTCAGAAAAGATAACGTCTAGAGAGGTGGGTAACTGAATGAAAAAAAAACATGAGAAATAACATAAATTGATCAAAAAAAAATTACTTGTGCACGCCGAGATTTCAACCCATGACCTCCGGAGTAGCCAAGAATCGTAACGACTCAACAGCGGGGCCATCAAAGGCCGTCGAGGCAAATGCGTAGACCGCAACTACTAACGGTCTAAATTTACTTAGTATTACGAAAATCCCAGTTGTTGAATATTCTACTTTTCAAATTTTACCCGCTTCAGCCAAAAATATTGTCCACGCTTCCACTGATTATAATAAGTCTCCCATTTATTTCCAAAAATACATTTCCTTCTGAGCGTATTTTTTCCCGAATATTTCCTCTGGTGACGGAGAGTCTGCTACCCGTCCACAGCATTCCACGAACTCTGACTTTAGTGGTACTTAATAAATACTGGAGGCGGCCATACAATGCGATATTATAAAATATTATTCGAAGTACTCGCAATGTATTACGTATCTGCCGGAAACGTTTCATACGAAAATTGATATATCTAATACATTACCATTCACAACGATTCCAGTGTTCAAATAAACATTATATATCAGTGACAATTGTGTTCACAGACGTTTAATGATATCTCATTGCCAGACAAAATGTTAATAATAATATTACATGACTAGATTCTCGCTTTTATTTTCTGCGGCTTATCAGTTCAAAAACAGGACGTAATTGAAAATTGAAATCAAATGTCTTTAAATTATACCTTCTTCTTTTCAGCCGGTTCCTTATTGCTGTTGGATTGTGACCCCTGCGTCAATTTATATGGTAGAAAAGGCTCTTAAGATGATAGACTTCGCTTTTCGGCCCATGCAAAAAAGACGCCCGGGAAAAAACACTTTTCTACATCGAAAATTGAACGAAATGGATTTTTTTTAATATTGCCTTCTAGAAGGTAAAAGCTATGTTGTTATGTTTTTAAATGTTCGATGCGGTTCGTATTAACGTAAACATTCACTGTCATACATGTATAATTTATCGGAAAATATTATTTAAGGAAAAAGTGCCGCTAACTCAATTCTCCTAAAGAATTACAAATTTATAAAAACCTACCAACATAGCTTCCTTCCTTCGAAAGTATATTTATTTTTTAAATTACAATTTTGTGGGAGTTTAAGTATAGAAAAATGTTTTCTCCCGAAACCTTTTTTCTAGAGATTTATATAGGTAAATATGAGTGTTCACAGCAGTTGTCCCATTCGCACTTTTCGCATTCGCATGTATACTAAGTGTGTGTGAGCTTATTTTGAGCAGGACAGAATGACAGACAGTTAATTTCCGCGTGCGGTGCAAAGTCTAGCCTCTTAAACTCCTTTCGGTCCTGCGCTACGCGGAGAGCCAAGGACACCGACGCGACGTGCAGAAGCTAGTGAAACTTGATCACTCTAGCACATCGGTGACCTCCCTCTGCTTCTTTTGCCTTCCACTTTACCAGTGACTATGAGTTTTTTTCCAAATTGGAGTCCTCAGTTTGCGAGCAACGTGTCAAAAGCCTATCGTGGATGCCTAGCTCCTCCAGGATGGACAAATGAATCCTGAGCATTTTTTCATTACCACATTTCGAGGGTATCGTTTCCAACTTTAAAGAAATATTTTTTTATAAGGACGAGGCCCTATTATTAAATGGCCTTTCCAAACTTTAACACGTCATAACGTGGTAAAGTGAAGTTAGACCCAACCAAAGTGATGAATTAAATGATAAACTGTCAGATACAACCAAAATGGTAATTGCAAAAGGTTCAAAGTAATCTTAAAACCTTGTGAAACAAAATGGAATCTTTTAAAACTTACTGTCAGAACTTCTTAGTTAAAAAATGTCACGTCAGTTAAAAAATGTCACTTGTCCAAGCAAGGTGAAATCTTGTGTCCAAGTCAAACGACAATAATTTTAAATAAGTTTATTAGTGTAAAGGAGGGATCGGTAGGTGCTGTGCAAAAACACTAATTACATAAACAATATGAATCTAAGCAACACCTGCGAGCTCGATCGCCTAGTAAAAAAAATCATTGAATATCTCTGCGAGACGCTACATCTGAAGTATAAAGAAGTGTTTTAAATTAAAAGCAAACTAGTTTGGTAGGGAAACGAAAAAGGCAATAGTTTTCTGTAAGTAAGGGTAAGACTGACCCTTAGGCAAAGATCAGCCAAGTTTGTCGGCGCCAAACTATTCAGTGCCTCAAACAATAAAATAAATTTTAAACTTGACTTTTTTTGTGACTTGAAGCCAATTTTGGCTAAAACGCAAAAGAGACGACTTTCAGCAGATCGGAAATCGTTTTCTGGTCCATACTTCTCTCCTCAACTATGTTATCCTTCTAATAACCCATTTGTCAAAGGAGCTCAAGAGATTTTTTTTTAAATTACTGTACAAGTATCTCTATCTACATTACATTAACATACCAATTTAGGTTGTGCCTCTGTCTTTAACTGCAGTTCAAAGAACTCTAGAATATAAATTAACTCAACTTTGAATCCGTTTTAAAACACAGGAAAGGAAAAAAATCGTTACACTTTTCACCTCTTACTAGTCTAATTTGAAATCAACGCGTCTAACGTTCTAACGCCGAACGGCCGGAAACTACCAAATTCAGTCCCCGCGCACTCTCATGATAATAATGAAACACGTTTCGGCGATATATTAGCAAAAACGCCTCCATTATAAATTATAGATCGAAAACCGCCCGAAAGAAGATTTCATTGCGATTAAGAGCTCTGTGATGGAGACGGGTCTCAGAGTAAATAAACCAATTCGTGAAATACACGCCAGCTTGCAAATTAATGTCCAGACTTAAAGTGCATTAACTAAGTCACTTTACTTAGATTGAAACTCATGGCAAATAAGCCAGGAAATAATGAAAGAAAGTCTTTCCTACGGTCTTGGATAACATTAAAAATCTCAAGTAGCTGTACTCTCGAATGCACCAAATGTAATCAACAAGTCTAAGCTAAGAATAGAATCATCAAGATTATCAACAGAAAAAATCTGAATTGTAGATACATTTTGGTGGACAAAATGCTTTTTTAACTCCAGGGCGGCGGTAAATTAATTAATTTTAACTACAAATCGGTTTAAATTATGAATGATAAATGGAAGCATTCGTATCTTTGCGCTTTAAAAACATGTATATTTTAAATACATTTTTTTTTTTTTAAACATTTTTAATTACTTTGTAAAATATCTATACTTAATCTACGAAAAATGTATATTTTCATTAGAAATATAAGAACGCACATAAGAAACTACTTTTGTAAATGAAAGTTGCTTTATAATATGATTTAAGATTTTCACGGCTAAAAGTATTTTTGTTGTTTATTTTTGGGATATTATGCCGTGTAACGCTAATTTCTTCTTTAGCCGACGTTTCGGACAACATTACAGTGTCCATCATCAGGGAAGATGTGTTATTGAAAGTGGTCAAATCTATGCTTAAGTATGTATAAGCGATACCGTGTTGGCAGCTCCACTCCCCTACGAGCTGGTAAGACAGTATAGTTCAAATTTGTTTTTTGCGTATAGTTTTGGTGTAGCCGAAACGTCGGCTAAAGAAGGAGTTAGCGTAACACGACATAATATCCCAAAAATAAACAACAAAAATTGCTTTATAATGTTTAATCCTGGAGAGGATTTTAGTTTACAGTCTTTACCATGCCTGTAAACTGGGCTGCGTATGTTGGTTATTTATCAAAGAAAACACTTGAGTATACAAGTCAGATATATTTACAGGAAAACGTATTTTAACAATCAATTAAAAGTGTAACAACCGGAGGGGAAAATAGGCAACTGTACTTGAACGTTGAAACTGGAATGATTTGCTAGTCACCTTTTTTCGTACGCAATGGCTGTCGATGATACCATTAGAGAAAATTTAATATTTTTTGGCTGTTCAACTACATAACTTTTAAAAAATATAATGTGATGGCTTTAAATATTTGTGACAGTTTCCCTTGATTTACTTTTTTCCTTCTCATAAATTATTCACAAAAACAATATAAACAAATTTTACCCTTAAAATCTAGCGTTTTTAGATTCCATTTGCCAAGCGATTTTTATTCCGATTACCTATATTAGTGGTGTTATAAGGCAGACTAAGAATATCTATACACATTTTGGCTTGTGGCTTTCTCTTAAGAACTTTGTACACGTGACTACCGTTCGGTTAGATGTTGATGAATTTAATTACGCATTTTTAGCCACTGGAGCGATTTAGGTCCAAATTTAGACCGCTTCTATTTTTCTGCAATTGATATCGGTCCAAAATTGGACCACATTTAACGAACCTACAAAAATGCGATAAACGGAGAAATCCAGGTGGATTCATTAGCTTTAAACCGCAAGAAACAGTTTATATGTTTCCATATTAATATTTTGAGTGATCGTATTAATTAAATCAAAAATTAAACACCAATCCCTCGAGTGGTTATCTTTATTAACACCAACATCTTAAAATGCTTGTTTTGATGTCCCTACAGATAATATTAACCAATATTTAAGATCTTGAAATAATGATGATGTTGTTATGAATGATGAAAGAAATTTGATTAAATGGTCGCTCCACTTCCCGGCTTGTTTCCTCAATTATTATTAGCATAATAGAAATGTTCCCAAAGAACACATTATTTCCCTTTCGCTATAAACCTTTATTATATTTCACTGCTTTATTATATTCTTCACCCCCTCCGTCTGAAAAAAAAACACTTTATCTTGAGAAAACCAATTTCGTCTGAAATGAGTGAAACAATACAGATAGGAGATTTTGAAAATTTCATTTAGATATAAATCCCGCCCATAAATGGGAGATTCGTCTACTTTGCCGTATTACATTTAATAGAAAAAATTTGCAGCAATAGATAATATATTCGTGAAGTAATTTACAATAAAGCCGTTTTATGAACAAGCTTTTCATTGCTGCATTAAAAAATAGCTATTTAGCAAAATTTTTTTGTATTCTTAATAATAGAGATGCACCGAAACAAGAAATGAGAATTAACATTAAAAAAAATTATCTAGCATAACTGCTAAAATAAATTATAATGTTTTTGTTCTCTCGAACAATAAAATCTGGCGTCAAGATTATATTTACACAATTTATCATGAGCTATAGGGCTTTAAAATAACAATTAAATCACCAAAAAAGGCAAGAGTACAAATTTAAGTCAGTTTTTTCATACGTTGTTGGAATCTTTCATTAATATGTAGATTTATTTTCTGAGGCCTACTCGTAAAGCTAGTAATGAATGAAATGACCGTTCAAAAATTTGTTCTGTGAAAATATGTTGTTAAACCCTTGTTCTAGAACATAACAGAATTTGTTAGCCAAAAAAATACATAAGGAGGAAGCATAAAACATAAAGAACTATTAAGGGAGCAGCATTTGTCATGTATTATCGTCAAAAATAATCGTAATGGTTGAAAATGTTGCTTTTTGTCTCTTAAGTTCTAACTCTGCAGGCTGGCAGATTAGTATTATTATTCTCATAAACGGTTTCTTGCACCCGAAAGTGGAAGGTGGGTGGTACACGTGCCTAAAATCCTTACTAAGCAATGAGCTTCACTGAGCTCCTGTAAAGACCCTGCAAACATTGTTGTTTTTTTGTGGATGACACTACTAATATTCTGCATTTTTTAGCGTTCTTAATTCGTAATAACCGTTTTTACCAATATGTCTGATATGATGGAACCTCCACCATTATGTTGACTCTTAAAAATCTCACGAATCATATTATGATAGTACGAGTACCAAGTCTAAGAATAATGGTCAGTCGATGATTCGGAAAAGAGCATAAAAAATGAGAAACCGAATGGTTTTCTATTTTCTCCTGCTCTATGGATCTAAATCAGATAATATTTTGATTTTACTAGACAACAAAATAATGGTTGGTGCTCTAAACCAACCCAAAAACTTATACTACACGAAAAAAAATGTTATTCTAAAATACGATCATTTTATTCGTAAAAACGGTTAAAATGGGACTAAAGTTCTTACGACCAAATTAACAGTGTTTCAATGTTTATTGGCGGGAAAATGTAAGAATAATTTGTTGGTATAAAACAAATTATTGTTACATGTTCCCTCCAATAAACATTGAAATCCTGTTAATTTCTTTGTAAGAACTTCAGTCCCGTTTTTGAAAGTTTTTACGAATAAAATGATCGTCTTTTAGAATAACATTTTTCTCCGTGTATGTATATAAAACATTAACGTCATTGAACAATTATTTTTGTTGATAGGTGGATATGAAGGATATTTTTTTCGTACGGTTATGTGGATCCGGGTCCGATTCTGATAAAGTTTCGATTGTGATCAAAATTAAAGGCGCTGTAAAAAATATGCAGGTTTTGGTTAGTTAAGTTTTTACAATCTTACTTAGGCGGCGTTTCACCAGAGCGCTGGGCGATATTAAGAAAATCGTCCTCTCCAGATAAATGATTAATACGTACTTGTTCTCGGCACACAGTGGGTTGGACGGGGTTAAAATGTACGATTTCTTCTGGCGCTATCGTATTCAAAATGGCGGCGAAACGTGCCCGGTCATACCCGCCGGAGATATCCACCGGGAATCCCGTTGCACGGCTAATTCCCCCGATTCCAAAGCTCCGTCAATGAATATGTAACAAATAAGTAGTGAAATGGAAAATTTCTCAAGCAGTCGGCAAACTCCTGGATTTCGGGAGATTGCGGGGATCCGGAATGGCCGCCTTGTTAAATTGGGAATCTAAATACGGTGCGCAATTAAGTGGGTATATATTTTGGCCATTCCAAGGGATCCGACCGATCTAATCAGCATTTTCGTTTTTCTAAAATGTCGAATAATGTCTTACTTCTCTGCGGAAGGTAGACTTAAGTAGGGTGACTTTAGATTGATACTTAGTGACTGTTTTGGTTTTGAAATGAGAAAATCCTTAGTTCATACCGAGATGTCATTTATCATACCGAGATGTCATTTATCCGAGATGTCATGTCATTTATCCAGTTCCCTGACCATTCTTTACCTAACTGGAAAAATATTTGAAATTTGGAACAAAGGCAAGAGTGCATTTGTTTTTAAATAAGCTCTAAACCAACCCAAAAACTTATACTACACGAAAAAAAATGTTATTCTAAAATACGATCATTTTATTCGTAAAAACGGTTAAAATGGGACTAAAGTTCTTACGACCAAATTAACAGTGTTTCAATGTTTATTGGCGGGAAAATGTAAGAATAATTTGTTGGTATAAAACAAATTATTGTTACATGTTCCCTCCAATAAACATTGAAATCCTGTTAATTTCTTTGTAAGAACTTCAGTCCCGTTTTTGAAAGTTTTTACGAATAAAATGATCGTCTTTTAGAATAACATTTTTCTCCGTGTATGTATATAAAACATTAACGTCATTGAACAATTATTTTTGTTGATAGGTGGATATGAAGGATATTTTTTTCGTACGGTTATGTGGATCCGGGTCCGATTCTGATAAAGTTTCGATTGTGATCAAAATTAAAGGCGCTGTAAAAAATATGCAGGTTTTGGTTAGTTAAGTTTTTACAATCTTACTTAGGCGGCGTTTCACCAGAGCGCTGGGCGATATTAAGAAAATCGTCCTCTCCAGATAAATGATTAATACGTACTTGTTCTCGGCACACAGTGGGTTGGACGGGGTTAAAATGTACGATTTCTTCTGGCGCTATCGTATTCAAAATGGCGGCGAAACGTGCCCGGTCATACCCGCCGGAGATATCCACCGGGAATCCCGTTGCACGGCTAATTCCCCCGATTCCAAAGCTCCGTCAATGAATATGTAACAAATAAGTAGTGAAATGGAAAATTTCTCAAGCAGTCGGCAAACTCCTGGATTTCGGGAGATTGCGGGGATCCGGAATGGCCGCCTTGTTAAATTGGGAATCTAAATACGGTGCGCAATTAAGTGGGTATATATTTTGGCCATTCCAAGGGATCCGACCGATCTAATCAGCATTTTCGTTTTTCTAAAATGTCGAATAATGTCTTACTTCTCTGCGGAAGGTAGACTTAAGTAGGGTGACTTTAGATTGATACTTAGTGACTGTTTTGGTTTTGAAATGAGAAAATCCTTAGTTCATACCGAGATGTCATTTATCATACCGAGATGTCATTTATCCGAGATGTCATGTCATTTATCCAGTTCCCTGACCATTCTTTACCTAACTGGAAAAATATTTGAAATTTGGAACAAAGGCAAGAGTGCATTTGTTTTTAAATAAGCTCTAAACCAACCCAAAAACTTATACTACACGAAAAAAAATGTTATTCTAAAATACGATCATTTTATTCGTAAAAACGGTTAAAATGGGACTAAAGTTCTTACGACCAAATTAACAGTGTTTCAATGTTTATTGGCGGGAAAATGTAAGAATAATTTGTTGGTATAAAACAAATTATTGTTACATGTTCCCTCCAATAAACATTGAAATCCTGTTAATTTCTTTGTAAGAACTTCAGTCCCGTTTTTGAAAGTTTTTACGAATAAAATGATCGTCTTTTAGAATAACATTTTTCTCCGTGTATGTATATAAAACATTAACGTCATTGAACAATTATTTTTGTTGATAGGTGGATATGAAGGATATTTTTTTCGTACGGTTATGTGGATCCGGGTCCGATTCTGATAAAGTTTCGATTGTGATCAAAATTAAAGGCGCTGTAAAAAATATGCAGGTTTTGGTTAGTTAAGTTTTTACAATCTTACTTAGGCGGCGTTTCACCAGAGCGCTGGGCGATATTAAGAAAATCGTCCTCTCCAGATAAATGATTAATACGTACTTGTTCTCGGCACACAGTGGGTTGGACGGGGTTAAAATTTACGATTTCTTCTGGCGCTATCGTATTCAAAATGGCGGCGAAACGTGCCCGGTCATACCCGCCGGAGATATCCACCGGGAATCCCGTTGCACGGCTAATTCCCCCGATTCCAAAGCTCCGTCAATGAATATGTAACAAATAAGTAGTGAAATGGAAAATTTCTCAAGCAGTCGGCAAACTCCTGGATTTCGGGAGATTGCGGGGATCCGGAATGGCCGCCTTGTTAAATTGGGAATCTAAATACGGTGCGCAATTAAGTGGGTATATATTTTGGCCATTCCAAGGGATCCGACCGATCTAATCTGCATTTTCGTTTTTCTAAAATGTCGAATAATGTCTTACTTCTCTGCGGAAGGTAGACTTAAGTAGGGTGACTTTAGATTGATACTTAGTGACTGTTTTGGTTTTGAAATGAGAAAATCCTTAGTTCATACCGAGATGTCATTTATCATACCGAGATGTCATTTATCCGAGATGTCATGTCTTTTATCCAGTTCCCTGACCATTCTTTACCTAACTGGAAAAATATTTGAAATTTGGAACAAAGGCAAGAGTGCATTTGTTTTTAAATCAGAAGAAGATTTGAAACTACGGCGCTCCGCTGATGAGGCAACTGAAACCAAACTAAAACCGGCCGGTTTCTATGTTTTGATTGGTCAAAAAGCTTGTTTAACCATAGACGAAGAACAATCAGCTGACAGCTGGCAACTAGCAACGGCCGGACACGGCAATCAACAGTGCGAGTCGCGAGTCACTGCTTGCGTTACCATTGACAACGGATTTTTAAGTGATTGTGTAGTGTGGAGGCTATCACATATAGGCTATGTCATACAAAGACAGTTGCCAGTTGACAGTTTTCAGTTGAGTCAGGGAGCGGATCGCCTACCTTCGAAGCAAGCTGTTAAGAGTTTTTCGATTGATCAGTTGACAGGCATGACAACATGACCGTTACGTTTTGCATTTTCAACTTTGTCGGTTTATTTTTTCATTTGATATATGATCCAGTTATTATTATAAGTCTGTAGGATTGTGCTATAAAAACTATTAAAACTTAATTAACTATGTCAAGTTTGAAGATGCTGTGTGGATGGTATTTTTAAGGAAACAAAGTAGATGAAGTTCTGGGAAGGAAAAAGGTACTAATCCATCTATCCCACTATGGTGCAAGACGATGTTCCGAGATATTTCTTCTGGAGAGGTCACACGGTGTCCCTCAACAGTCTCTCCCGAACTGGCCTACCACGCAATTGGTGGGCAGATGAATCCACCGCCAAAACCCGGACACACTGCACCCCTATAAACCCAGGTACCCCTACTAAGTCACCAAACGTAGCGACCCACTTGGGGTGACCTATGACAGAGGTGTTGGTTATCTATTAAATGGTTGCCTCCCAAATAGAAAAATCGCTATTTCGAAGAGAATTTTACTTCGTAATAATTTTATACAAAAATTGTACCACGTTTATTTTTAAGTCTTTCAACCTCTAGAAAACGTTTAATCTAATGAATACGAAAAACACGTTCAAAATTGGTATTCTTTTACACGAAAATTTGTTATACAAAAAATATTGTTAGCCTTCGCTGGGATTAACACACCCACATAGTTTAACGACAAAAACCCCGAATCTATAAAATCACGCCGTAACCTAAAACACTTTAAAAATCCCATAACAATCTGATTGGAAATTCGGAAAACATGTATTTAAATCGCGTGCAATTTTCCGCAGCGGCCCACGACAGCGGGCACCGTACACGGGGAATTACCGATATCAATTTGCCCCACACTTATGCCGGTAAAAAGCGCCGCAGGAAAAGGCGAAAAAACACATCGAAGTGTTCGCGAGGAAACAAAAAATGGCGTCCTTATTTATGCGACGGCTCGCACCGGCGCCCATAGCGCCCGCTCTAGCGGCCAAAGTGGTGTGGAACTTCGCTAATTCGAATTGAATTGTGACTGCTCGCACACGGCACCACCTAGCGAATAATAATATAATGATAACTGAAGGGGTTAGATATGAAAGTTCGATAATGAATATTGCTCACACGTTGTTCAGAAAGGAAAATATTTACGGATTGACTAATTAAGGTGATGAAAAACTTATAAATTTGATAAACAACCGTGTATGTAAAATAGAAACAGACACAAAATGGTTCGTGGAAAGATATATATATATATATGTAGAATAATTTAGTTGTAGTCCTTAGAAGGACTTTTTAACTCCTGACGTTTCGGACAGATCTCACTGTCCATCCTCAGAGACCTTATGTCTTGAGTTTTGTATTACTAACTGACAGCTTGCGCATGTCTGTTCAGTCCAGAAGTCAAGACTTAAGTGTGAAAATTATTCTACATCTTACACCCGTGAAAACCTTAATCATAACATATATTTATATATATACGTACATTGCTTATCCGGCTAAAAAAGGCTATCTATCTCTTGTATACACTTTTAATAATAATAATTTTCATCTAATATCATAATATATAATAATATCTAGTATTTATGTCTTTAAAAACTAGATAAAATCAACTTTAAGATGTTTGTGTTTGAAATATTATTATATTGTGGGAAAGTGAAGCCTGCGGGGTAAAAATCTTCATTAGTCAACCTTCGATACGAGATATCGTCATAATTAGATGAAAATGTATCAATGGAAAAAGTTATCAATTTCGGAAAAAGCTTACATTTCCTTTAGGTTATAGTTACTAAATGCATTAATTACTCAGAGTGGGAAAAAACTCTCAGTATCGCCCTAGTGTAAGACTACCTTTCAAATTGAAACATTGCTTGAAATGGCTTTAGCCGTGTTTGGTGACCAGATTTGACTAGCCAGGTATGTCCCCGTCTTTCTCCTCCCCATGTCTTTTCCCTCCACACTACCTTCAGCCTCACAACATACCCCAATTGGGGATGCCATAGTCTCACTGGCTCCATAAGGGAGCAACTGTGACTCTTGTGAGGTATTAATATAAAAAAAAACTAATGGGAGAAACATAAATAAAATTACATCGATACATGCAATATTTTTATAGCATTTATTTTCACAACTCTTGAAAACCAACATAGAATCTTAACCCAGCCTCACGGGGGTAGAAATATGATACAAGTGGGGGTTGGGTCATCCTGACCCACTTATTCAATAATAGGTATTTTTCAAAATATTTATGCTTTTTGTTGTATAATGAATTGCAAATTATTAAGAAATTAAAACATGACATTATTTCGACAACTTTTTTTTTAACCAATAAACAGGCCATTTTATAAACGTTAACAAAATTACCTTTCTCTAGCTCAATCGTACTGAAATTTTTTATTTTATTATTATTCTATTATATTTGGAAAACAAACAGTTATAACCTTTTATAAAGTATAATAAAACATGTGTAAATCATTTAACCAATAACAGGTTTCCACTGAAGTATCTTAATTTTTTAGTGTAAACAAAGAAAAATAGTAACATTAGCCTATGGGGATGGGATGGTGAGAGGGAAGGGAAAAGGATGGATCTATTCTGTATAATTAGTAGGGTGTATGTATGGTATGTAAATAGTTATAGTAAAGTATCGATAGATCGCCTGTGTGACTTTAAGGAGTGTGGTGCAGAGTTAAAAATGTCGAATTGTGTATAGTATGTATTGAAAGTGTGTGATGCACGATAAATGAAGGAGTTTTGCTTAGAATTGGTGTTGCATCGAGAGAGGCTAAAAATTTTGTCTGCTCTGGTTCGTTTGTTGGGAACTCGTAGTTGGATTCGTTGTAAGAGTGCCGGGCAATCTACGATGGACCTGGATATTTTCTGTAGAAATCTTCCAATGATAATATGTTGAAGTACGCGGCCAAATCTTTGTGATTTAAGTGGGGACGATAGCTACGGAAATCATATTTATCATTCTTTTAATTTAAATGACACTTTTAGAAACTGAACAAACTATTTTTTTGGAAAAAATAACTAAAAGTTGATTAGAATCATCATTATGAATGCAGTCGGCACAAAAAAGGGTCGACGGAGAAGGGTAATATTCACCTTTTTCAGCTTTCTAAACGTGTAATTCCCGTGTCAATCGCCGTCCGACTGATTTCTCATTAAAAACGTTTAAAAAATGTCCACATCTCCAGCTATTGAAAAGACCCGCAACATCGCAAGTGTAGTTATAAAACCACAAGCAATTTAAAACATTGGGGGTCTTTTTGACACATCCCCCACGACGCCGGGTTAAATAAAGTTTATTTGAACATTTTGTAACAACACTCTCTTAATTATTCCCCAGAAAGAGTACTCTAAAAGGAGTTGAGGATCCTTGGAGTTCCAGAACTATAAGTTTTTTTGTACTTTGCGTAGGTCATTGTATTTATATCCTTTTCCCACCCCCTTCCCCAAAGATTAAAGCTGCAATAGTGCCATCGGCTCCGACCAGTGGCGCTCGTGCGGTGCACTTTAAAAATAAATTGCAAAAAAAGCGCCTTTGTTTCGAGAAAAGCTCGGAAATAGCAACGGAAGGATGAAATTGGATTGAATGCAGCGGAAATTCGATTCAGATACTCGCAGAAGGGGAAATAGGAAATAATGCAGCCTTTAAGGAGTTTTGGTGACTCTAATAGAACGGACTGGTATCGAGACAGTACTTTTTATTATTACATTAAAAACATTACATTGTAATACTGTAATTTCAAGTGTTACATAACACACGTTGTTTTTTTTTATTTGGTACTTAACACCCAGCTAGGCTTTTACTGTTATTTATTTTATTTTTTATTCACAAAGATCATTTCAATAAACATCACAAAATCAAACAAAATCAAAAACAAAATCAAAAACAAAATCAAAAACAATATCATAATCAACAACAAGATAAAAGACATAATCAAAAACAAAATAAAAAAAACGAAAAGATTAAGAAAGGGACGCTTAGATGGTGTGGGCATGTTGAGCGAATGAATGAAGAAATGAGTGTGAAGAGAATTTATGACGCGAATATGAATGGTAGAAGAAGCCGAGGACGCCCAAGGAAGACGTGGCATAATCAAGTGAATCAGATACTTGAGTCGGGCCATGACAAGAGTCGGAATAATAGAAGAGTATGTATGAGAAGTGTGATGACCGTGGCCGGTTTCACATTGAGTTCTGGACTCCTGTGTATGGATCCAGATTCCTTTGGGGTGGTACTCCAATAATAAGATCGTAGGTAGACGATAACGTTTATTAAGAGATTATGTACAGGGTTCCTTCTTAGGAAGTCTAAAGGCAAAGAGGACGAATGGACAACAATCATACCTTGTATGCCTTAGTCATGCTGTCTCACTCATGCACGCATGTCTCTTTCATACCGCAAGAGATACGTTCATCACAAGAAGATGTATGAATGTGAATGAGGAAAGGAGTGTGTGCCAAGACTGAATTTTTTGGCGGTCCGTCCTCTCTGCCTACCCCTGCCGTGAACCGGCGTGATGGTTAGTTAGTTGGTTAAAATAAATAAAAAGAAAAGTACAACATGTAGATAAATTGAGCACAAACAGAGCTTTGTGGTTTTTTTAATTAAACATTGTTGTTCTTTGTTCCAATATACAATATCTACAATATCTACAATATATTCTGTTCCAATATCTACTTTATTAATTGATGTATTAAATAAGTGAACAATTGTGGAATAGTATTTATCGTAAATACATACGCAGGCTAGTTTAAAGTACACATATATATTTGTGTTGTTTGTTTTTGGGGTGTTATGCCGTGTTGTGCTGCCTCCTTCTTTAGCCGACGTTTCGGACAGCGTTGCAGTGTCCATCATCAGGCAGATCCGGCAGATCCGTCGATACCCTGATGATGGACACTGCAACGCTGTCCGAAACTTCGGATAAATAAGGAGGTAGCACGACACGGCATAACACCCCAAAAACAAACAACGAAAATGCTTTTGGTAGTGAAAATCTAAAAACATATCTACACATATATTGTTATAAACAGTTACGTAAATATCATAATTTTAACGGTATATTTAATTACTAGTAGGTAAATTAAACCAAATTCTATCCATTGTTTTATATAATTCAGGAGAAAGCCCTAACCCAAAAGGAATATCTACAAATACTCAAATCAAATTTTGAAAAGTGATTTTTTTTTTGTTCAAATGTATCATTATGTAATAATTTTTTTGTGAACGAAAATAATTTTTTTCTTTGAACGACGCATTGGAAAAAAAAACTCGGCTGGACCAGACTCCCCTTAATTGAGGAAGAATTTAAAACAAACTTAATGAATACCACACTTATTAGTATATTAGTTACCAACTCCTTATACAACCATGCATTTATTAATGTAACTTGACTCATCAACTAACGACAAATAGTTTTATACAAATTTATATTCGGTAAACAAGGGGCATTGTAATAATAAAATATTTTCATAAATAATTTATACAAATTTATATTCGGTAAGCAAGGGGCATTTTAATAATAACATAATTTTCAAAAAATAAGTAAGAAAACTGCAGTTGTTAATGCTTGTACTTAAAGCTCTTGGGCAGCACATAATAAACTTGTTCCTTGAAACAACCTTTTGTAAGTCACTTATGGACCATGGCATTTCTGAATCAATCTTCCTTTCTGCCAGACGAGCATTCCTTATTTCTCCCCTATTCGTGAGTTTCCCATTTTCAAGCAAAGCGTTTTCATGAAAGGGCTTGAATGCTTAAATCTCAAATGTTGTTACCTAAAACACGGAATAAAAATCTATTAAGTGATTATTTTTATCACTCAACCACCAAACAACTTTTTATTTATCGCACTTCTGAAAATTATATAAAGGGTTGTAATGATTGTATTTGGTCGTAAAACAAGTATTTATTAACTTTTATTAAATGGGTATTATTATGGGTCAAATTTAAACGAATTTTTAATGACAAATGTGATGTTGCGGATAGACGCCCTCAAAATTTGGTGCTGTATAAAAATGTTCAGGATTTAATGAACTTGGGCACGTTGCTCGCCAAACTGAGACTCCGCCTGGAAGAAATTCATAGTCCCAGGAGAAGTATTTAACAGGAGAAGTAGAGGAAGGTCATCAAGACGCTGGAGTGATCAAGTATCACTGATTGCACAAGCCATGTCTTACACTTTTAATGACGATTCTAGGAGATTATCAAATATTTACAGGTTATTTGTTAATTAAATTTTTTTAAATCTTTGCAGTATTTTTTGTTGTTGGAAGAACTCTAATAATTTATGTGAGATATTCTTACTAATATTATAAACGCGAAAGTTTGTATGGATGTATGTATGGTTGTTACTCTTTCACGCAAAAACTACTGAATGGATTTTAATAAAACCTTACAATAATATAGCTTATACATCAGAATAAATAGGCTATAATTTATAGAGCTTGCTATATTCCATATATTAAAAATAATAAATATCTACTGTTGAATTTAAAATGTCAAAATTTGAGAATGACATTTTGCAAAACAATGATTGTTAAATCAAAATTCCATTTTAGAAAATATATATAAATTAGTTAATTAATTTTAAGTACTCGCCTAATACTTTGAATCAAATCAAGAATTATAGATATTTTAAATAAATAGGTTAAGAATTTTGTTATATTCATAGATGAGACCCAGGAAAAGAAAATAGGCTACTCGAAGTACTAATCCTGCGCAGATGAAGTCGCGGGCAGAAACTAGTATATTATAATCTATGAAATAAATTATTTTATCATTACTATCATCAGCATCAGCCAACGACCTCCTACGGCACAAAGAAGAAATGCTCAGACTCCAACTTCCTTTCCTTTCTACGTTTTCCGCCTAACTTATAGCTTATCTCGTCGGCCCACTAGGTTTTAAGGCGGCCTTGAGCCACTCGGTTCCTCTTGGGCGGCACCGAATGACGAGATTTGGCCCATCGATTCCCCCATTCCCGCCTACATGTAATGCCCCTACCCTTGTCAGAAACCCTTTCGGGTAAATTAATTTATCAAAGTTTTTTCTTGAATTACATACTTGACAACGATTTGTCAGGCTATTTACTGTATGTGCACAGTTTTAAATATTCATATTATAATACAGACATTGTTGGGGACAGAAATCGGTCCCGCAAAGCGGAAGGAAGTGGATAAGAGAGGAATTGTCGACTTACCGCTTTTCTTCCTTCGCTTTTAATTTTCCGCTGGTTCTCACTTAAAAAGAGCTCACTAGCACACGATTGAACTTGCTTTCCATAAGCACTTTCCGACACGGTCGAAATACCTGCTCCGTATTCAACACTGCGATGTTGACAGGAAGAAGTGCTAATTTGAACTAACCATTAGTGTGACAATTTTATTGCATTCAGTCGACAATAAAGTTAAGGAAACAAAAGGATTTGTGGGTAGAATTTAATTTTTGGAAAAGGTTTAATTAAGATGAACGCAAGGCACCAACATTCATGTTGGCAAGCCATTTTTGGATTTATGTCATCCCAAAATTGAGATGTAAGTGAGACTGAAGGATGGGGAGGATGAAGATGGGGAAGTACCTAACTATTTAGACCTGTTCACCAAACATTTCGAGCAACGTTTCGATTCTGAATGGTGGTGTTTCACCTGGACGGCACTGAGAATGTCTACCAATCTGGAACTTGCCGCAATTATATATTACTAGCTGATTCCCGGCATGCGTTGCAATGCAACTTAAATAAAGTTTTTTTTCTCCCTGCGTGTCCTTTCCCATTCGACCCGTTTCTTCCCCTCCAGCGTCTCCTTCCCCTAACGCATTCCCCTTCCACCTTCTCCGCTTTCCCCCTCCGTTTACCCCCCACCCCTGAACCCCCCTCCTTAATTTCCCTCCGCCTCCCGGTTTCCTCTCCCTCTCTCGCCTTTTTCCCTTTCACCAAACTCCATAAAATACACCCATTTTTTAAACAACTCGCTTGTCACCTTTTGATTTTTTTTTACAAATTTCATATCGCCAGAACTCACCAATATAGAAACCCCCTTTATAAAAACTTCGCAGGCATGTTCACAACTACTCAAAACCAAATTATCATCAATTGGATGAATAAAGGAAAACATGTCATAACACCATACCCTATATGTTATTCTGATGTATGAGCTATATTATTTCATTTTCATTAAAATCCATTCATTAGTTTTTGCGTGAAAGAGTAACAAACATATATACATCCATACAAACTTTCGCGTTTATAATATGAGAAACATATTTATATTTACCTACTCCTCACTGGGTACGTCACAGTTCTGGGCAATAAGAGTTCTATTGCAACACAAAATGCAAAATCGTAAATCAAAATAAAAAATCTGCCATTTTTAATTCGAGTATTTAAGTAAGCATTTCTATCGCGATTTTCGTTAAACTAAAAGTTAACCCTACTGGCATTAAATGAATCGTGCGTTCCGTTCAACGTCAATGGCAGCAGTGTATCGTGCGGACGTAAATTCAGCTGCCAGGAAATGAGCTATCGTTTTCCGATCGCATTTGCGTCCGTACTAATGAAATGAAATCCATTATCTGCGGCCCGACAGTACTGCGGTTGAGCTCATTTGTTCCGTGCACACCATTGTTAGTAATGAATTAGCACGGAGCAACCAAAGCAGAATAGCAACCAAATAGTAAAACAACCAAAGTAGTAAGGAACTACACCAATAGTATAGCGACCGTATAGCACACCGAACATATAGTATAGTAATAAAGAGCATAAAGTAATAAATAGTATTCAATAATATATAGACCGGTGAGTGGCTAAGTGGGCATCGCGTTTGGGTTCCGTCCAAAGATTCCTCGGCTGGCTAAGAAACTTCAAACAATTAAGATGTCAAACACAACTTTAAATTTGCTAATAAGTTATATGTCAGAACGTGCATAGTGTGTTAAAATAAAAAAGCGTAAAAGTAAACCTCTCCCAAAGAAACACGGTGTACCGCAAGGAAGTGTCTTCTGACCTTTATTATTTTTGATATATATAAATGATATCTGCAACTCACACACCAGAGTTATTTTATTTAATGATTGGATAACCACTTACAAATAAGCTGAACACGGGCTTGTACTTGTACAAAAATGGCTTAAGCAAAACTCACTAACACTTAATGTTAACAAAACTAAATATTTAACGTTTTCTATAACGGCCATTTCTATAACAGCTAAGGATTATGCTCTCAAATTACATGATTGTCAAGGAAAAAAATTAATACAATCATGTCACTGCCCCACCTTAACACTCTAGAAACATAAAATATCTCGGCATTTAAATCGATAAAAATTTTCGATGGGACACTCACATAAATAGCATTATTACAAAGAAACTCACAAATCTCATGTACTACTTTAGAAACGTACGCAATATACTAAATAAAAATGCTCTCTGCCAAACACGCATAGAATATGGGATTATTGGATGGGGATCTGCCTCAAACATTCACATGAAGCAGCTCAAAATAATCCTGAAAGTACTCATAAGAACTCCATCAAAAGAATAATTTTTTAAAAAATGTGTACAGCATCATAAAACTATACTCAAAAAATGCACTACTCAAATTTAAAGAAAAATATGCGTACCTTACTAATCAACACACCTACACTACAAGGAAGATATCTTCAAATCTACTAAACATTCCAAAATTAAATACGTCCTTCGGCCAGAAAACCATTACTTCCATGCTACTAAATTATATAATGCCCATCCAATTGAAATTAAAATCACCATGGATATACAAAAGTTTAAAAAATACTTCAAATTATTGGTAAATAAACATGAAGATGAGGAAATCGTAAAAAAATTATGTAACCCCAACGCAACCTACAGACAACAAACATAAATACTTTTTGCTTTATTTATTTATGTTTCGTGGAAACCAACCAAAACCAACAAACCAACAAGAATGATGAGGAAATCATTATCAACACCATACAACACCTACAGTCCGCCTCGGAACAGGAATACCTAGTGAGGAGGACTGAAGACTTAATTTACTTAATATTGTATTTTTATCTTAATTTATATTGTCGTTAAATAAAATCAAATAATAAATAAATTAAAAATTTTAAAATAAAACTACATAAATATCAAACTAGGATAGAAACACATTTGCACATATGGATTTTATGTATTATTATTGTCGTGTGTGGAAATGATTTTTTTATGAACTTCTATCAAAATGGTTATTCAATAAATTTTATTATTGAAGAATTTAAAACTTTTTGAGAGAGTGCCGTTTGATTGCTAAGATTATTTCTTTGATTTTTCTGTTGATAATTTATAAAAGATGACGCTAATTGTCGATTTGATGAATTTGCTACCTATGAATCATTGTAGGCCTTTTAGTATTGGTTTTTGGCCATTTTAACCGTGATTTCCTCTTGCGTACCTTGATCTAAGAGATCCAAGGCTGAGGACAAAAAGTAAGAAAAAGCAAGATGTACTAAGAGTATCGGCCCACACCATTCAGAATTGAAAGAGTACTCGAAATGGATTTAGCTACTTTGTGTGAACAAGTTGGAATTTTGCAGGTAAATACCCTCCCTCACTTCCTTCAATCTCAAAACATGATTTCACTGGAATGCATATATTTGACACGAAATCAAATATAGTTATTATGGAGCACATGTGAATATATTCGTCGATTCGATCTTCGCTCTCCCCTTTTTCAACACCGTTACACGATATACTATAGATTACAATTAAGCATTTAAAATTAAACCTTAAGCTTATTCGCTTTTAAATTATATTAACTAAATCAGCCACTTTTGCCCACGTATTTTGGTTGCAGGTATTTCGTTAATATATCGCGCTGAGTGCGGTAGCGATGGTTAACATGTTATTTACCAGCTGTTGGCTGTTGGTACGAATCGACTGTACCTGAGTTAGAGTTAGATGTGAGATTGGGGGTATATGACGTGCAGAACTTCTCCTTTGTGGTACTTGGATTATAGGGTTTGTGCATGTGCAGTGATCCGTTTAATGCTCTTTGCGTGGATCCGATAGAACTCAGGGGTGAGAGAGGTGGTGTCTTATACGCCGATTACAGCGTTGATTTTAAACATTACATTTGAGATGTAATCTTAAAAATGTTTGCTAGCTTCCCACTGGGTCACGAGGTAAACTAATTTCACTATGTATGAAAAAAGTTAACATTTTAATTTATTTTAGCGAAAATGTATCAAATGTTATGCCTACTTTATTTCAGGAAGTATGGCTTAGTATTTTTTTTCATACAATATTTTTTAATTTATTAGGCCTTTCCAAGTAAGGTGTAGTAAAATAACCCAACTTTTAACTTATACGAGGGTTGTCCGTAAAATAAGGTATCCGAGGTGCTGCGGTCACGAGGAACAATTTTGCGAGCGTTATTTATTTATTTATTTTTATTTATTTATTGTGAAAACAGTATAATCCAGTATT